>JAWWES010000041.1:24375616-24404837 GCA_035583135.1 Lophotriccus pileatus
TGTGATCCCTGAGATGCTCCATGAAGTGGATGAAAGCTCAGTAAAAAAAGGTTATCAGGAAAATCGCTCTTGAACCCAACTAAAACTCCAAAGTAGGTGTGTTCTTGATTTGATTGTGCAATACTGTGCATATCTGTACCAAAAGCTGGGTGAAAAGGAGAGGTTGTTGCATGTACTGTGTGCTTCCCTGATGTGCTCCTACCAGCCACTTCTTTCCATCTACTCTTTCCTGGCTATGAAACTACTGGAATAACCCTAAGAAGGATGCCTACTATTTGGCTCACCAAGATCTTCCTGGGGCAAAACTAGAGGATGAAACTGGATGCAGATATTGCCTCCCTTGATGCAACTCGACATAGCTCTGCACCCCTGAAACACTAAAGCACATGGTTGTTCTGTGTATGCCCTCTTCTTTCATTTAACATACCATGTTTTTAGCCCTGCTTCAGTATCTTCTTTCACTCTTTTCCTGCACTGTTATCTGCTGACACATAACTACACCTATGATGGTCTTTGCGCTTCCACAAGGCTCACACAGGAGCAGAGAAATAGCATTGCTGGACCTTCTTCCACCCCTTTTCTCCTCACAACTTTCTGTCTTCTTCCTTGGCTGCAAGTCAGTACAGTGGGAATCAGCACACCAAGGGAAGGAGATAAGGCTTCCTGCTTAATCAGCACTAAAAGTAGTCTCTGGCAGGTAGGAGAAACCATGGCAAAAGATTATTAGATCTAAGTCCCCTCATGTTTCTCTATCTATATTACAGATAGATACAATTTGGGAGCAGAGGGGTAAGGAAAGAGGAGTGTGAAATGCTTGAGAGTTATGCAGGAGTTGGACTGTTGGGTTTAGCTGCCTCACAGAAGAGCTCCTCAGCACCTCCTGGGTAAAGGCACAAGGTCTCCTCCCCCAGAACAGCACATGGGCTAAAAATAGAGCAGTAGGACAAGAAAGGGAGAGAGAGTACAATCAGATTCCCAAAGGAGCTGAAAGATTAGTCTCGGTTCTTCATCTCAATACAACATGCTCCCCCATTTCATCCTTTCCAGAAGCCCCACCGCATGCAGCTTGAGTTTTTGCAGGAAGAGAATCAACCTCTTCTCCTGCACATTTACTCAGACTTTGTCTACTCAAACCATTTGCACGCAAAATTCTTAAGGGCAAAATATGCAGGCAGATGCAATTTTGAGAATGACGAATTAGAGCTGGTTAGAAAACAGATTTCGCATGCCAGGAAAATTATGGCATTTTAGATATTTAAAAAAAAAAAGAAAAAAGCAAAGAAAAAAACAAACAAGCAAACAAAACACCTATGAAAACTGAGGCAAAAAAAAGAGCTTTCAACTTTCTCTCAAGTATCATTAAAAAAATATGTTGTAATATTTTTAAATAATTTCAGATATCTTTTTGGTTAAATTTATATCTATTTCTGTAGAAAACAAAATTAAATTTCAAAACAAAGCTGCTTGAAAGTAAATAATTTTTTAAGTCACAAAGAGAAAAAAGGGAGCTCTACCATTACGAAAAGTTTTCTTTCCCCTCTCTGTTAGCCTGACTTCCCATAAGAAAATTACCTAAAATTTGTTATGACATTATGAAAGCTTTTGTCTGTCTGTCTACATGTTGACCTGTTTATTTGTCTTTCCATCTTTGTTTTTATTTGGCCCATAAGCTTTCTCAACATTTACTTTCCCAATAAAATAAATGTAACATGAAATCCAAACTGGTTGTATATAACAGCAATAGTTTTGTGATAAACTAAAAAGGTTACACAGAATCACAGAATATGCTGAGTTGGAAGAGACCCAAAAGGATTATCGAGTCCAACCCTTAGCCCTGCACAGGACCAACCCCAAGAGTCACACCATGTGCCCGAGAGTGTTGTCCAAAAGCTTCTTGAACTCTGTCAGTCTTGATGCTGTAACCACTTCCCTGGGGAGCCTGTTCCAGCAACCAAATACCCTATGGGTGAAGAACCTTTTCCTAATAGCCACCCTAAACTTCCCCTGACACAACTTCAGGCAGTCCCTTCAGGCAATCAGTGTCTGCCTCTCTTCTTCCCCTCATGAGGAAGTTGTAGACTGCAATGAGGTCTCCCCTCAGTCTCCTCTTCTCCAGGCTGAACTGATTAAGTGACCTCAGTTGCTCCTCATACAGCTTCCCTCAAGGCCCTTCACCATCTTCACTACCCTCCTTTGGAAGCTCTATAAGAGCTATAATATCTTATAGAGTTTAATATAAGCTCTAATTAGATAATTACATTAATTAATCAATATATGAAGCTTAATATTATCTGATTATTAATTAGATAATATTAAACTTTATAAGAGCTTATATCGCGGTGCCCAAAACTGCACACAAATATTCAAGGTGAGGCATCACCAGTGCAGAGCAGAGCAGGACAGTCACCTCCCTTGATCAGCTGGTGATGCTTTGCCTGATGCCCCCCAGGACACAGTTGGCCTCCTGGCTGTCAGGGCACCGCTGACTCATATTCAACTTGCCATCAGTCAGGACCCCCAGGTCCCTTTCTGTGACACTGCTTTCCAGCATCTCATTCCCCAGTCTGTGCAAACATCCAGGGTTGCCCCATCCCAGGTGAAGAATTTGGCACTTCCCCTTGTTGGACCTCATCTGATTGGTGATTGCACAGTCCTCTAATTTGTCAATGGCTCTCTGCAGGGCCTTCCTGCCTTCAAGGGAGTCAACAGCTCCTCCCAGTTTTGTATCATCTGCAAACTTGCTTAGTATCCCTTCTAGTCGTGTGTCCAAGTCATTTACGAACATGTTGAAGAGCACAGGGCCCAACTAGTGACAGGTCACCAGTCTAATTTTATCCCAATCATTATTTTGTTAAACTCCAGGCATTATCAAGTCTCCTGAATTTAAAAGTAGCTGATGACAATTCACAATGTTCAAGCTGTTCAGGACTTTTTATCACAAAGGAGCAAAACATATTTATAAATCTGCAGTGGTGGGTTTCACTTGCTCTGAATAATAACATAATTAAGAGCACTAATAAAGCCCAAGGAGAGTCTTTACCCCAAAACTGTCTCATCTTCAAGATATCTTAATGATTTTTTATATATTTGATTATTATTATAATTCCTGAGACAGACTGGCAATTTATCAATATCACCACCTTTTCAATATTTATTATATTTTGATATATATCAAGAAATACCACCATGCCACCTCCAAAGAGATTTACTAAATACAGCGCTAAGCTGACAAGACACAAACAATAAAGCAGATGTTCATTTCTCACCAGGTCTATCCCATTCAAACCTCTCATTCAGAACCAGAGTTGCACCAGTTTTTAAACCAGAACATTTTAAGGAGACATTATGCACTTTTCCTCAGAATGGGCTAAAGCCTCATTGCACCATTTTTCATTATATGCAAACGAGCACCATCTGATTAGGTCCTGAGGCAGCTTCACCTAGGTGTTCATAGGAATAGCAATGGGAGCTGGGGAAGAATATTTCATAACTGAAGTATATTTTCCCTTGGGGGACACCACCATTTGATTTTGACATTTATTTGTCCTGTGCTGTAAAGGACAAAACTACAATTACACTTTTTTTTTTCTACTGTGCAGTGGGCACAGTGTCAGAAAAAATTAAATCAAAGGTAGATTGTTCTCACAAAAAGAAAAAAACAAGCTTTAAAACCAAATTTAAAGAACTTAGAGTTAAGTCACACTGCATTAGAACAGCTTATATGATTGAAAATATGTATCATAAATATATTTTACAAATTACTAGTAAGCATAAAAGTAATAAGTAGTCCTGCACTTGATTTTTCTTAGTTTATTGTTAATATTTTTAGCTCTATTTAAATATTTTACTTTATTAATATTTTTCATTGAGAGCATACAAACAAGATGGATGAAAAATAAATCACTTGCTTGAGCTCATTTCTATTTTACTTGTTACAATGTTTTTCATGTTTGGAGAAAGCTGATGTAAATTAATTGAACACAAGATTAAATAAATGATAGACATTACGACTCTTCATCTTGCTTTTCAACCCTATACAAATCTATGTTTAGTATGCACTTTGTCATGTAACAAATACTTTTACTTTCTTGAATTCCACTGTCAAAATTCACACACTGTGTAAAGAAATTTATTCACATTTTACACATAGCATGCCTGGAACTCACCAGTATTGAAAACAATTTATAATCTACTATTGCATGTTTCACTTCAAGGGTTCCAAACTCACATAATTTCCTTAAATGGACCTCATTTTTCCAGATAAATTATAGAATAAAAGTATTAGAGGTCTAGTCAGAAAGTGACACATGCAAATCTGATCCAATTCTTAATCCAAACTAGAACTTCTTTCTTCCCGATGAATTTAAAAGCAGCTGAATGCGAAGATTTCCTAGTGTTTACAGGTCTCTAGTTCACGAAACTAACATGCCCTACAATCTTACTGAACTACATTTGTTGGAATAAAAGATAACAAACAAGAAAAAAAATTAAGTACCACCTGGTAAAAAGGTGAAAGGTAGCACATTAAGCCAAATTAAAAAAAAAAAAAATATTCCTGCATTTGGAGTAGAGATAGGCTAAATTACAATGTCATGTAGAAAGCAGACATGGTCACTTGGATCTCAATGAAGATAAAACCTGATAGGAAAATAGGATGAGATGAAAACAAATACAACACATGAAAATTGGGAAAATCTTTTAAAATTTCATTTGATTTTGAATCTTTCATCCACTGCTGATTTAAGCAGTGGTGGTGAATCAGTAAATGGGAGCGATGACTTCACTACTAGAATATTTCCTTCCCTCCTTCACTGGGCTTAGTTCAAATAAGCATTGCAGCACACCTCTTTAAACACACAAATAGCCCTGCTAAAAAAATAATACTGTTTGTATGCTTGAATTACACACTTGCATTGCATGCACATAGATCAACTAAGTTGCCAAAAAGAAAACAATATATTAATAATAGGCAATAACCTACCGAAGATCTGGAATATGTGGGATTTAGGAATTGCATATACACTCGAGTCATTCAAAGTGGATGCTCCCTATTTCTAGAAAGGATACTGTAGAAATAACACTCATAGTAGTTCTTCATACCAGCAGTCCAAAAAAAGAGGCTACCTCTCAAGAGGTGGAAGGCCACGTGATCTTTATATCCACTTACTGCTCAGCCCCAGTGCTGACTCTGATGACACTGTTAAAGAAACACTACCAGGTGCTATGGAAATGTGGGGTTTTTTGCAAAAGCTTCATCAGTGAAGTCCCTTATGCTTTTGTTGGATGTATGTTGAACTGGTTTGTTAATAAATAAGCAACCTTTGAAAGGGTTATCAAGCAACTTTTCTGATTAATAATAGCCTCCATTTTGTTCTCAGCAGTGCAATACTGTGGTAAGTTTCCTTATCAGGGATAGCTCTCAGTATGGCATGACACATTATGTGATAGATTGAAATACAAGCAGCTTCAGTTTTGGAATAGGGGAGGGAGATCACTGCTTGTTCTAAATATTTATTTCTTTAAAATGTTGATACTGAAAGTATTATTATAATCTATAATTTTTTCCATAACAGTACATGCTTTCTACTGAAGGTTTCAAGATTTTACTGAATCTCCTAAAAAAATGAAAGCTACCTACTTTTATGATTTTATAGAGCAAATTTTAAAAAAAAACACTACACATATTTTCTTTTTAAAATGCAGTGCTTTACAATAATATATTATAACATTTAGGACTTTAATACCAATGTTTTAGTGCAATAAAACTTCTAGTGATTCCCTGGCATGTCCTGTTCAGACTTAAATTCTTCATTTACATATCTGATGTTCCCCAAGAGACAGACAAGCTTCAAGTTAATTATCCATGTAGCTGTAAGAACTCCTGTTTCTTTGGTAAGAACTCTCTAAAAGAAAACTAACAGTTCTTAAATATTACTTTGAGTTTCAAAAAGTAATCAAATTGCATTTAAAGAGGCACTAAAGAGATACTTAAATTTAATATTCTTTGCAGACTAAATAATATATAAACCATGTACAACTCTTACATAATCCACAAATAAAACAACTGTTAAAAACTAACAACCAGCCCAGCCTCCAGTAATTTCAAACACCAAAAATACTCAGAAGCAAAAGGCCTCTTCAGCAGACCCTACACTACTCCATAACACAGTCATTTTACATGATGGCAAGATTGCACCTATTGAAAGCAGTGACACATTCCTGACTGTTTCTAGTGGAGCAGGATTACATTATTAGTAACTCATAAAAATATGGAGAGAATCATGCTTTTTACAGAAAATAGCCAGTGAGACAAACACATACTTCTGAAATGAAATGCAACAGTTCTACAGGCACTAACATATCTCTTCTGTCTCACCAAACTACAGTTATGGGAGGAGCAACAGAGAAATACTATAGAGTGTATATTGTCACTTGTGACCAAAAGCATCTTTAGAAAAAACAGCTTAACATATCATGGAAGAGAGGAACACAATAACTGGCAAGCATACAATGGGCTTTACTTCTAACTATTCTACACAGCTCCAACTCACATACTATCAAAACACCTTCAGTACAATAGTAGACAATAACTAATATATGTCATCTGCTGCTCATTCTCTGTCCTCCTCAGCTTTAACTGGCAGTTTACAAGTACAAATATCAGGTGAAATAATTAATCTGAGTATTTTACAATAAATGAACATGTGCATCTATTTCCCAGAGTCTCGTAGTGACTTGCATAGGAAGCAAATTCATTGACTGTCTCCAAATTATTACATGCATCGTATAATTAAGTTACAATGAATGAATAGAGTGTAGATGCTCTTCTATACACAGAAGACAACCATCTCATTCCACAAAGACCTTGCAGATCCTTCAAGAAACAATTAGATGTCCTACTAGCTGTAGTAAAACAAAAAGAAGGTTGAGGGCAGAATAGTCTGTCTTCTGTTTCCTACAGCATCAGTGCTCACGCATTCAAATGAAGCCAAACAGTGTTGAGCCATGAAGCAACACACAGAGAACACACATGCCTTGTAAAACACTGGTATTCTTCCCAGCAAAATGAAGTGGGAAGAGTTGTGTCTGACATTTTACAGAATGGCACTTGTTAACAAATTTCTGTTATTTTAGATTCTCAGAATTGCTGAGTACAAAGTGAAAAGGGCTAAATAAAACCATTGTCATTACTCTGCCAGGTTAAGACAGAATAGGATACATACTGATGTCATCTGTGCACACATTCAGCTCTGAGGTAAAAAGCATTAAAGTGAGAACAAAAAGAAGCAAGGCCTAATTTTTACACGTCAGTGAAGAGTCTTATATCGTATTTAGAAAACATGTCTGATATTTTCTGGCACTTTGCATTTGATCAGAGTTTTGATCTAATGTGATAAAGACAATCAAGACTCAGTAATGCTCACAGACTATAGGAATGCAAAATCTTGTAGTCCTTAGGCAGACAGTGCTGCCACTGCCTTCAAAGAGGAAAATAGAAGAAGACCTCAAATAGACAAAGTCTATTGTCACTCTGGGATGATGCCTTCCGGCTGAAACACAAAACAATGTTGACAGACAACTGCATAATAGTAAGTTTAAGGTCTCCTCAGTCAAAAGGAGACTTAATGAGTAGTAGACCTTTAAGGGTGTTTTCAGGACTGTATAGAACTGATTCCTCCAGGACCCTCTTCTGAACTGGGGAAATCTTAGCCTATGAAGCTTTCTTTCTGTCACTTGCTTCTATAGGATTGAAATACAATGCAAAAACTTAAAACTTACAGAAACTGCCTTCTAAGATACAAATGGTTCACAATTCACTGCTCTGAAATATTTCAACCTTTCTTTCCTTCCTTTTCAGTTTTTTCCCTCAGCCTTCCTATTTCTAGCAGAACCAAGAAATAATTACGGGATGAGTGGAGCAAGTATCAGTAATGAGGTAGGCTTTGCAGTTTGATCTGAACAATTGCTTAGGTGCAGTTCAAAGAACAATGCAGACCACTAGAAGATTTGCCACTAGAAGATTTGTCTCAGAAATAATGTCTTGTTTAAAGTACTGCTTTAGACCAGAGATACAAAATACTGAGAGGAAGGCATAGTCCTGGACTATCAGAGTGAGGTTGTTTGAAAAAAACATTAACTCCAACCACAGAAAAAAATGAAACCAATAAAGAAAACATGCTTCCAGGTTGTATTTTATTTTTTAAATCTAAGCATTAGCGTATCTTCTCTCTTCACATTTAATCCAGCGATGAAAAGTCAAACTTTGCAGGACCAGAGCACTGAATTAAGTAAGGAAATATTGAGAAATTCAACAATATAAAGTCATGTCAACAGACGCTTTCAAACAAAAAGGAAATAGAAGAAGAAATACACTGACTGTCCCTGTGTATTGGGTCTGGCTGAGCTGGAGTTCATTTCCCCATAGCAGGCCTCACAGTGCTGTGCTTTGCATTGGTAGCCAGAAGGGTACCGATAACACACCAGTGTTTTGGCTGCTGCTGAGCACAGCATTAGCACTGTGACATTCCTTCCTCAGTTGAGGGCAAGATCCTGGGAGGATCAGTAGGCCAGCTGAGCCAAACTGACCAAACTGACCAAAGGGATATCCCATACCATATGATGTCAGCTCCGATACAAAAGCTGAGGCAAGGAACAGGAAGGCAGACATTCATTGTCTCCAGTGGCTGAGGAACCCTTACACGTGCTGAAGCCCTGCTTCTGGGAAGTGGTCAACCATTGCTGCTGATGGGAAGTAGAGAATAAACCATGTTATCTTTCACTTTGCTTTTGTGTGTGCAAGCTTTTGCTTTGCTTCTGCTTTAATAAACTGCCTCATCCCAACCCATGGGTTGTTTTCCATCTTACTTTCTCCCCTGTCCAGCTGGGAAAGGGAGTGATAGAGGAGCTGGGAGGGCACCTGGAGTCCAGCCAAGGTTGACTCACCACACCCGGAAAAGAAGAAAGGAAACTAGGAGCCTGTTTTATCTTGGTCTGGATGAGGACCAGGAGTGACTACAGCCAGCACTCCCATTATCTCAAATACAGATTCAATAGCTATTAAGAGAGAGTCTATTTAAAAAGGTAGATGTGAAATAATATGTTTTTCAAAGTAGATGAAGCTATCTACTTGCCATGAAGATTGAAGCTGGATTTTCTCTGATCAGTTCAGTGTATAATTGCCTTTGGATTCTTACCACTGTTTTAAGTCCATGCAGTATTCTTTCCCATGAAGAAACTGAAGCAAAACAGAGCTCTCTATGCTATTGATCCTATTTATGACAGTCTTGATCCTGCAATGAAATGAGTTCAGACACAGACAGAGAACATTCTTGGATCTGCAACTAAATATCTGTTATGAAGGCTCCTGATTAATTAGCACTAGGTTCCGTATTTGTACCCTTGCATCATTCCCAAGACCATATCCCATCACATGATTCAGAGCAAAACAAGATTAAGATCTGAATTTGTACCACAGCACTACATTTTTTATTTGCCACCCATTGAGCTTGTGTGGTACAGAGCTCCCAACTTCGCTGTTTTGTGCTTAACAAGAATTGGAACACCTTGTGCTATATTTAAATTTACAGAAATGTTGATGGCACAAATTTTCTCACACTTCTTTATAGTATGCGAGATTATTTGGACACCACACGCAAAAGGCAAAGAATACATCCTGTCTCCTCCTTGTGGCACAGAGAGAGGTGTTCAATCAAAAAGGTGCTCAGAGTCAGACAAAATGGCTGTATGGTGCTTCAGTGTTCAAATTATGTGTGTTCTTTAAAAAAATTGAATGCTGGATAATGATTTTCCACACTGCTATACTACAGGTAAGTTCAAAAGCAGTCATTGTCAGTATGCTGATTGATGTAAAGCTTTCAGTCTCTGGGGGGAAGAGTATAGCACTTCCTACTGCTTGATCCATAAAGCAGCATTTACTGCAGCCCACCTTCCTGGTCTGTGCTGCATAATACATTGCCAGATTATGGGAGTTAGGGAATTAAAAGAAAAAGAAAAGAATGGATGAAAAAGCCCTGACCCCCTCCTCCACAGGTGAAATATGAGTCCCTGCCTCAGGGTATTGGAAGTTGACACTAATTGCCATCCAGATACCCACTACTCACATTCACCTAAATATTTCCCACTTCTGGCTGATCAACCAACATAAAATTTAATTGAAAAAGTTTTCATTTAATGTTTGCATCCTGTGATGACTAGCTGGGACTGGAAGCATTTACTATCAGAGCTATACTATAAAAAGGGAGAATAGCACTGCGTGAAGGAGGCCAAGTAAAAGGGAAGAAATAAGAAGAGGGGAAAAAAGGCTCTTAATGATACACACTTCAAGTTTCTTTTACTAAGAACCAACAACTTGCACTTCAAGTGATACTTCATGTGCCAGGTACTGTGCCAGTTGTTTGACTCTGTATTTGCTACTTAGTGATCACTGTCTGGATTTTTGTAGGCATTTTCTTATGGCTGTTGAACAGAAATCTGCAACACTGTCCACAGATAGGAAGGGGGAAGCATTATTGATCTGTGTCTGCTTTGATGTGCTCCTTTCTGGGAGTGAAAACCAACCTGTTACAATCATATGCTACACAGCCTGAATGATACTGAGGTTCCCATCAATATATAGAATATGTGGGAGCAAATAAACAGTAGTCACAAAAGAAAGACTTGACCAGGTTATTAACCAACTCTGGGTGTTGAAAAAAGAAATTCATGTGGGATCCAGAGAGGTCTCATTCTTAAAGACCTTTTGGGGACAAAAATACAAGAAAGGAAGCTTTTGATATTGGAGACCATGCAGAGAAGGCAAAGAAGAAGATTTGGGCTTTATGAAGCCTTAAAGTTACTTTTGTAATGATAGTCTATTTGGAATAGAAATACCCCATTAAAAAAAAAAAAAAAAAAAAAAGGAAAAAAAATGAAAGCAACTGACATTCAGAACTTGCAAACCTTGTTGGCAGCCTCAGAGATATTTTCTACATTACAGTTGTACCTAAAAGGGAGAAATGGAGTACAGAGCACCAAAACCCCAAATCCTTTCTCGAATGTGTTTATAATCCAAGAGAAGAAAAATAAGCACAAACAATAATCAGAAAGAAAGATTTAAAGGCAATTATTAGAAACAAGGGGAATAATATCTGAAAGTAAATGGAATGATAGTGTTGAGCAGATAACATTCTCGCTACTTCCTCAGAGCTTGCCACCATCTGCCTATCAGGCTCCAGGCAGGGCAAGCATGCAGAGGGGATTATTGGTTACAAACAGGGATGGATGCCAAAATGAGTTTGGCCAAAGGCAGGAACAAGTGACACAACAAAATTTATTCAGAAACAAAACATTCCTGGCAATGATTAAAAGTTTAACAACAAAGACAAAACACAGGTGTGTATCTTACAGATATAAAATATGTTTGGATATGATTATGCAATGTTTTGCATCTTGTTTTCTTCCTTAAACTTACAAATTATCTGCAAATCAAAACAGTACCAATTTTTGAAGAGGTCTAACTATACAAAGTTCAAGTGTTAGTATTGTACAGAAACAACTTCCAGCTGCCTCTCCTCAAAGGGATTTCTTGTAGGTATCTTACTACAAAGGAAGAGATGCTAGTGATTTGCCCAGCCAAAAATACTCTATGACAGTGGTGAAGTGTGGTATGAAGGCTGAATTGATCGGTAGAACAGGAAAAATGGCCAAATATATGTTAATGACAATAGTTTAATGGAAGCAGGATTACACAGGCCTAAGGTAAATAAGAAAATATTGGAGGGTGGAGTCAAAGGGAACTTAGTGAATATCATGGCATGGCAAGCACATGTACTAGAGCAACAAAGTAATATAAGGACCATCTATTTATTTTGCTTAACTTGTCCAATGGTAGAAAACACAGATAACTGAAACAAAACATTAAAGGCAACTTCAGTGCCCTAAATACTAACAATGCATTAGAATATCTGGGATAATATATCTTCTTCTGGCAGAAGACTCCTAACCATGAAGTCAAATAGATTACCTTAGAATTTTTCAAATGGCACTTGACATCTACAATGAGGCACCTGAAATATTCGCAAAGACTCGAAAAAATATTTTCTCACTGAAAGTACCAGATAAACACTTTCATAAACACAACCACCAATACAAGATTTCTTTAATATTTTTATTCCACTTATTTAACTCTATCAAAATATCTTCAGGTGGAGTTCTTAAAGAAAAAGACAGGTTCCAGAGACTGGGCTGATGACTCTGGACATGGGTTATTTCCCTTGCAAATGTAAATAACCTTAACCTAAAAAGTTAGATGCAGAATAGTATACTGCGTAATAAAGACAGAGAACCCTGAAGCAAGGCCTCAACTTTAATTATTTGGAGAGGTTTATGAAAATCTTCTGTTCTTGGGGTTTCAATTTTTCTTTGGAAGAGTAAATAAAATTAACTCAATTTCCAGCTGTGGACAGATTGTGGGCAGATAGATAATTACCCTGCCATACCCGTGGGTAGCCAACTTCCCCCACTGTTCAGTAGCATTTGAATTGTTTGCCTTATCTCTCACTGGTTTTGACTTTGTTGAGAAGAACGCAGGTGACATTTATCTCTTTACACAAACATATATTAGTAAGCCATTTTTAGAGATGTGGGTTAAGTGAGGGACCATTAGGCACACATATGGGCAGACATATTATAGCAATTTTAGTAACAACAAAGATCAGAAGGGAATTGTTACCTTTGGAGAGAATGTGATTTAAAATTAAAGGATAAAATCAAGTATGTGTCACTATTCTCTCAATGCTAAAAGAAAGCAGGAAAATAATGACCTGTAATTCCAACAGGGAGCAAAAAGAATCAAACCTTCTACACCCCATACCCCTCTTTTGATTTCCACATGAAGCCATACACTGAATAAATTCCTGGCACAGTTCTGTCAAATTTCATATCACCCTAGCCAGTTATTAAATACTTGAGTTCAACAAGAGAAGTGACAAATGAGTCCTACGTGAAAAGGAAGTATTTTGGTATTTTTGTGTTCTCTTCACACGGCTGCTTTGTAACCAATAAGAGCTGGATTAATCCAGATCACAATGACTTAATTGTAATATTACACCACTTAAAGTGCTACAAAAGTAGATAACTGACCCTAATCAGAAGATCCAGAATGTGTTACTTGGCACCAACATAGAACATGTTCTACAATCAGCAGAGTGAAACTACTTTGAAGAGACATCAAAACCCCCAAGGTTGGTTAGAGTTGGCCAGGATCAGGGCTGTATCTGAACTTTGGCCTCTTGCAAAAGCTCAGTTGTGACTCTGCCTTTAGGCTCCAGCCCCAGACCTGATGCATGACCAAGCATGGGCATTTTGCAAAATATCTTAGTGACCAGAGCACTCAGAGAAGAGTTGTGTTCCAGGTTCTCTTCAGCTTAAGGAGATTTGATCCCCAAAATGCTATGCCCAACAAGAGTGCCCTAGAATCAAACTAGAGCTAACTGCAAGAGTAAAAGAGGCTAATATGAAGATCCTGTCTAACCTTTCTTTCCAGGCTGGGCCACTGTGCAGACAAAAGGGTAAAAATCTTGAAGTCAAAAGACAATACAGAGCTGAGAGTCTAACTTTGAAGTCTGTGGATAGGTGGAGAAAGGCCCACCTATGCATAGATAGGTAGAGTCCATTGCCTACCCACTTGTAACACTTTTTAAAATTTATTTGTGAAATGTACAGTGGATAAAGATAGAAAAGGTAATGTTCATTCTTGTAACTTTCAATATTCTGCAAGATGGAAGATGACAAAAAGAAACATATATGATTAGAAAATTAGTCAAATTGACATATTTTCCCCATTATTGATTCATAAGTGATGATAGAAAACTTCACCTGACATATTAATGCCCAGAGTCTGGGACAAATTATTCTGAAAAATTAGTTTGATTGCCTTATAAATTCATAGCATTTGTTAGTTAAAAGTTTTTAAATCGCATAAAATTAGATAAAATTTCAGTATGCTATCTGTACATTATTTTTTTATTATTATTTTCAATTGATAAACAGTGGGATGGCAACAAAAATCTCAACTCTAGGCAAGAATGTAGAGGTAGTTAAGAATGAACAGAATAAAAAAAGGCCGTGGCACCTGAGAGCTGGTTTTGGCAGAAACATTTCCAGCATTAACTGTGGCATTGTAAGTAAAATGTGGAAGACTTTGCACAGATTCACAGTCAGTATAGCAGTAATAATCCTTGACACACATTATTTTTGAGCCACTGCTGCCCCTATGCAATGTGTTAAAACAATGAAGTTCCAAACCCAGTCAGCAAATGTCACAAACATGACTGCTCCACTCCTCAGAACCCGGCAGTGAGTCAGGGCAGGCCTCCGGGAGACTTGAAACTGGTGGTGAAGTACAGCAGCAAGGCAAGAGAAGGCTCAGAGGTTTAAACTCTCACACTTCTGTCACTGTAACTTGGTCTGACTTGGAGCCAGCAAGCCCTGTAGCTGCTGCTCTTTCTCATGTTATCTGTAAATACATGTGCCCTGTGCAATTAGGAGGTTCTTTTTTAAAGGAAAAAAAAAATCGACAAAAATACCCCGTGTTTTTCAGATTAGAAAAAACCCTATTGTTCTTGTATTGGTTTTAACCACAGATTTTACTTCATCAGGCTTTTTTTTTTTTTTTTTAAAGTTGTCTTACAACATTGTACACTATCTCAGTTGAAAAGAAAGTGAAATGGATATTTACATGTGGCATATATGGACCAGAAAAATTGTCTGCATGTGTTCTCTGCTACTCAGTTTACGTGGACAATAAGGATAATAGAATTTCCACAGCTTTTTCACGTCCCATACCCATTCCAGATTCTTTAAGAGTCTCTGAGGGACTAGTTTAAAGCATGATATTTAATGGTCCATAGAAAATACAAACCCACTAATCTGATTTTAAGTGCCCACCTACTTTGGTACATAAAGCTATTTGGAAATTATTTTTTACCAGAACATATATGATACTATTGTGAATGATCACAGGGATTTTGAAAGCACAAATTCAGAATGTCTGTTGTGTTGCAATCCTTGCGTAGATGGTGCCAGAGGTGCTCTCTGCTCCTTATTTAAAGTTATCATTAATATAAACAAAAGGTAAATATTTTCAGATTACTCCATTCCCTTTCTGTCCTTAGGGGTCAGAGTCTGTGAGCACGGCACCTGATTCAGTTCCAGAGGGACCCAATCTCCACTAGAACCGAACTATAGCATCAAGTACCAGCACTGTAATATGAGAAATAGTTGGGGATATCAAGCTGTAAGATTTAAGTTTGAAGCAAATCTCAACTGGCAGACTGAGTTCATCTCTACTATAAGCTCAAATATATATTTATTTTAAAAATATTCCAGAGTACATAAACACATGACAACATTTAGGATACATTGGTTTTGCTCTATCTGTCTTCTGAAGAATACAGTAGTGCTCCTCAGTGGACGGGTATGATGACAATTTTGTGGAACTGGTCCTAAGGGAGCTGACTCAAAAAATGCCCTCTTAGATCTGCTGCTTGTAAACAGAGTGAATCTCGTGAGCAAAGTGCAGATTGGTGGTCATCTTAGCCACAGTGAATATGAAACAATTGAGTTTAAAATCTCTCTTGACAGGGGGAAAGGTGCCAACAGAACCTCAACTGAGAAGAGCAGACTTCAGGTCTATAAGGAACCCTGGGAAAATGTTTTTCCAGGTTTTCAGATCCATCAGCTCCTAAGGGCACAGAAGAAGCAATTTCCAAATGTCAGAAGTCAAGCAGGCAAGGCAGAAGGTTGGCTTGGCTGAGCAGGGATCTTCTCTTGGAACAAGGCAAAAAAGAGAGGTGTATGCCCAGTGGAAGCAAGGTCAAGTGACATGGGAAGAATTCAGAGATGCTGCTTGCCACTGTAGGGAGAAACTCTGTGCAGCCAAAGCTCAGCTGGAGTTGAAGCTGGCTGGAAATATGGGGGACAATAAAAAAAGTATTTTTGCATATATTCATGGCAATAGGCAGTATAGAAATATCATTGGCCTGTTACAGGATAAGGATGGTCACCTCACAAACAGAGACAGAGACAAGGCAGAGGTGTTTAACACTTTCTTTGCCTCTGTCTTCAACACAGATGATGGACCAAGGGGGTCTCAGTGCCCTGAGCTGGAGGACCATGACTGTGAGAATGACCCAGTCAATCCTGAATTTGTTTATCAATTGCTGATTCATCTGAGGCTGAAAAGATCATGACCAAATGTCTTGCTCTTCTACCAGTCACACCATAACTCAAAGGATCAGTTTTATATACTCAAAAGAAATCCCCTGCCCTCACAGGTCCAAGCCTTCAAGCCAACTCTTCTGATCTGGCCCTGGTTGTTACAGGTCAAGGCCAAACTCTGGATTTAAATGCAGGCATTTATAGTTTAGGACAGAGTCATTCCTTACTTCTCAGAGTGAGATTTAGCCAGAAATGATTTTATTAAAAACAAATCTGATAAAAGGGAGAATGACAGGAATGAGACTTGGCTCCTTCTTCCACAAAGGATGCTTCCTCCCTTGCAGAATCCTCCTCTCCTTTTCCTTCTCTCAGTTTGACAATTGCAGAGTGCCAAGACATGGAAATCATCCTTCCACTGGTGACATCTGTCTCCCCAAAGAGCAGTTATTGCTTTGGAGTCTGTCATATGATTAGGTGAATATCGAACAGTCTGGGACTTAATTTTCTTAATGTCAGTTCCTGCGGCTCACATTTGACTGTCTGGTGTCCTGGTTTCAGCTGGGGTAGAATTAATTTACTTCCTAGTAGCTGGTACAGAGCTGTGTTTTGGATTTAGGATGAGCATAATTTTGATAACACACTGTTTTAGTGGTTGCTAAGCAATCTTTACACTGAGTCAAGGACTTTTCAGCTTCTCACATTACCCCACCAGTAAGGAGGCTGCAGGGCACTAGAAGGTGGGAGGGGACACAGCTGGGACAGATAACCTAAACTGGCCCAATGGATATTTCAGACCATATGACATCATGCTCAGTAGAGGTAGCGGGAGGAAATGTCTGTGTGGTGTTTAGCTACCTGCTAGGTTAAATCACAAGAGTTGGAATTAGTACTATGTGTGATTTTATATTCATTTTTTATCTAAAAAAAGGGAAGAAAAAGGCTTAAATAAATTTATTTATTTACAGAGCTTGTAGTTTAGGAATGCCTTCTCTTACATTTATTACATGGTATAACCATAACTATCAGTCAGCATTGTCCATTTATGCATCTACTGGAAATATTGAGTTCTCATTAAGAAAAGGCTAATGCTTATGAACATGGAAGAAAGCTTTATGTGCCACTTCTTTGCAAACAGAGACTTCAGAACACTTTCATTAATGAACCATAAATTAAACAGATTTTTTTTTAAATAATAGCTCTCCTAAGAAATAGCATTTAAAAGGAGTAGTGATTAATATCAGAAACCAGTCAAAAGAGTTGAAGAAGTTTTAAGCATTATCCTTTTCAGTATGTCTATCAATAGAAAGCTGACAATAGTATTATTGCTATTTACATATTGGTAACACACTGGTATGAATTTGCATAACGTATTGTAGTGCTATGCTCTAGGGACTTGCATTGTAACATATTGGTGCTTAATGAACTCTGAAAAAATTGATTTTCCACAGAGTAAATTAAGGAATGCATTATAGCTGTTAAAGCAATCTTAAGGGAAATCTGAGGCTTCCACTGCAGCACCGTGCTTAGTAAGTAATAAATTACATGTTATACTTATTTGCCTTAATTCATGCTAATTTTGTCCAATTAATGTATCACAGTAATTCAGAAGCCTGTCACAGGAGAGCTAATTATTTATTGGATTTTTGTGTTCAGCTCCCTAGGAGTCTACTAGCAAACAAACTTGCGACTGTCTTTCCGTTAGGTTCACAATGACATTCTTATGTCTTACTGGGGAAAGAAAAACAATGTTTTTCCTTTTTTGTTCCAGTTATAAAAATGAATCATTATTCATTTAAGCTAGTTTTTTGTTTACAAATTGGTGTCACGTCATGAAAGACTGCCATACAGTGGATACATTTTAGGATGAAATCCAGTGGTTTTCCTCTTTCTGTAAATGTCTGAACATGACATAATTCTTATTAAAAACCATGGTGGTACTTTTCACAACCTGAAAGATTCTGCCAAGTGTGTGTAAAGTTCTAGTAAAAAAACACTTCTTCTTTTCACTGAAACTTGTTTTTCAAAATCCATTGGCTTGAAAATTCACAACATGCCCATAGCAATTGATACTATTAAAAAAAAAAATTAACTGTGGCAGAATGTTAATTCACAGCAAAAAAAAAATGAATTATTTATGAGATTAATTTGTGCAATTCATACCTATAAATAATATGGCAGTTGCTAAATAATTTGCACAGAGTGATAAGATGCAGACATCACTGTTAAACAATAAGAGAGTCACCAGCTGTGAAATACCCACTATCTGCTGGCATTCTGTCATGCACAAGCATTTACAGAAAATTATTTGTTGGGGGTAGAAAGTATTAGATCTGATACTTGGCTTCTTCTCATGGGTAGCGGGAGAATACTTGTCAGTTGATTACTGTCTTCTACCCTATGTGAAGTGATATTTCTTTAAACGTATAATGCAAAGTGATGTTACCAGCAGGCTACATAAAATCATGTGATGTAACCTGCCATAATATGATGCACATGACCGACTGTGTCACAAATTTAAAGAGACTTATTTTAGGAGAACTGGTGAGAAAAAATATATTACCCCTACTCCTTTTCAGTCAGTTGCCATTGATCTGTGTTTGCCTATAGCCAAATGAATACCTAGTAGTTCAGTAAACGTCCCTGAGCAATATATGATCTTATACTTACTGTAGATACTATTAGCACTTAAAAAGCATCTGTCAAGTACTTCATAGTTTTCTACCATTGTTTTTCAATCTCTTCCTTCCTAGCAAGCAGACAAAAACTCATCAAATAACTAATTATCCAGTCCTTCCTTCATGGAAAACAGTTCTTTACTTGTTTATGGCATTTAAAATTTGAAATTGTTTTCTTCATTTTCTTCCTTGACTTCTCCACTCTGAAAAATATAAAGCCTGCACTTAAATGTTAAGCACGTCTTAAATCTCACCAAATTAGCAGAGATAATGACTGAGTTTTCCTCTTAACTAGAAGCTTTATTTTCAGACTGCATTACCGAGATATTCCAGACAGGGGATGGAGTATGTACACACCTTCCAAGGGTAGAAGCACATATGGCCAACTATACCCATGAAAACACAATGGCTGGTTCAGAGAAAGGGGTGAACTACATAAAAGAGAAGCAATCAATACAGAAATCTCAAGAATAAGAAGAAAAGACCTTATGACAGTGTCAGAAAATTATTCCTGTCAGCAAATATATCACTTTTGAAAGTCCACTTGCCTGAAAACATTCCTAATTTTTCCATCTATCAATCCTTTCCTCCTGTGAGTATGCTTCATCATTGCCTATACGGAGAAGTGTAAATAGCCTCTTCATATGAGCCAAAAGCCATACAACTGGGCACATAAAAACATCTTAAACACTAGTGATATAAACAGGTGACAGAGGGCCTGCATTTGAAAGATGTCACACTGTGGATAGAGAGAGTGGGAGAAAGCCTAAAAAGTTAAAACAAGATTTGGAATCCCTAGTTGGAATGAATGTTTTAAAGTGCCCATGCTTACTATCTTGTTAAGCTAATATGTTTGCTTCTGCTAGATGTAGCAGAAATCTATAAGCTAACTTTTGTGTTATTTGAACCTAATAAAGAAACTTTTTAAAAAAAGAGTACAATACCAAAATACCCTTGGAGAGGGAAGTCTGGAGATAAGGAACAAGACACTCATTAGAGATTCCATTTGTAACAGGGACCATGCTTGCTCCTTCCTCCTCCAGGACACCTTCCTGTAGAGCCCAGCTGCACAAAGAAGGTAGGGAAGAAGGGTATTGTACTTTCCTTGTGCTTCTTTCTGGTTGTGCCACCTAATAAGGGCCTCTCTTTAAAATCCTCTTCTTGCTATAGAGGCAGCTGAGTTTCTGCTAGATATTTCCTTGGGTTATTTTCTGGTCATTCAGAATATGACAAAAGAAATCAAATTTCAAACACCTTTTTGTACCTCAGAAACGTATGGAAAACTTGAGTGATACAACAGCAAGTGGCAAGACTGCTAGGAACTTCAGCAGCCCAAGAGTTCATCTGCAGCCTCTTGTTACACTAAACATCTGCAGATTATAATTTCTGGATCTGTAACTTTCGCAACACCAATGTATTTCATCATTCCTCCTGACACATGAAATGTTCTGACACTCAATTTCTTTCCAATGCCAAGGCAACTTCTTTCTCCTGGAAAGTTTTGTCTGACTTCTGTTCCCTCCCAGGACCTCCTGCCACCTCCCTGGCTAAGATCCATCAGCAAAGGGTTTCATATCTACCTTTTCAGACTGCAAAAATTTTAGTGGCCTTTCATCACCCAACAAATTAAGACAGGCTTGTTGCTACGAACTGCAATTGCCAACTTTCTACAAAACCGTTTCTTGTAAACGGTGGTTCTATATGTAAATACAGGACCTGCAATTATCATCTTCAGAACTACAGTTCAATGAAATCACTTACAAAAAGGCCTATTGCACAAGTGATGCAACCTGATGTGCAACTGACCCTGTGGTCCATTGGAGGGTTGCCCCTCACCTGCTGCTCATATAAAACTCCTTTTTCCAGCATACTACTGCAGTTACACTCTGGTATTTTTTAAGTGTTTTATGCTGTTCTGCTGGAATTAACAGCAGACCAGTTTGAGGTCTTCAGGTGAAATGTGTGATAGAAATGCAAATAAACTACTAGCTTACTATTTGATGCAGAGACTGCTGCATAGCTCTACTTAGCCATTATATGTACTTTCCATGCCTATGGAAAGTATGCACTCAGAGATTAATAGATGATGGTTTTATAATTCTTAAATACTTTTTTTGATATCCTAAACCTGTAGAGCCTTCAGATATTTTGTTCAGGAGATTTGGAATACTTTCCTACTTGAAATAAAAAGAGCTTCAATTGGCAGTGTTTTAAATCCAAACATTTAAGGCATTGATTTTACTTAGTTTTTCTAAAGTAACTCCTTTAGGAAATTGAGTGCTACATTGCTAATTTTAACTTTATTCATTTTAAAATGCTGCAGGATACTAGCACAAAGGGCACTGTAAAAATTGCATTGTGCTGTATTAGGTTTGAATAGGATGAGTTATAGAACTGTTTGAGACTTTGAATTTCCAGAATTTAATTATTATAATGCTTATAATACTAAAGGTTTCTTATGTATGCATTTTATGTTTGGGGTTTTTTAATAATTGTAATTTCTAAGAAATATCAACTATACACAGTCTGTAACTAAAGCTTTATAATATTTTCTATTGCAATACATCTGTACCAAAGGATTTTATAGAACAGTTACTCACACCTACATAAGTATAATTTAAAATGTAAATGTTCATGCCTAAATTACAGTAGAAATTATTTTTTTCATTCAATGAATCTTTACCATATTTCCAGTGGTGGATTAACCTGCAATAGGATTTTTCTTTTGCAGTACAACAAATATGCTCACTTTGTAAAAATCTGAGTACAGCATGCAAAAATCTATCTAAATATCACATAGTGAGGGTAAGTAGTTGTGTATTCAGAGTAAACAGTGCAAAATGAAACAATCCGTAGGTATTTTAGAACATTTTTTGAAAGAGATTTGGAGGTTTATGACCTACTGCAGCACAATTAAATATAAAATAAAAATGTAACAAAGACTGTATTCCTTTTCCTTTGATGATTATACAAATTTATCCTATTTCATTGATTTCAGAAAAAAATGGTTCATAATACTTTAACTTTTAAAAGAATAATGTGATTTCAGAGATGTATTTTTCTCATAAGAATGTTTTTAAAAATAGATGACATAATGTAAAAAATGTGAATGATGCTGCAGATCCTTATTTTTCCTCTGTTTTTCTCAGCAATTTGTATCAATATCATGTATAATCTAGCATTCACTGGAAATGACAAATATCTAACACAAGCGAGCATAGAAATACTTTAAAAGCAATAAGCAAAATTTGAAAAATACTGTAAGCTGAGAGGAAAAACAATAAAAATTATCCAAACAGGTAAACATTACCTTTGGAAGAATAAATGGAACATTTCTTAATTGCTTCTTCAAGACCAGTGGAAAATATTGGGTTTTTTTCCTGCTGCCCCTCAACACAGGATAATTTGTGAAGGGATAACTTAGTGGAGAAAAAACAAGGTAGATGAACTTAAGCAACATTTTAATAGATACACCACCAAACTTCGGCAGTTCATTGGAGAGGCAGATCAATAGAATATATGTTATCACTAACATCAAAAAGAATAGAACTATCACAGAAAAAAGCCACCCCAAACTATTTAAAAATTTAAAGCATTATCTATAGCATTTTTATTCAAAGGCTTTTTTGAGCAATTGTGTTTGCTTGCACACTTCTTTGACAATAGAAAGTTCCCACAAACTCTACCCTCATGCTCAAAGTACTACATAAGATTTTTACATTTGACGTCTAACTAGATTCGATACATACTTCAGTTCTGTTTAAAATACATACACATTAGTGATTACAATTCGGCTTTAGTGGAAAAAGCAATACTGCTGTCATCCAAAGAAAAAAAAAAAACAACAAACCAAAACCTAAATCAAAGTCAGTCAATGATACATATTTTTACTGTTATGCTCTCCATATTAAAGAACATGTTTATCGCAATAAATCATGTTCTATATAGTATTAATTTTGTGTTATCTTCCTGAGCCATATCCAAAACAAACTGAAATCCATGGTTATTTTCTCACTGTTCTTATATTTCTTGGAGCGTGTCTTTTGTATATTTCATTCTTATACTAGTGTATCCTTCATTCTTATACTACAGATCCACCTTTTTCCTTCCTCCCTGAGAACAATGCAATTTGTGGGTTTATCATTGCCCACTTGTTCAGTGCTGCAGTACAGTAAGCTGTATGAACTGAAAATGCTCTGTGTGCTAACTTGAATAGCAAAGGGCCTCTAAATGCCTTCAGCCTACAACATGTTTATGGTGTAATATGGCCTGATGGCCCAAGAAGACTGTGAAGGAGAGCAGTCAGTAGCAACAAGGCAAGGCAAAACAGAAGTATCCCCCCAAGTCACGAATGCGTGTAACATTCACATCCTGCTGTTCTTCTGAGGTGATAAGTTGGAGAGACCAGACTTCCTGAGAGACCTAATAACTGCAAATTTGTTACTATTGTATGATAACCAGGAGGTATAATTAAGGTACGTAATATGTTCTACAGCTTTAACTTTAAAATAGTCTGATTAATCTAAACTAACTTAATGTAATAAACTACTTACTTTTCCAGTAGTGAAATCTGCAGTGGGTTAGAAAAGAATAAAACTGTTTCACAGTTCTTACAATCTGTAAAATGGTTGTTTTCCTATTTAGAATATAGCAATTTACAAACAAGTGGAAAATGTTTCTCATCCGTGGGCAGAACAATTTACACTAAAATATCCTGTTGTCAAATGAAAAGTCAAAACTTTGTTTATCAAGCAGAAAATAAAGTTACCTAAACAATGCTTTGCTTTTTCCATCAAATGAGTTTTGAGTAAGTGTATTCAGGTTTACTTAAATGAGTTGTTTTTATTGAACAAAAAAAATTGTACAAAACAGCTATGTTTAAAATAAAATAATTTATATTGGTTGAATTTAGCATTTTCAATATCCTAATTAGGCCTGAAGTTCCATTCATCATGGTTATTTTGGACAACTCCAACTATTTCCCCCACTGGGATAGGGATACAGGCTAGAATACTGTAACAAATTCATTGAAATATATTTGTAGTCAGAAGTAGTCAGAAAATTTACCCACAGAAAATTTCAAATAGGAAACAAAATGTAAGTGGAAATATTTTCATATGGAAATCCTGCCATACTGTCTGGCAAGAGTTGTCCTCCAAGTCTCCTTTGTTGGGAGAGTGTTGAATGACCAAGACATTATACATACAGTAGTAGCCTTTCTTAGCTAAAGTGACTGAAGAAAATCCCCAGAAGACGTGATATAGCCAAGCAATGCAGCTATCCATTTATTAGTAGAGAGACAGGGATGATGACCTACCGCCCTTCTAATCTCTGTACTAAAAGTGCTGGAGTAGCAGCATTCCAGCTTTCTGACACATGATTCTTACACTGCTTTTTAATACAAAACCCAGATCTCTTCTGCGAACGAAGAAATGGGTTTAGGTCACTACCTCAGCTGGCCATTGAAAACAATAACAAATAGTGAAATAGAACTTCTCACACTCCTCTGACCCAAGACTCTCCTCATGTGTCTTCATGACGTCTTCATAGTGGGATCAGCAGTCACCTATGGCCACAATTCTGCTAAAACAGGACACATAAATTTCACCCAAAGTGCCTGTTTCTCTCCATGGGCTCCCAGAATTGCTGGGGTAACTCATTCACACATGGATCTACAGCACTAGGTAAGATCAGTCCTGGCTCTGGTCTTCAGCCATACACTGTTCTAGAGGAAGGAGAGAAAAGAAATGGAAAAACAACTTTCCTTGGATTAGGAAGTTATTTTTTCTATGTCTTCTGTGCTCTTTTTGTTTAGGCCTTGTTGCTATTTCATGGATCTATTTTAAGAGACTTTCACACCATTTTCTGAAGAGTGGTGAAACAGAAATTTTCAGTCACACCTCTTCCCTCTACTTCCATGTACCTCGCACAAAATTCAGCAATCAAAGCTACACTCATGTTTTGTAAAAGAAAACAAAACATTCTTGTTCTGAATAGCGGTTTTGGTTCAATTTCCATGTTCAGTTCAGTGAAGTAAATAATAAAATATAAAGTATGTATCTTTTTATATATTTCTGTAATTCTAATTAATTTAACCACATCAATATTTTTTAAATAATAGTTTCAAGAAATGTCTGTGATAAGTCTGTGGTCTGTAATCCCATATCCAGTACAATATTTTAAACTTACATGGACTTCTCCAATGTCAGTGGACTCAGTCCAGAGTAAATGACAACAGTCTACTCTGTGACCCTAACTTTCTCCTAGTAGAAGAACTCCATCTGTAATCATACTTTATGGCACATTACACTGAATGCATAAAAATTTGCTGCAAAAATCCACTTTTGAACTTTGAATTTTTTTCTTTAAACTGCTACCTTAATGAAAGATTTTAAGGGTATTACCAGAATATGTAAAAAAGAGATGGATGAATTAATCAAACTTAAAAACCATAAATTAGCACATGTATTTTACATCCTTTCAACACCACTAATCAACTTCTCTTACACCTATACAATTAAAATAATAGAAAACAACTATGGAGATCTGGAGAGATCATGCAGTTCATCATCTATCCCAAAGGAAGGGTCAGAATTTAGGAGATTAACTAGGATACACAGTATAGTTTCTTTTTTGCTTATCACAACGTGAAGGTATCAAGAAAGTCAGATTTTTGATATTTTTCAGTAGTCCAGTCCAGGAGCCCAGATATATAAAGGCAAATGAAATATTAGTTACCTCAATGTTTGTATGTTCAAATTCCTGTTGGCAAATACCTATATCTGCATATAAGGCCTGGCCTAATCCACTGAAAACAGTGTGGATTACTTTACCATTAACTTCCATGAACTTTGAAGTAACCCCCTACCCAGAACCCCATGTGGAAAAATTACATGCACAAATGTAAACATATAACGTTTCATACATATTTGACTGCTTAATTTTTTTTTTTCTGAAAGTTTGGTCCATAAACAAACTCAAATCAGCAAAGTGTTAGAAGAAAATTTATCTTCCTAAATTGAAGCATAATTTAAAAAATCAGAATATATTAGTTAATATAATCACTAATGAATATAAGGGCATTTTCCTCTCTTCTCACATATTTTGCTGCATATAACTTCATACACCTGAATGACTAGGAGTTTCTTCATGCAGCTCTAATAACAGCTCTTAAGAGGACAACAAAGACAACTCACATGAAAAATTTAGATACCTACAGAGAACCTTTAAAAAACACTAAAGCTCTGTTTTAGTTCTTGTTTCTTGAACAACAACCTTTTACCATTCTGAGTATTTGCTCTACACTGGAGATGTTAATAGTTAACCTCAGACTGTACATTATCTTTTACAGTAAACCGCTCAGGCAGTGCATTCACATTTCATGTCCTTTTACAGTGCAGTTCACTTGGAGACAAAAGCAAGAGGAATTTGTTTCAGCTGAAATATTCCTTTTTAACAGACACTTTCCAGCTCACTTGCAGAAGCTGCCAAAAGGGAAATCAAGGATTGAGATTAGCTTTTGCCCCCCCGTCCCCCAAGATTTGAAAGACCAATAAAGTCATAGTGATTTTTAAAATTCGTTATTGATTAAAGTGTCATTAAAGCATTTGCTAATTGATGGGCTCTCAACTATGAGACAGTCCTACACCTCTAATCCTCTAATTGTACAGTCTTTTAAGATGTCATCATCAAATCTTAAATTTGTCCTGTTGGAAACTGCTTTAAAGTTTTACACTTTTCCACTGGTATGGAATTTGTGCTGCTACAAGAACAATAAAACGCTAATTATGTTAATTATATATTAGTCTCAGTCTGGGATTCTAGACATAGTGCTGAACTTTCATGTGTTTATTAAAGATGTGTGTGAAATATTCTGTCCAGGTATTTTTAAATATAGTATTAAAAATAACAATAGTAAATTTTGGTAAGCTTTTCTACTTTCATTTGTATGTTGCTTATATGTAATAAGAATGAAGTCTCATCCAATCAGAATTTAACCATCTTAAAATTGCTCATGGAATTTTTACTATTTACATTACACAGAACATAATTAAAAAATGTGTATTACCTAAAGACTTTAAAGATGATTATGACCTTGTAATACAAAATATTATTTTAAGCAGAGGTGGACCCAGTCACTGATTCAAAGCCTTATTATGAGGGAACTTATTTCATCAAGAATTTGTGATGAACCTTTTGGCTACCACTTTCCACTGCAGAAATGCCGGAAAGCATATAATAATTCTCATATGCGTCTTACTAATCTATTTGCAGACCTTACACAAAATCTCATCACAAAAGGAGTGCTGGGGTTCATGGAGCCCAAAGACACAACCATTTTTCTTAAGAGAAGAAGTGATGCAAAGGTTCTCTCCGACACAGCTCCTAGCACTAGGTAAGTAGAGAGTAGAAAAAAACACTGTAGCAACACCCAGTATGGTGCTACAGCTGTTTTCATGCTGTATTCTCTAAAGTTCCAACAGAGTGACCTGTCTCCAACCCCTTTTGATAGGAAGATCTGGTTCCCTAGCTAAAAACTGCAAGAAAGTAATAACTTACTTAACATTAATTCACATAACAAGGTCATAAAAGCACTCTAGTGTTTCCTGTATTCAAACATGCCACTTTCAAAATTGTTAAGCAACAGGAGGAGCAGAAGTAACAATAATTTCAATGTTTCAGTAATTCCTTTTAAGGTTTGAAACCAGATCAAACAAGACAGATTTCATCACTGGAAATATTATCTTTTTTTTTTTTTTTTTTTTTTTAATATCATCTAATCTGGGATGTTGGGGTTTTTTTCTCCATCACAGGTCTGCACTGAGCACTATTGTAAACATTCCCACCAACAAAAATATGACCAAAACTGGTTCATATTGTCTAAGACCTACACAAGGGAAAAGGCTGCCTATGGGAGTCTTTATCTTAATACTGGCATTGGACATAAGCCTTGATTTAAGTTCCCAGGCAACGGATCTATTAAAGCTATATTACTAAGGTTCACACTGCCCCTGAAAGCTTTATTAAATGATTATTTCACAGCATGGAGGGAAATCTATTGAAAATTAATGTGTAGCATCAGCCAGTCACAGCTGAGATATGCTCTTTGTATCAGAAAGTAAAATTTTCCAACTAAGACTAAGTGAAATTCCTCTCATTAACTTTACTTTTCTAATCTGACTTCTAGGGCTATAGTCAATGGGAGGAATGTCGTTTCTAGAGTTGATTCCATCTTTCTTCTGTCTTAGGAGACCAATTTCATATAAGATGCACTGCTCTCTGGAAGTGCCCCTCTGCTTCTGCAGATCATAGAAAGAGCCAGCTGCCCACTGTAATGGCTGAAGTTAAACAACATGAAGCCCAACTTATATGAAAAGAGTAAGATATGATGCATCTATCCAACCCATGGGATTCTGACACACTCAAAGAACTATTTTAAATATTTACAGGATTCAGTGTATTAGGTCATTTTTTTTTAATCTGAGTTGTAATCTGAGTTGTCTCAGTGATCTGAGTTGTCTCAGATTACTTCTTTTGGTAGAAGCAATCTGAGACAACTCATGCCAAGTAAAATCATGCCCACACATATTTTTTCAAAACGATTGTCCAGAAACAGTTAATTAGATAAACTTTTACAGTGTTGCCACAGTCAGAATAAATATATTTTCTCCTATAAAAACACAATTACGTGTTTTATGAAAGTGATTTTTTTAAGGGACAGTTAAGACCTCTAAATAATTTAATTATACAATTTAATCTTTAAAATTAAACCACAGCAGTCCATGGTTGACTGACAGGTCTTCATGTCCTTCTGCACTCCCCAGGCCAAAAGCTTGTTACAGTACTCGTCTGCCTAACTCTGTTCTGAAAGGCTTCTACACTTTTCCATATGCTAAATAACATACATTCATTCCTGGGCATTTAAGGACAAAAATATTTTCTGCTGAGAATAAGACTAATGTTTTTATAAACTTGCCTATACCGCCTGACTGATGCTGAAATGCCAGGGAATTATTTAAAGCATATTTTCACAAATTAAGCTCTGAATTTTGCTGGTAGGTCAAACCACATTAGCACACCCCAAAAGTTTAAATAAACTATAAAAACATCTAGAGGAAATATGAGGCACAAAATCTTTCATCTACTAGATGATGATGTCTTTCACATCACACATAACAAAGATCACTCAAAATCTGTTACTCAAATTAAAAAAATAAAATCTTCACAGCTCCAAAATTAACACTGAAAAATCTTGCAAAATTTTGCTCACATATATAGATAGCTGTAGTTTCTAAGAAGTAGTAATAATAATAATAATAATAATAATA
>JAWWES010000041.1:24404937-24476698 GCA_035583135.1 Lophotriccus pileatus
CTTGCAAAATTTTGCTCACATATATAGATAGCTGTAGTTTCTAAGAAGTAGTAATAATAATAATAATAATAATAATAATAATATAAATAGTAGTAATATTAAAGTAATTTTAATATTTATTGGGATGGTTATACTCCTAGAGTGCTGCAAAAACATTACAAAGACATAGATCTAGTACCATTAGCTGTCCTATGAGGACATAAACTTTGTAGGTTTTACCTTCCCTGTTATAAGCTAAATACAAAGAAACCTTTACCAGAGTTGTGAAATGGCTCTCTCTATGCACATTTCAGTGTCATGTTTCACTTTCTGTTTTCACAGATTTACAGCTTTCACTAATGTAAGTAGTTTCTTATTTGGTATCAACCTCCTCAAATGCTATTCTCTAAAGTTAAAATAAATTAAAAAAAAAATCTACACAAAGAAAAGAAATTTAAAAAGCCATATATTCTAGAAAATATCACTAGTGGTCACCAAAGGAATAGGAATTTTACAAACTACACTAGCTAATATCAATGAGCCACAGGTAAAATGGACTAGTCCTGCACTTCTCAGTTTTTTTTTTTCTCTTCTATCCTGAAGTGCTACCATTTCTGAGCACGCTTTTATTCCACAGGGCCAGTCCTTTTGAGTATTCTGAGCAGGACCTGCTGACTTCACTAAGAGGAAAAAAAAAGTTTTAATGCTTTTTATTGCAGCTAGACCTGCAAAACCATCACAGCTGAGAAAGATGGATTCCATTCCTTTCCTGTTCATCCTCAGTAGAATTCTTTAAAATGTCAATGAAAAAGCTCTAGTTGACATAGGTCATTAAATGTGGAAGTTCCCAGGCATGAACTGTGCTAAAGAAGCAGGACTCTGTGCCTGCAAATAGGTTTGCAGGAGAGGTGTCTCATGTCTTCGATGCAATATGTATCTTCTCTTAATCAAATGTAGAGGGGGACACACATCGTGCAGTGAAAAACAGCTCATGTTCCCAAAGTCACTTAGGTGTAATCACAGAACTTTTCCAACCAGAATCCCACTGGTTCTGAAGCAGCTTGAGACAACCCCATAATCAAGTGTCCTATGCACAACTCGAAATGAGACTTTGGTATCTATGCTGCCTACCACCGTCTCCATACCACCCTGTGTCCATATCATTCACAAATTACTCTTGGGAACGTGGTGTGACTCCTGGGGATGGTCCTGTGCAGGGCCAGGAGCTGGACTTGATGATTTTTGTGGGTCCCTTTCAACTTGGCTGATTCTGTGATTCTGTAATCCAGAATGCAGACTCTCCTTAGTATCAAAGAGAGAGAACTGCTGGCAGAATGCTTTTTCCAAAGGTATGTTGACATGGGAACTGGCTTTTGCCATTGATCTGTCATAGTCTTGACTTCCTAGTCATCAATATGTAACAAAGCCTGCTTTTCTCTTGGGTCATCTTTAGCACAAATCTGAGCTTCAGTTAGAGGGATGGATATTTGTTATGGACTATTTTCTATTATACTTACCTTCAAATTTTTATCTATAGTACAAACTGAGACAGTGACTTCTAATATTAACATGGCTATGGAGCAAGTAGTGCATAATATGGACACATACTGAGACTTTTTCATTGACCAGAAATGAACATTTTTCAAATTGTACATACAGCACGTGATTTGTTCTGTCTTTTATGATATGAACTATTTGCTTGTCAATTTAAAAAACAGCTTTAATTGATTTTCAGATTTCAAGCATCTTTACAAGGAACTATTTTTACTTTATTGCACTGGTTTCTACTCTATTGTTTCATTTTATGTTAGTCTGCTGAGATCACTTTATATGAGATATTTTCTTCTTAGCCATATTTTATTGAAATGTCAACTAGTACTAGGGAGCTTTCCATATTTTTTTTGAAACTTAGAAATAGCTTGGTTCTTACAGGATGCTTTAATAATGTTGCCAATCCTCTGATAAGTTGTTCACATCAGATATTTAGCCCCAATACCTAATGCTTGAGAATCTACGTTGATTCTCTTCACGTTTTGCCTCTGCATTTCAAGATTTATGAATATTAAGTTGTGCTTGCCCCAAAGCAAAAGTATACTCACTATGATATTTGCTGAGATCAGGAGTCTGTCTGCCCCATTTTTAAAACAAAGGCATTAATAAGGAAGCACTATAAAATGTATGACACTGGAAAAATAAGGAAAATTCAGTATTTTTATTAAAGTGAGAAAAAAAATCCTCTAGTTCAAAGCACTGAGCTACCCTAAATAATGCAAAACAGTAACAATTTATGACACTTGTACAGAATTATTTCTGTTAAGAAGTGTGAATATTTCTAAAACTATGACCATTGTTTTTAAAGACAGTGGTCATCTACGGTAAAAAAATATAATTCTCTATAATTTTAACCCTTAAAAATACATAGGCAGATACTGTATATGGCATCTGTGTAGGTTAGTTAGACCCTGTGGCAATGGCTGCATCATTACCCCACACACACATAATTACTTTGTGTACCAAGCACAAAAATCGTAGACTTTTTCAGAGGGTACATATGTACATCTTTCAATGCTGAACCATATTTCACAAAGACTAACTCAGTTTTATATTTCAAATGCATACATAAACATGTGAACTTGAAAAAACTCCTAAAATGTCATCTTTGGGTTTTTTTTAATAATTACATTTCATAAATTCTATTCCAAATGCTCTTGATTTCCTTTGTGATTTGCTCTATTTTTATGTGGTCATGAAAATAAGTAACTTACATTCCATGCAAGCATGAAAACTGGAACATATTAGAAGGAAAAAATCACAGAAGAAATATGAATGAAGTGATTTATGGGTTTACCAACAGGTGGAATAAATGTGCTATGGCAAAAACATTGCATTGAGATAAATGCTGAAGCAAACTAATACTAATCATTTATGTAGGCATGTATTAAGGTACTCAAGGCTCAGTTTTCTAAACTATGACTATACAATATTACTTCTGCCCCTCTGTTTGTAATTACATTGCTCTCGTTTTATATATATAATAGTTCCCCAGCTGCTCTTTAGAAAATAATAAATTGGTTAATTTTAAGAGCAACCACATAGGGTTAAGATAATTCAAGAGATAGAACTGAGTAATGTCATTAACTTTTTTTTTCCACAAATCTTTATATCAAACTAAAAATACAGCTCTACTGTGTTTATTACAGTAAATATTCTTATTGAAATCAACAGTATGTGGTATTCCCAGCAGGTTCTGTACAAGCCATTACTGAAATATCTTATTGCAATTATTTTTCAGCAATTTCCTCGCACTGTTATTCTATACACAACAATATACTGAGCACAAAATAAGATGTTGGTATCCCTCAGTATAACTCATATTGGATTACGAATTAAGATGCACATAAATTGGTTTGTAAATTAGGAGACACAAAAAGTCAAGGCACCCCTTGGATATGGAATGCTCACTCTGAACGACAGAGCCCTCACCTCCCTACCAGCATCAGGGCTGACACTCAAGACACTTCACGATAATTCTCTCATTCACCACACCGGCAGAAATAAGAAATTCGCTGGCTTCAAGAAGTGTTGGAGAAATTTATTCTTCCTTTTACTGGCAATTGATATGTAGAACATTATATGGATTCCCGGATAGCATTAATGGTTCTGTTTTCTGCATGCCTCAGGCCACAGGGCTGTGATTACTTTTAATCAGTTTCAAGACTCCCCACCCTCAGCTGGGCTTTGGTTATCTTCCGACTGGATCAGTACTTTGTAGCTACCTACCATAACACTTGGAAGTTTCCCTGAGGCCTTCAAGCTATGTAGAATGCAGCCAAAATGAAAGTTTAGGTCCCTTTCCTTCCCATTCCTCTCCCTGCAGGAACTTTGCTGGCTCTTACCCATCACTAGTCCCAAATATTACAAAGCCACCAGAAATTCTACTCTTTCTTCTGTAAGGCAATACCATAAAACAAACAAAAAACCAACCTCCACCACCCCCAAAAAAACGATCCACCTCCCCCCTTGAAAGGAAACCCAAACAAAATAGATTAAAATAAAATAAAATAAAATAAAATAAAATAAAATAAAATAAAATAAAATAAAATAAAATATAACCCCCCCCCCAAACATTTTCCTGGAAGCTTGCAGAACTGTTTTATTTATATTACTCTTACATTCCTTCTGAATACACATGCAAATACACATAAATTCACTTCACACATATTCCTGATAAAAAACAGGTCCCAAAATCACCACTCCGTGCTATTAGAAATAAACTTTACAAGTCAACAACCTCCAAAACTCAGTCTAATGGGTGCAATGTGGAGACAGTCTGTGGTATTTGCCCATGAATACAGTGAAACAGATTCTGTCACACAGATTCGCAGTCACTCTTGTTCCTCACTCACTAAACTTCTTTATTTCAGTCAAACGTATAACTTAAATGTAATTGACCTCTACCAACATAACAAGCGCATTTTCTGTTTCAAAAGATCTCTAAGAGGACAGTCCCTGTACAGGAATGCTGAAACTTAACAAAAGTGCTTGAAGAGAGTGAACGTTGTTGACAACAGTAATTTTTTACTATCATATGCTAACTATCAGTAGCATAACAAACACCAATTTTTCTATCATTGTGGTAAAATCATGTCTGTGTAGGGGGTGGGAAGAAAATGGGAAGATGTAGTGACAGTACTCTGTGCATATCCAATTCTTATTATTCAGGAAAAGCAGGGGAACGTGGAGTAAATTTATTTATAAAAATCCCAGGTGAATAATATATTAATTATCAAAAGGGGCTCAGCCAAACACTCAGACAATTTAAATAGCACATCAGGCAAAATACACCAGCTATTCAGAAAAGTGAGGCAGATGAGATTATGCTTGTGCAGGTTGTGTCACTGACATGCAGCCTTCTAGACAGCCAAGTGAACATGCTACTAGACAAGCAAGTGAACGTATTACACAAGGACCTACAGAAACTACAAAATGATCAAAGACTGCTTCAATATCATAATGTAAAATTGTAATGGGAAGCCAGACAGGATGATAAAAAGGAGCAAATCTCTTTGAAATCTGAGTCAAGAGAAAAAAGTGACAAGCTCATAACATTTTCAGATGAGGATATACAATTATGGCATCTTCTGCAAGATCAACATAGGAAGTGAACACTAACATATGCACCTGTTAAAACAACAAGATTAACATAATTTTTACAAGCTATACAACTCCACTATTACAGAACTATGCTAATTTCAGAAAGGAAGATATCCCAGGACAGGGGGGTGGGAGGTCTAGTTAAATGGAGAGCAATGCTGCTAAATAACGTCGGATGGTTTTCTGCCTTCAGTACATACAAAATAACAAGACTGGGCTCCACTGATTTCCCATCAGCAATTCCAAAAGCAAGAAGCTTAGTAATTGATTTCTATTTTGGTAGTTTTGTAATGGTAGCCATATACTCAAATTTAACCAAAAGGAGAGTTTTGCAATTGCAAAACCATGGGTTGTGGTACCACCAATGTTTAAAAGCTGCCACTTGCAGCACTGGCCTAGTGCAATACTAAGAATCTAGCTGCAGGAAACCATGTGTTTTTATTTAATGTTGACCACAAAACTTCACTTTACTCACTGTTGAAATACAGGCTGCAGGAAGAATAGTTTTGTCCTTTGACTGGAAAAGTACTCAAGTTCCAGTTAAATCCTTTCTGAGAGACTAGCTGAATGGCCATGATGTGATGAAGAGAGTAAGTGCAGAAAATAGACAAAAGATTGTCATGAACAGCCATGAAAAAGGCCTAAACACTTCACAGTGCAATAAAGTGGAAAGAAAAATAAATAAATAAAGACATTTAAGATTAAGATAAATAAACACAGCAAAGTTACACTGGAAAAAGCAAACCCCAAATCACTGTTGGACCATCTGTGGGAAAACATGCTTTTCATGTGATGGGGAAAGTTGTAGTTGGTTGCCCCACAAGTGTTGTAATTTCTCTTATTTCTCTGATTTCAAAATAGCACCAATATTCCTGTTAAAATCACCAGTAGAATAAAAGGAGAACTGGGACAATTTCCCAGTTTTTGGCAGATTCTTAGTTTGGTTGCCTCTTCTGGAAATTTTAGAAGGTAAATCTCCATTCTTGAGGCATAACAAAACACCAGGTAGCAGGTTAAAAATGTTTAAGTATCATTTAGTTTGGTCCTACCAAATTGAGACAGTCTAATATTTAAACACAGCACTATAAGAAAAAGAAAAAAAAAAAACAGGAAAAAAAGGAAGCTGTACATTCAGTTTAAGGGTCTAATAATTTAATAAAAAGTAAGAAACGCTTGGTATTAAGCAGAAAACAAATTGAACAATTAGTGTATGATCAAGCTTATGGGGACAGACCTGCATACAGATGGAGGACTATAAGCTGCTTCTGCAAGGTCTTTTGTGGCCTCAAGCACATGATTCAAACACTTCAGGGTAAGCAATGGCTACTTATCCAGATGAAATATTATCTATTGGATAATCTCTTTGAATATGTCTTTCTTGCTTTGCTAGTGAACACTGGCTTAAGACCAAAATAGCTACAACAAGAAATCAAAGCAACACAAAAAAATAAATATTTACAACACATGTACCAGGGAAGCCAAAATGGGGGGAAGATAAACAGATTTTCTCTCAGTACCAGCTGGTAGGATGAATGCTGCAAGCCCCAGGAGCAGGCAGGCTGTCTGGCCCCCATGAGCTCCAACTGTGATTTAAGGCAGGGAGCAAAACTCCAAACTTAAATTAAGAGGATCAAATTCAGCAATTCATATAGTACCAGTAACTGAAAAACAGATTTAAACCCCTACAATTGGATTTTTATTCAAAAATTAAATATCTTACATTCCAGGAAGAACAGCAATCTACTGCTGTTGTGTATTAGCTTTGTAAGAAGGATGGTGATTTACTTCTGCGTTCAGGGAGGGGGAGGAAAGAGAAGGTGTTAAAGTTTTTTAAATATGTGTTTATCAACAAATGTTTAGCTTTAGCCCAAGTCTTTTTGTTTACTTGTTATGACCTTAATACAGTCCTAAGCAAAGCAATTCCTACAGAAGAATGTTGCATTTATAGTGGGTAAAACTTCTGTTGGCTTGACAGGTCAAGGTGGAGGGCTTTTTGGAGGCTTGTGGGGCCTTCACTCCCTCATTTTGAGCTTAACAAAAGGACAAATGTTCATAATTCTTCATTTTTGTTGAATCCTTAGAAATGTTTTTCTGCAGTTTAGCATTATTGTGAATGATTACTTTACATAGCTCCACAAGCTACCCCTGCATGAGGAACAGAACAAGTTAAGAATATGATAAGAGAACTGCCTAGGAAAGACAGTGCTGCAATGTACATTAAAAAGATCAGAGGGAGCCCAGAAGCAGAACTAGAAAAAAACCCATCTCTGTTCACAACATGCATCACAGTGCAGACATGTCCAGAAAACTCAGATACCATCACTGTCATTTTTGAAATCAAGAAAGCTGGGGGGAAAAGTTGCAGAAGGGACCTAATAGAAGTACAAGCTAACTTCTGTGGAAGGTTTTATTGAGACATTTGACCTTAAACAACATATACAGAAGATTTTTAAGTCAAGTCAAAAGACTATTAGTCCTTGAATCCAAACCACCTTCATATCTGGTGAAGAACGGTACTGAAAATAAAAGGTTTTTTTCCTTCTGTGGATGGAATTCACTGAAACAACAAACCAAACAAAAAAGCTTTCAACCTAAGCAAACAAACAGCAATTGTGTTAGGAAGAGTTCTGAGCAGCATATTCTTCCTAAAATATTGACCATGACTGAGTAGCAAGCATTCTGTGAAAGAAGTAAAGGATGTGTCCAAAACACAGAATGTGACAAGAAGCAACCCTGAAGTTTGTAGATACACAACAATACAAATCTCTCAGCTTCATTTGCTGTCACCTCTCATTGACTGGCAACCTCAGCTCAAAGAAGTAGGGATAGAACATGTTTTCTTCATATGTTTACCAAGTCTATGACTGTAAGAGAGTACACCAAGAATAGAAATTAAGTGACTCATTTCTTAGAAATAGAAATGAAATTTTATAGAAATTGTGTTAGCGCTTTTAATAACTAATTGTAAGAAAACTGGAACAAGTATTCACACAGCAATAGACAGAAATTAGAAACTTCATGATCATTTAGAGGACTAAATGCTTGGAAGACCATTCAGAAAGGCTGAAACACATAGATTCATGCTGAACTTTATCCTACTCTACATAAATTACAAATCAATAAACTGAGATCCAGTACACAGAGGCTTATTTAAATTATCTTAGTAATATTTATGACACTCCTCTGAGAAACATGCTGTGAGTTGATTGTGTTTGAGAGATGCCTAGATCTGGTTCTGGTTGATGTGGTTTAGTGGTTCACAGGTTAAAGCAATTGTTCTGGGTTGATGGTTAGACTTGATGATCTTAAAGGTCTCCTCCAAGGTTGATGATTCTACAAGTCTGTGAGTCTATTCTTCTATGAGTTGGTGCACAATTTGCTCATCAGCACAACAAAGAGAAGGAGGAGGTCCCAGCACTGCTAATGACATAAAGATAAGCCTTTGTGCTGATGCCTGGTGTATCACTGTAAATTGTATAGTATATCGCATTTTCTTTTAAATGTCAGCTATTGGAATAAAAAGTTCACAGAATCACAGAATCAATTAGATTGGAAAAGGCCTTTGAGATCATGGAGTCCAACCCTTTACCGAGCACCACCATATCAACTAGGTCATGGCACTAAGTTTTGCATCCACTCTTTCCTTAAAGACTTCCAGGGGTAGTGGCTTCACCACCTCCCTGGCCAGCCCATTCCAATATCCAATCATCCTTACTGTGAAGAATTTCTTTCTAATGTTTAACCTAAACCACCCTTTTTCTTTTTTGCTCCTGCTTTTTAAGGAATCATTTAGCCTCTGTTGCTCCAAAGAAAAGACTGAAAATAAAAGTTTTGTTCTCAAGCATCTGACTACTGGCCTGTCACCCAAACTGTGGATAATTGTAGGTCATACAGTCGTAGATCAGTGATGTCTGTTGTTAAAGATATTCTAACATAGAGCAGCTTATAAACATTAATACATATGGATTTATATTTGTACATTAAAAAAAAATCTAGACATAACTCTAATTTGTGATATTCTGACATTTTGTTTATTTGAAGAAGTTAAAATAACCCTAACCCAAACACAAATTATTGTATGGCTAAGTTGGGAATTAGAAACTCTACAGAAGGGATGATGAAGTCTATGTCTGTGTCAACTGGGAAGCACACATTAACATAAATTTTGCTCTTTCCTGGATGGCTAGACTTGCAATGTTACTACCAACTAGAGAAGTCCAAATTGTACATGCTTACATGTGATATTCCCCTGATGCAGTCTCTTCCACTAATCTTCTAAGTGTTGTATGTGATTCCTTCTGTGTGCAAAAGCTACAGGGCAAACAGCGATCAATGTGTAATTTGACTTGATGCCCTTTGAGTTTCCCAGTACTCTGAAACAGGCAAAATCACTTAGAGCAGCTGATTCAATTTGTCAGGCAGCACTGTGTGTAATGTGTATTAGCCCTAATTCAGCGGTAGCAGAATAGGGTGTCTTGTCAGTCCGTCAGCACATTGGGCTGGTTATTCACAGGAGCAAGGCAGAGCAGGATGTGAGCCATGAACAGTCCAAACAAGAATATTTAGTTAGAGAGGGACTTGTGTATATGTACAATAGTAAAAATATTAACATTTACAGACATATGGCAATACATTTTATAGACATAAATACAGTGATTGTAGATATTGAAAAGAAAGTTTACAGACAGACACTTTCCCACATACCTCACCAAAGCTCTTTGAAGGCACAAAGAAATTTTCCCTTTGGCTGTTTTCGAACATGGTTTTCAGTTTTCCAGGCCATCACCTCTCAGGAGGTTTTGGTTTTGGTTTCACTTTAGTTTGGATTTTGGTGTATTTTGCTCTCCAACTGCTTGGATCCATCTGCCCCAGCACTCTGAGGCACATTTCTGAGAAAGGAAAGGTAAGAGGAAAACACAAGTTCCTCCATTTAATATTTGTTTCAATTGTAAAGCTTTTTTAATATGAAGTTCCCCTTGGTACTCTGCCATCAGACCTTTATATTCAGTGTTTGAAATCAGCTTAACGATAGAAACTTATCATAGAGAAAACAATGCATGTCTGTTGTTTGGTATATTAATATCAGGAAATAGTCATTTATGCTAATTGTATGTATCTACATGGGAGCAATCCATTCTGCTGTCTGTGGTTTAAAAGTCCATTAAAGAAGACTGTATATTGACATGATCCTTAATTCAAGTCTGAAGGCTATGGTAACATTCATACAGGTAGGCAGACAGTGGGCCTACGCAGATGCAGATTTATAATTCCCTTTCATAAATAATAGTTTTATAAAATATACAAATGTGGTGTTTGAGTTACATCCCAGGATCATATCTTAGCTTCTGTTTGAAACATGCTGGAACACCTTTGGCCTCTATTGAAAATACAAAAAGATCTAACTTGAGAAAAAATGAGATATCTTGCACTTATTTAAACCATGTCAGGATCCTAGAGAATTTCCATTAAGCCTTCAGTCAGCATGTACTTTTGCTTACTGTCTCTTCTATTGCTTATTTGAGCTCAGAATTGGGCCCAACTAATTCAAACACAAGAGTTTAACAAGCATATTAACCCAAGCAGCACTGGACAAAGTGTTTCATACATAATTAGTAAAAAAAAATCAAGTATATTAAATACAGTCAGCACAGAAGATATCACAAACAATTGTGCCCTTTCCATTTTAATTTTAATAAAAGGCCTCAAAAAGTCTTTACACTTTTTTGCAAATTGCCTGCCCTTTTTTTGCTCCAGCTGATAGCCTATGCAGGGAACCTACAGTCAACAGGACCTTGCTTTGCACTACCCTGATTGAGTAAGGAATGCTCACTTCCCAGGAATCCCCCATGGAACAGTAGCATTCCTACGTGCCTGGCCATAACAGCAGTAATGACTGGATTCTGAGAGAATTTGAAAACCTTCCTCAACACACTTATTTCTGTTTTTCAACCTATATTCAAAGTGATACTTTGGCATCGCTATGTGATTTTTGACAGGGTTACAGTAAATTCATCATGCTAAACTGAAATGTTTCTGGCAGATGTCTACTCTGCAACAATCAAGCTATGTGTACAGTAAAATATGACAACCACAGTGATACCTCCAGTCGCAAAAATTACACATATAATATTTTATTAATGCTAACTGTGAGCACAATTATGCAGTAATTTATTTAATGTTTTAAGTGGAAGATATTTAATTTAAAAACTAGCTTCAGCATGTTATAGGGATCAAAAATTTTTAACATTTAGTCTTGAGTCAAAAGCCGTCGTTGGTAAAAAGAAAATAAACAAGCAAATGTGTTAATAACAGCATAGTTTCTTTTTCAATCCTTCAGGCTTTCCTTCTTAGCCACTACCAAATTATTTTTTCAGTCATTTCTAGTTTTATTCCTGAAGACTACCCTCAAACAATGGATTTAGAAAGCTATTTGCTGAGGACGGGGGGTGGGAGGGAAGGGGGGAGAACCTGAATTATTAAAGGGGAATACCATAACTTTTCCAAAAGTAAACATTACAAAAACAGAGAAAAAGAAGTAGGAATTATTTTGAAAGCAATTTAAACTATTCATATTTACGAGAGTCAAGCTTAAACCATGCAAAACCACTTGTGCCATGAGCAGCAGAATTACTTTTCATGTGTGTGATTTCAGTCTCAGTTTGACTCCTGTGCATTTAATAAAATGTGAATTTCAGCTGTAGGTTTTTCCACAATTAAACATTTTTAGTAAGTCTCCCTTCATGGATTCCCTGACAGCTTACAAGAGTTGGTCAAATTCTGCAAGTGTCCTCTCAGTGGGGTAAGAATAAGCCCACTCTCCTTTGTTGGTGCTTTGTTTTGGTTTTTTTTTCAATTGCTCTCACTTTTCACTTTGTTTAAATGGGACCAACAGGCTTAAAAGTTAGCAGTAGTGAATAAAAAAATGGCTAAAGACACATGCAAGCATATACATCACAGTGGGTTATTATGCCCTTTTCTCTCTGGAAACCAGGATAAGAAAAGGGTAAAATTCATTTTGGTCATTGGATAAATCCCCATATGTCTCATAACACAGTCTAACAAACTACTAATGATTTCCATAGGGGTCAATTTTCATTTTACCATTTGACTCCCTTAAGGATAACTCAGGACCAAGGAAGCCTAAGGGAAATAAATAAATAAATAAACCTAATGGTATAGTTTGTGAGTTAAATTTCTCCTAGAGTAGGGGAATGCAAAACTATTTCTGAATCAATGTAACACAGCATTATATTAACCTCTAACTAAGGAGCAGGGAAGTGAAATATGCAGTGAAGTCTCTACACACATCTGACCTCTCCACCTGCTCTATAATTTCCTGCATTCCAACGTGTGGAAGGATAGTGTACAAAGAAAAGAGTCAGTACCCACTTCCTTTCCCCAGCCCAGAGGAATTAGACCTTCTAGCTCTGTGTTTTTGCTCTTTTAACATTTCAGAGTAGATTTGTAATGGTTATGATGAGCCTACTGGCAGCTCACAACACACAAATCCCATTGGCCCTTTGTTTAATACACCGGAATGCACTTTATCTTGTAAATTTTCCATAAACTTTTATAGCATAGATGAACTTTCATGCTTTATTTCAGTGTGAGTGGACTATTTATCTTAGCACTGGTGCTTATCTTCCTTTCACAGCCCATTTTATTAAGTTTTTTAATACTAAGTAAATTCGCTTTTTATCTATGATATTTGTTTTACAGGTAATTCATCCAATTTAAGGTATTTTCTTAGGGACTTCAATTTCATTTTGCCCTTGAAATTAACATTTAATGTGTTTTACATTTTTGCAATAGAAATTAATCTTTATTTGAATTATTAGTCCAGAATTATAACCTGCATTCACTATATTTGAATGTTGGTATGGGAATCATCTAATCATCTGTGACCATCACATTATTCCAGAGAGCTTCTGTGAGAGAGGACATACATATTTGTGTCATGGAGATCCTGCATTGGCAAAAAAACATCTACCACCATTTAAAGTCCACCTTATTAGATTAGACACATATATTGGTACTTCTCATGTTCCCACCAGCAAGGGTAAAGAAGAAAAGGAAGAAAAAAATCCGAGCAAATAAAACTCCAACCCACAGAGATGCTGTAGAACCTATTACGGAAAGGCAGTCAAGGAGCAATCCACATTGTGGACCCAGGAGAACTGTGGATCTGATATACGTATCTTCCTTGCAGACCACAGGTCAGAAAACATCACTTCCTCATTAGATAATCTCTCTGAGCATAACTAATAAAAAGTACCAAATACCACTACTTTCCTTTTACACCTAAAATATATAGATATTGTGCCAATAAAAGTGCTTTTAAGAAAAAACAACCAACCAACCAAAAAACCCAACCAGCCAAACAAACAAACAAACCAAATCCACAAAAACCCAACAAACATTTATTTCTATTTATTTTAATGTTTGACATAAGTAAGAATTCTATGAACCCCATTTGCAGTTAGGATAATCTATTCCTGCCACTAGACAACAAATCCATAAGGAATTACTGCATCATCTCATTTAACCTCTCTAATATGAAAAGAAATAAAATTCTATCCAGTTCAGCATCTATTAAGTACACTTTTTTCTCTGTATATGGTATACATATGTATGTATGTATGCATGCACACACACACACAGACTTTTATGGGTAAGCATATCTTTCAGAAAAGCATCAGTTGTGGGCCAAGGCTATCAGGAGGTGAGTAATCAAATGCTGAGTTGGATTGTTTGCTCAACTCATTACTATCTTCACTGATACATTCAGGTAAGAAATTGGACATCAATTTTATTTTGGCTTTAGATCTTAGCTCTTTCTGCATCTCTTTGGCAGAATAAGAAGAGCTTCAAAGCACTAATTTGTGCCTGTGAAGATACCAGTACAGTGTGATAAAGTCACATCTCAGTCTTCTGCTGGATAAACTTAAGTAAAATAAGATCTGCAGTCCTCTATTTTAAAGTGACTTTATGTCTCTCAGTGATTTTCCTTGCTCTGTTATGGACTTTCCTGTTTTTCAAGACATGAAGGACAGAAAGTAGTGTTCTAAAACTGATTTCCTTAGCATGTGCTCTTTCCTGCTTCCATTTACTGCATGACCCATTTAAATATTGAAAGGTCACCACAAAAGACTGCAGCATTTCAGCTGAAAACCATTGTTCAGTACCTTCTTCACCATGACCTTCTGATCTTTTCAAAGTGTTTAAAATTAATCTTTTTTTTTCTATGAAGTAAATTCTAAATATTTCCTTTCCCTTTTATAGCATGGAAAAATATTTCCTCAGAAGAGGTCCATCCTACCAGATTTAGATTGCTCTAAATAAGCACCTTGTGAAAAGGTGTGTATTTAATTTACTGTTCCATCAACTATTGATTCACCTACAAATTCTGCTAGAAATGTTTCCAGATGGGTGATAAAAATGTTGAAAAGAGGCGGGCACAGTACCAATTTCCTCAGAACCTCTCTAAAATCACCCTTTTAACAATATTTTCATTTGACAACTACTGTTTGAGACCTATCAGTTACTTGGTTTCAGTCTACATCACCTGCACATATTAAAGTATAGTATGCCAAATCAGGATGTCATACAAGTCCTCAGTCAAAAGTGTTAAGAAATCAAGTATATTATGGCTATACAACTATTTTTATCAAACAAAATTTTATTCTCATTAGTGAATAATTGAGAAGTATTTTCCATAAAACTATATTGACATACATTAGTACTTTTTCCATAGCTTAATTTGCCATTATTTTCAGATCAAGCTCGCAATGATTTTGCCTGTGAATAAAATGAGCTTCTAATTACCGTTTTTGAACATGATGAGTGGCAAGGTAGCATCAACCTTTTGAAATAGATTTTTTATGTTAAAATCCACACTCACCTATGCTCTTAAAACCATAGTGCAAGGCTACTACAAAGTTACAGGTAAATTTTATAAGAAAAACATCAGTCTCCAGTAGTTTTTTTTTTAATTCATAAATATCAAAGAAGCAGTGAGAACCAATAGGACTGGACAGGAAGTTTTAGTGAAAACACAGAGGATGCTAGATTAATAAACCGAGTGCTGAAAAGAAATGGCAAGCAGCTGAAAGCTGAGATGGAGAGAAAATACAAAAGTAACAAATGAAGATAATTGTTAATGACATTGTAGATTCATTTTCTCTGTTTATTTGCCAAGATAACACTTGCAAGTCTCCATCCTGGAAATTTTAAAAAGTGTTCTACAAACCCCATGAAAATCTTTCAAGGGTTTATTAGAAGATCACAATGTTGATTCTTCAGACTGTTCCCTTTACAGAAGTTAAGGTGCAACTGAAATACTGTCACTTTTTGTGCTACCAAAATCCATGCATATTTATAGTGATGAATATATCTCTTACCTCAATATACCATCCAACATCTCTGTTCCTTAGTAGCAGAAAAAAATCCCTGCTCTCTCAGTCTTGTGATAGTTTGAAATGAGAAGCATAGCTCATGCAGTTTTTAATGTCTGAAATGAATGTTGTACTAAAAAAGACAGCTTGAAGAAAATGGAACTAGATTTCTTTGGATTAGGCAAGAGAAGACCAGGTAGGAGTATATAAACTATATGAAAGGTTAATATATGAAAGTCATACAAGAGAATGGTGATTGTTCTACACATCCACTGGGAATGGAACACGGGTACATCAGTCTTACTTGCAGAAATGAAAATAAGATTAAATGGGATGTTAGAAAAAAAGCTTTCTGTCTATAAGACTACTGTAGCACTGGTGACAACTATCTCTAGTGTCCAAAATTCCCTCCATCAGAGGTTTCCAAGAGCATGATTTTGGATACGCTTTCAGCTTAGACTGCTGAACTGGAAGTTCTCTAGAAGTTTCTTCCAACCATGTACTCCTGTGTTTCCACAAGATTTGTGTGCACATTTTGGGATTAATCTCTTTCAGTACTAGCCTTATTTATACAAGTGATTATGCCAAGTAATTTTCAGCAAAACTTGGAAGTTAGTATTACTTAGAAACACAGTATGTTTTTGTCCTTTCCAAACAACTTGAGAGATAGGAGTTCACTATGAAATAACCTGTTTTCATTTACATATACCTATACTACAAAAATATTACAGTTTTGCTTTCAGATGCTATAAAATTTACTATCAACCTTAAAAGGAGGTGAAACACCAAAAAATACATTTTCACCACAGGTTTTTGTTATAAGACTTGCATACATGGAACAATTTAAAAATCATTTTGATGCATTATGAATCACCTGTAAAAAACTAAATAAGTGAGGACATTCTCAATTTGGTAAATATTTATAGAGCCAAACAATATGAAGTATATGTAACAATCAAATTTCTAGTGAAAATGTATGCAAGAAGGTTTATTTTGAAAGGAAAATTCCTACTCCCAGTGTCATACCCAATTAAATTCTCCAGGTAATGACCCCATTTGCATAGAGAGCTGAACCCACAAGTGGGAATTTTAATGGGCACACCACCTGAGTACATTAATTGAGAGTGACACTACTTGAACTAGTTTTGTGCTTACCCCACTGAAAATTCTACTCATATTATTTTTAATGTCAAGCTACAAGTCAAATTTCAAGATGATGGATTTGTTCTTTTTTAAGCATTGAATTTGAATAAAAGAAGGCTTTAATTCTGTTATGCATTGCATACCTTTAACTAATCTGTAGTTCTGATTCTCACCATTGCTTCATTTTTTCAGTGATTGGAATTTAATTTTATTCATTAATTTGTGAATAATTAGATAGAAAATAATGCCTTCAGCAGCTAAATTACTTCTGGATTGCTGCTTAATGTACTTTAACCAGAATATGTGTTATAGTTAAGCTGACATAATAGTTTACTAAACTGTAATTGTGTAAATATGTCTAATTATTCTTTCTGAAGAAACAAGACTGAATATAAAATTTCAGTCATGGATACCTTAATTCTCTTAAACTTAACCCCAGGAAAGCTTGGTAGTTGCAAAGCAGATTACTTATACAAAAAGAGCAGTTGTCAATAGCAGTGGGACCCTTGCACTGCATTTCCCTTTATCCTTCACATGCTACTTCTAATGACCTTGAAGTTACTGTGGATTCTAAATCACTGCTGTTAGTCTACATTAAATATGTAATCAAGGTGTCTCCTCAGCACATGAAGAAACAGACAAATGGAGTTGCCTTTCCTAGGGAGGAAAGCAAACCCATGTTTTTTAATATTTATTCTTCCCTGTTTTTTCTTATTAGTCCTCAGTAACTGAAAGTAGCACAGAATGTAAAACCTAGCATATATACATATATGTTACTGTAAAATATATTAATTTTAAGCTAATGTACTAGTCTTGTTCTTGTGAGCAGAACTATTTTGAATATTGCCAGTCTGCAAGACTCTGCAAAATCCATCTCAATAGAACTTTTGGTTCTTCATTTGAGCGAGAAAGAAAAAATACATTTTGATTTCCATATATTCAAACATAAACTATTATTGAGCTACAATTACTTAGATGAAATCCAGAGTTCTAAAGACATCATTTTTACAAGTCTGTTTGACTAGAAGTTGCATATAGCAGTGAACATAGAAAAGATGAAAAAAAACCTTACAATGTAACATGTATCGTGGTATTGTCCTAGATCTCCATAATGAAGGCCCTTTCTGTTCTCTTTGAACAACAAAGACTTAAAAGAAAAACAATGCCAAATATACCACCTTGTGATAAAGCTAAAGAAACTAAGGTAGGCACTGTGGATTTGGTGATGAAAAAAGTAGGATTGTAATGTGAAACACATACAAGTCAGAGTACAGACTATTCACAGTGTGGTCACTTCATGCAACTTGGAGATGAGACAAATTGAATCGCTGAATCCTACACCACTGATTGAAGAGGGATTGTGTAGTGCTTGGGCACCAATCACATACCCTACTGAGATGATATAAAGAGCTTCAATTATCGTGGAATATATTGTCAGTTAAAATAGCACATGCATATCAGAATAAAAATTAGTAAGATAGTATTAAAGGTATAAAGGTATTACACAATCTTTCATCTAACATCCCATTTTTATGAATACTGGATGGTGATGTACTAACAATTGCTACAACATGCATACATAAAAGAATCAAAAAGGATTGTATGCAGTGCACAGGAACAGGCTGTCCAGAGAAGCTGTGAGTGTTCCATCCCTGGAAGTGTTCAAGGCCAGGTTGGATGGGACTCTGAGCAACCTGATAGGTGGAAGGTGTCCCTGCCCACAGCAGGAGGGAAGGAACTAGATGATGTTTAAGATCCCTTCCAACCCAAGCCATTTCATGAATCTGTCATTAAAAACCATATAGAGATTAAGATGACCTAATGAAACTCTTGCAGAATGATGATTCAGAGAAAGTTCTCTCTTTTCAACTGTAGTAAAAATAGCTTATCATATTAAAAATTTTTAAAGAAGAGTGATCCTTTCATGCCGCTAGCATGAAATCATGGGTAAATAGCATAAGCAAGTGCTTTGTACAAGCAATCAACTTCACATTCAAGCATACTGAGCACATTCAACAAGTGCATCATGGAAGTGAGTGCACAGTATTATTTTTACCAAACTTCTTTCAATATCCTGATGCTGACATTGAGTTAAGGTCACCCTGCTCTCTCTGGAAGTGCTAAGAACTGGCAGAAGGATTAGAAGGTAGGGGAAAAAGTACGATTAATGCCTGTAGGATTCTAGAGCTACTAGAATATTATAAACACAATGATTCATCAAAGTCAACAAACAGTTCTTAACCTGAGTACTATGGCAGAAATTGAGTAATCAGTCAATCAAAAAGCTTCTGAATGATCCCAATGCTTCTTCACAGCAGCCATTTTTTTCTAGAAATACTATGTTTTATAGCTACTGGCTAGAACATCTGTAATAATTCTCAAATGGTGCTGCGTGTCTATGTTTTTATTAGTTCTCTTACTAAAACAATTATTTTCGCAAATAGTCTCAATGGCAAAACTTCATGATACACACTCCAGCATAATTTCTGTCAGTTTTATCATCTTGCCTCTGCAATGCTCAGAGAAGCAATTTTTTTAGACCCTCTAAGGGCCCACATACCTTAATTTAAAATAGTGCTACTGTGTACAAGCCTTTGTTTCCCGAGCCACATAGACAATTAGACCGTAGTATGTCTTCTGCAATACTATGAACCGACTACAGTTTTAGTTCAGCTTGTTTTTAGTACCTGAGTTGGCTTTGCTCCACCTGTAAGACAACTCCTGTGCACTGATTCACCCTCTGTATAAATCACTCAAAGACCAATATAACACCTTCAGGAAGTGTTACAACAGAAGAAAAATCACAAATAGACATGAAATTACATGAAATTAACGTTCAGAGGAGTAACAATGCAAGATTAGAAGAAAAAGATATCCCAAACTTTCAAAATAAAGATCTTTATTTCAAAATAGTGTTTGCAAGTAGCACATCCAGTTGATATAAAATACAAACAGCAAGTTTTTCAAATGGGGCAGTCTGCAGAACTACATACTAAAACACTGTACAGGTTCACAAGAACCATTATAAAATAGCCAGTTAAGTTCTGATGTTTTAATTTTATTTAAACTCTATTTTCACATTTGACTTCTGATTCTTCTTGTTTTAATTACACAAGGTGCTTACAAGACTGTTTATAGAGTGAAAACTAGAAAACAGAATTTAAGAATATAAATATAGAAAGGAATTCCTTAAACTACATGCTAACATTCTCTGCTACAAAGATACATTTTTCAAAAGTGCTAATATCTCTATGACAAACAGTAGCAGATTGCATTTAAATGTCAAAGAAAACACACAATTTTTTATTTTTTTTAAATTGTCTGTAATACTTTGATACTTCTAATCACTATCAGGTTTAATAACACTATTTTCACTTCCTAGTATTTCACAAATGAAGTGGGAAAAGACATGTCTGCATGTGTGCATCCATGTGTGTGACAAAGAGTATGAACACATATGCATATATGCATGAACAAAGGTTTTGTAATTATTATTTGTACTTTAATAGTACTGGAAGTGAATGCTTAATAAAAAATACATTTCCCAGGTTTTTGTAATTTCAACAAATCAAAAACCCTTCTGCGTTCCTACAAGTAGAAACAAGGGTTTGTACAAGCCAAACTGTATAGGTAACTTTTACACAAGAAAAGGACTCCCTAGATTCGTATTTTCTTTTTTTTTTTTTTTTTTTTTTTTTTTTTTTTTTTTTTTTTTTAAACCATATCATCCTGTGGTAAAAGTAATGTTTAGTAAGATCTAGTATTTTAAAAGCATGATATTAAAATGTGCAGTTTTCCAAGCACAAAACTGGAACTGCTCCAGCAGGCATGGATATTGGGGTAGGACAAGAGACTGGAAGACCACTTCTCTGTCCCCAAAGGCACATTTAGAAAAGAAACAGCCATAATTCACCTCTCTGCAACCAGAAGGACATGAGGAAAGACAGTTCATGGCGCTGCCTAACCCTAGAGAACATGTCCCACCACAGCGGTGTCAACTATAGACCTACAATGGACAAAGCACTGTCTTGACTTTTCCCAAGGTGCATTGAGTCCCAGTGCTTACTGTGATGCCCCCAATTTCCCCAGAGGCATTATGTCTTACAAAGGTAAAATGGCTCCAGGCAATGCCACTCAACCAAGGCACCTCTTTCCCCTTCCCAATGTGGTTCAGACTTTTAGGAGTCATAATTGAGCCCCATGGGCCAGATTCTGAGTGCTGGGAATTTATCAGTTAAACTACGTGATTCCTTATTAGCCTGCCTATTACCATAACATTTTTCTGCTCTCTAACTGGAGCTAAAGCAATGGAAAATTCTGACATGAATGGAAATGCGCTTAGTTGATGCCACGTAGATCAGAATCTGGCCCAATATATGGGGAAAAAAAAAAAACCATAACGAGAACTAATCCTTGTAGTAACTACCAAAAACCAGACTAGGACACCCTCTGCGGGTGAATCCACATGGCATCAGAATACGCCACAATACTGCATATGTTAAGGCAAAACGTAACACTTCCCAGCTCACTTCCTTGAGGATTCAGTTATGTTACCTTCAGTGATAACTTGCAGTAGTAGGCACTACTAGTCAGTGTTCACAAAAAGAAGCCTTGGTTAATATTAGACAATTTGTTGACTTAGCTTCACACTCCTGTGATCTTTAGCTTGTCATATTTGCATAAACTGAATTCACTATAGAATAAAGAGACATTTATGGTCAATTCACTCAACACATATGCTATTGGCTATTGATGATTCTTGTAACAAGGCCTAAATTTATGAGATCCAGCAATCTACAAATGGGAATTCTGAAGTGTGGATAGGAAAGTTTAAGTATGTGAGATCAAGACGTGTAGGTGGTTTACAATGAAAAGTTCACGAGCTACAGACATGGAGGGAAGAAACTAGCAGGTGGTAAAGAAAATGGGTATCTTGATTACCTAAATCTGTGACTGTGATAAAACCTTTTTATGTGCTGAAACAAATTCATTTCACAATTAAAATTACAAAGAGAGGTATTTCTTGGAAAGCCCTAATGGTATAATAGGGAAAAGTTTGCCCAACAGATCCTAACTGTATTTTTCAAACATTTTAAATCCCAATCCTTTTATTTACAAAGGGTACCATACATTTTTAAATGTCCTTTTTTTATACAGTTATATAAAAATAACACTTAAAATGTATTTGAGAATAAACATTTTTTCTCTTGCTTTTTGCATTCAATGACAGAATTCCTTGGTCAAGTGATTTCTATTTTGGTCTTTATAGTTGGTTTAAATTCTGCTACCCTCTGTGGATCTTTCTCACACAGTGAAGAAATAAATACTAACTTTTGTGACACTGGCTCTAAGGTCACAAACACTGACTGCGCTACTTAAAGCACAGGTTTAGATTCTTGAGTTAACTTCTAATGATTTCCCCCTTTTAACCAAATTTTGAAGATCTGTTAGTCTATTAGTTTGTTACTCTAAGGATATATTTCATGCCTACACAGATTTCAAAAGTCTCTTTCTAAAAAGAAGCATTTCAAGTAATAATAGTACTGAAGTAAAATACAAGTTCTCTGTTCTGTCTTGATTGATAACAAAGAAATCCTGGTATTCTTCTAGTCCACGGCAAAACTTACACTTGACTACAGTTCTTTAGATAGTATCAATATTGACAGTGGAAAACACCAGGAATCTCTCTCTCAAACCAATGAGATATTAAAAACAAAAGAAATATTGCTAACTTGATCACTATAGCAAAACCAACAGTATATTTCTGATGCTGACTTTTGAATTCAGTTTTAAATAATAGAGTAAAGTTGCTTTCAACCCAAAGAGATAGAAATAAAGATGATTTTATTTTCAGAGTCCATAAAGACACATTATGCGTGGAGGCATTTGAGTGTTTAAACATTAAAGTAGGTAAAGGCAAATACTTAAGGCTTTGCTCTGCAGTCTGTTCTCTGACCAAAAACCTATCACTCAAATCAAATGGCAATTTTGCCCTCATACAGCCTGTGGTATCAGGCCTATAATTCGGTTTCAACAAGGTCTTCCATTTGCAAAGACAAAAGGAAGCTGGAATGTAGCTTTAGTTTCACATACAAAACTATACAACCTGCGTTAGAATACAGATTTGAGGATTGCTTTTTAAAAAAAAATTATATAAAGGGAATTAGCAGTGCAATACCAGTTGGTTGTGTGAAAATCTTACCTTGTCTTTCTTTAAATGTTTTTAAAGAAAAGCTCTCCAGTTTTACAAAGAATAAAATAAAAAGGGATAAATATTTCATGATGGGAAGCAGATCCCACAGCATTCCATGCAGATCTCCAAGCAATCTGAAGATTCACAACATGCGTCCATTATGCCACAGTCCATATCACACGGGCAGTTACAGTCATCTCCCATCTCGTCCCCACAGCAACAGCAGCAGGCTTCCGATGAGCAGATGCCACAGGATGCTTGTCCCAGAACAATGTTGCAGAGGGTGAAAAATTCACAGAACAAGCAAGCCAGGATACAGTGAACACAGCAATCTTCATATGTAATAGTTCGGTAGCACATCATGAACAAACAAAACAAACAAAACCCCAAACAAAACAAACAAACAAAAAAAAAGGGAAAGAAAAAAGAGGAAATAATTAATATGTTATTGTAAATCCAGATATATCACTATGTCAAACAAGTGGCTGAATGAAAGTTATTTAGACTAGATATAAACTAACACCACAAAAAATGTTTCCCATCTTCATGGACATTTCTGCAGAATAAGTCATCTACAATTCAGGACTGGTTTCAGTGCAAGTCTCTTGTCACCACTTCCCTTCATGCAGATCCCAAGTACTCAACATCTGCTCAGATAAATTTCTCTAGTCATTTATTATATAAAATATCTGTATCTATTATCTGCAGTTGTAACTTCCTCTACAAAGTGATTGAAAATAATAAAATTAGAAAAACAGGTAGTGAAGGAAAATACTTGAAATTATTTTCAGCCTCTCCCTGTGCATCTGACCCTTCTAAATCTGTTTTGTTGGCTTGGTAATTATGAAGGAACATAGAGGAGTTGCCTCATCATTTTTACTTTCTCTATTATTTTATGTGCACCTTAGAAACAGCATAACAGCATGTTAAATACATTTCTTACTTTCAACAGAATGTAAAATATTCAGTCAAAACTGATTTTTCTATTGCTTTTCTACACAAATCTATTGGTAAACCTTTTCATGTACTACTTTAATCTTCAGTAGAGTTCATAACTACACCTGAACATCAATATCCATGCCTCATAAGTACTATGAAATTATGTGAGATAATGAAGGTGTCCCACAAACCATCTGCAAAAAATACAGCACCCAAAGAGTAAATATATGGAATAACTTCAAACAATACATCCATGAGACTTGACAGACACAAAGATTGGAACCAAACATGTGCCAGTGAAAAGGAGGCTGCTGGAGTGAGGGGTATACTCAATTGTACATAATTATATGTACAAACATATTTAATTTTTAAGAGGCAGTGAATAGTTGATAGAAAGAAAATGAAAACTTAAAAATAGAAGAAGTGTTTGGGATGGAGAAATATTTCCTTCCTAGCCTCAGCTTTCATTCTTCTTTTTACTGCTTGCAAACCTTGCAGTCTTTAGCCACAGACAGGTGAAGATTGGGAAAATGTTCTGGGGAAAATATCCTGCACTATCTCACCCTTTCCCTGTCTATCACCAGTATCTTCTGTGAGAGACTGTTAGGAATGACAGGATATTGAGCCACATGGGCAACTGGTCTGACCACCTACAGATGTTATATTCTATAGATGTTATATTCTTAGAGTTCACAGGCTGTTACTTCTGTCATAGGGGAAAACCTGCATTTACTTGCAACAGTTATACTATTCTCAGGCTTTCTAAACAAATTTATAAAATGTAAAAAAGTATGCAATAGCTATGACAAATATCTTGATTCATTCAAAATACCTCCAACATTGCAGAAACTCTGACTGCAGGGTAGTGCAGTGATGACTTTACACAAGCAAGCATGAATACTTACAGCAGTGCAGCAATAGAGGCTCAGACCTGCAAAATCTCTCCCAAGAAGCAAAGTAACTACATGAGCTCTTAGGCCACTCCTACTTACTATACTACTTAGATACAACACTTAGCTTGGATTTACCTGTACTGCAATGTCGTAAGTTTCAACTAGTCACACTCATAATGTACTAATGAACAGTTATGCTCAAAAGAAAACTGAAATATCAGAAAAAGCAAGAAGGGGGAAAAAAACCCTAACCTTAAAAACTCTCTACTTCTCTACTACTGTGCAGGAAGTAAAACTGAAAGGAAACCACAGGTGAGATAAGGCTGCTTTTAAAGAAGGTTGTTGCTTGCATAAAAGGTTGTTTTTCGCAAAGTCATACTGTCACTAAATAAATGACCTTCACAGAAAACACAGAAGACATGTTAAAAAAAGCTGGGGAGTATCAGTTCACTGAAGAGGACCAAAGCCAGACCGATAGCGATTAATCAGCTGGTTGTCATGGAGATGGTGTTAAATTTGTTCAGGTACAATCTCCTTTCACATTTTCTTTTAATATGAAGGGAAAAGATAAAGAAGCCAAGAGTTCTATCTAAGAAGCCTTTGTATTTGAGGAATTGAAGTTTTACCATTTTGTGTCCTTAAAATACAGCTGAAAGAAGCTAATACAACAACAATTGTTGTTCTACAAATGTTTTAGTACACCATAATAAAACTGTATGTGTTTTGGTATTGAAAATAAGATGCTCAAATGAATCTTGCCTGCTGCATGCAGGATATGAAAAATTGCAGGAAGAAATAAACACTCACAGACATTATACGTATTTATTGATGGGTAAGGGACAGAGTTCATAGGTTAAACAAAAAGGACTACATTCAGAAAGCACTTTCTGGACCCAAAAAAGAACTTTTCCCACCTAATCTACAAAACCCATCAAATCAAGACTTACAAGAAGAAGATGTGTTGATTCAAATAAAAGTATTTCAAAGGTAAAAGTTATCCAAAATGTCCAAGACCTGGTAAGAAATTTTGGCTACTAGTATTATTATGGAAAATCTGTAGAGGGTCTCTTTTTCCATCTCTTCTTCACTGACTGAAATGCTAAAAGGATTTTTTTACCCCCTCTTTATTTTTATTTCCTTCTCCCCAGATGGCAAAACTAATTTTCCATTCAGAAAATCTTTATATAACAATTTTACTTAATCTCCACAAACAATTAACATAAAGTAGAGATATCCTTTACTGCTCTCTTTATTCTTGCAATGACTCATTTGTACAATGAACATAAACTTTGATCCACATTTCAAGGACAAACCTGAAATAATCATGCTTTTATGTTCTTCATGTTATTGACTTTTAATAGCTATCCAGGTAGCAATTATTTAACACATGACAAAGCATGCTGTTACCTAGTCCTACCTAACTTGCTGAATTCAGAATCATGACTCTAAAGAGTTGTAATACAGTTGGATAAAATGGATGGAAGAATAATTTCTTCCATAAATTACCAGTTTCTTAGCTTCTTATCAAGACATGCAATTATAAGATAAAAATACAGTCACAGTGTGTTTTTGTAGTAATAACAAATTTACATGCCACACAAAATTCATCCTTTCCTAATAGCCATATTCCTACAGCAACCTGTCAGTTCCACAGAAAACATTATACAGCTAAAAAACACTTCCTTTGACTGCTGTTGCTGGGTGGCATGATCAGCGGAATGCAGCCTTGAAGGTGCTATATATAAAGCTCACTCCAAAAGAGATGACCACAAGCTTTTCATTATTATGTTGGAAACTACTACAATATATTTTACTGTTTGCATAAGACACTCCAATAATTTTTTTTGTGATTACAAGACCAAGGAGACTATTTTAAATTAGAGATTATCACAAATTTCAAAACTTTTTCAACATGTTAAGAATAAAAACTATATTTAACTTCCACTCTTTAACCTTACCACATCAAAATACTAATATTTTTTTTTGGCAGATGAAGGGAACACTTTAATCCAACTAGAAGTAAACATAATTTATGTATTTGTAAGCTTGATTACTTTAATGTCTGACAATGTGTTTTTGAGTATATTTTATTCTTTTCTAACAAAGAAATGATACAGATAACACTGGTGCTATCTTAAAATTATCTATTTCTTTGTGCTCTTTTTTAATTTGGTTGGTTTTTTTTAAGAATTAGAGGCTTTCTCATTCTTCTTTTCCCATTAGATATATTAATGCAATTAAGAATTAGGGACATGTCTTTATTGAGGACCATCAGCCTTGATGTACAGGATGCAGTACTGTTGACAATAAGTTAACTCCGAAGTTTCTTGAGGTTTGAGTTTTCATTAAACTAATTTCTTTCTCTGTGAATATATTTAAGTCCCATTACATAGGCCAACCATTACTGAAGATAACATTTTCCTCAGGACTGCCACACTACACCACAGCAGTCTCAAATTTCCATTACTTTTTAATTCTTATATAACACTTTTTTCTAATTAATGGAGAAATGCTGCACTACAGATTGGCACTATACAAAAGTGAAGATGTAGGGTGCAAACACTGTATAGAGGTAAGCTTCGAAAGAAAAAAAAATATTCCAAACTAGTATATCTACCTTAGTTCCTTTATCAAATGCATTTGATTTCATCAAAGTACAGCATCACATTTGTTGACTACGATCCAAGCTCCTCAAAGTTATGCTAAATGGCATAAATTAGAAGAGGCTTGTTCTGTAGGCAGTGATACCATATTTTATTAGACCAAGTCACATTTAGGGAAAAAAGATGAGCTTTCAGACACTCAAGCTTATCTTCAATTATTCTTTCATTTTGCCTGGTATGAAAGCTAGACCTGACGTTAAAAGGGTCATCCTATATGGCATTTTTAAAAACCAATGCAAGTAAAGTTGTTTTTTTGTCTTTTGGCACATCCCCAAAAATTACAGATTTGTTACAAAAATTCACTAAATCTGTTAAACAATGCCAAGACAAACACAACCAACACACAACCAACATCCAAGTTTTTACTGGTTTATATGATACACATACATTCAGCTACTTTGTGCAGATTTAACCAAAGATTGTATACAGTACATATAACATCTACTTTAACGGGGTTATAAATGTTACCACAGACAATATCCAGACAAGAAATAGGCCTAAAGTTCCTTCAAACTGTTTACATACTGTTATTCAAAGCCCAAAAGGCCCTACTTATAACTTACCCCAGTTATAACCGCTACGTTCATTAAAGGAAAAGAAACAATACCAACAATAAAACAATTTTTATGTTTGTCCATATTTTTAAACATTTGCATGTGCATACCACTTTTTACTTCTAAAATCTTTGCATACCCTGGTATCCAATTCCTTTCAAATACTGAAATAAATATTTTTTTTATTTCCATTTCCCTGTTATCACTTCTTCTTCATTTTTATGAAAAGGTGTGGCTCTAGTTAAGAAACAGACTTTTAAGAGACCATCAAAACTGTACAAGGGGCACAAAAGGTAAACTGAAAAATGTACAGAGAAATGCACGTGCAGGCTGATACGTCCTGCTTTTGTAATGTTTGACACCAACCTGTCACAAACTGACCCAAAAAGCTTTCATACTAAGCAGGCAGGTCACATATGATAAAAGGTTTTCATGTCTGCAATGGTAAATAAACTCACTTACAGAATGGTGACCTTGGTCAGCTTCTTACTAACTATATTCACCAAGTTCAGACAACTCAAAACAAATCTCCAGGCACTCTGCTGTCTCACAGAGAGAATCAAAAAGGGCAAACCCGCAATCAAAGTGAAGCTGAGGTCTTCAGCGGGGGTTTACTCCGGGCCCCTGCAGAGCCCTGAACAGAAGCCCCAGCAGGTGCTACAGGCGTCCCGCAGTCTGGCAGTGTGGGGCTGGCAGCCGCAGGGATGAGTACACAGCGCCAACGGCTGGGACAACCCACAGCCAGAGCAGCACAGCCAGCCAAGGAGAAACCACCCCGGCACAGGTTTCTTAAGAGCATGCATCGTACAGAGGTGAGGTGTAAAACTACCGAGCAGTGGCACACAGCCTCCACACCTCCCACCGATCCTGCAGCATACGGGGTTCGTGTGCAGCCTCTGCTACCCATGCCCTTTCTTTTGAGAAAACTCACTACACCCAGGAAAATGCTCCCAGAAAAATAAGAAAGGTAGAAAAATAAACTGACACGTTGTAAGAAGTACAGTTACCTCTAGATAATAAAGTGACTTTTTTTTAGACAGGGGAAAACACAGATACAAAGCCTAGTATATGTGATATTTTGGCATTTCAAATAAAAGCTATCTCTATTGATCAAGAAACTTAAAATGTTGTCTGATCAGGCAAATCACATTGCAAAATACATGGAAATTTTCAGCACAGCTTATATTCTAAACTTGATACAGATATAACCTCAGGAGTAAAATGATCCATTTCAAACATAAAGATATACTAAGAAATCTGCTAATTTCCAATACCTAAGACCTCCTTAGAATGTGAAGTTTTCATTGCCACTGCTCATCACTGCAAATACTAAGACTAGTTAGATGCTAGCTGGGCCATGACCTTGTAAAATGGATGCTGTGGGAAGACCTTTTTTTTTGTTACAGGCCCTGTTTTCCACTCACTTCTCTTAAACAATATATAAATTATCTTCTAAGACTTCAGTGCAAAAAAACCTCTACGCTTAAAACACAGCATACTTCAAAATGCCTTCTTAAAAAAACACACATTTGACCATATGATAATGTTATTTGCCCACTGCCTGATTGACAACTCTGTTCTGATACAACTTTGTCTAACAAAAAAACCTCTGTTTAGCAATTCCTGCTCAAACATAAATCCACTTTCAATCAATTTCTAAAAGTTAATGAAAATTTTTGTCCATGTAGAGAGATTGGCAGGATACTAACAAGTAGCTGCCCAAACGCCACCTAATGCTATGAGATGGATTTCAGAGTGTATATGCTTAAAAAACAAAGAAAGACTGAGAGAAAGATGGCCAGCAGATATTTTTGCAATATTATGCTATTCATTGCTCTTACCAAATGTCAGTAAATAATACTGATCAAATGACTGAAGAATTTATAAAAGAAAACTTACTGCTGCTCTTGTGTCACTCAAGAGGAAAAAAACCCAATCCAATCCTACTGAAAATCATGTGCCCAAAAGGAAAGTACAGTTTACTGAAAACAATTTTTCTCTTTATATAAAATTATATAAACCAAAGTAAAACACTCCTAGTTCAAATAAAAGTCTGCTACTCACTGCTTTCCATGTCTATATACCTAGTCATTGTTAAGACCCTGGCTTAACATAAAGGTTGTTTGGTAGACTTGCTTTGTCTTCAGTTAAGCCATCAGTATCACTTGGGATGCTCTAATAAATTAATGTAGTCAGCAGCATGAGTTAAACAGTGCCCACGAACCCCATGCTTGGATTCAACATCTAGAACAGATGAAGTTGCATCATACTAAAAAGAAGGGGAAGGAGGTGAGGGAAGTCTCATCCAAATGCACCCTGAAATGTTGAATTTTAAACACTGGATTTAAAAAACCCCCACATGGTGGGTGAAATTGTTCATCATATCTCTAAGCTCAGTAGCACAAGATATACAGTCCAGAAAGTTGAGGAAGCTTGCTTCAGGCTTTTCTTCTGGAGAAGCATCAGTTGTAACTTCAATGTGTTGGCAAGTCTGCATTGTCTGTCCTTTCCTAGAGCTTCACTTCTATGCTGCAGGCTTTCTTTATCTATGTCACTCCTACATCTAGCCTTACTACACTTCCTAAGGACCTATCCTGAAAAATAAAACATTGTAAAGAAGATGCCTTCTAGTTTCTTTCTGGTTTAGAAAGCCTGGGATGGAATAAAGAGTACATCTCACTGTACATAGAGGAGGCAGGCTCATGATCTGCTCAGCATCACTTAACCATCTACTGTTTCCAAATGAATGTAGCAGTTGTGTGTGCTCAAAGCCTTTTGAATATGTGAAATACCGCATTAAACTCAAATTATCACAAATCACTTGAGTTGTGGGAACTTCCCTAATAAACATAGTAACTTCTGAGGTCTCAACAACTTGACCAAGAGCAAGAACTCCATTTCAAAACTGAATTAAACCCCGTATTCCCTCTCTCCATCCTCAACTTTTCATAAAGGATTGCTTTGATTAAAAAACTGGATAACATCATGTTTCCTAAGTTTTGGTAAGAAAACTCAGTTTGGTTTTTACAAAATAATAAGTAGTTACTTTGGCCCCATTCACCCTCTTAATTAAATTTGTCTTCCCTCCCTCCCCCTGCCCAACTTCTTCCCTTTCCTCCTCCAAATTTGCAAACGTCATTATTACTTACCTTCCACTACTCTGATACACGTATGTAGGTATTCAGTTACTCATTTTTCTTCATTTCCTAACATCTAGATCTACTGCTCTCCTGCCTCACTGCTGTGGCCTTTAGATCTCCTCTCTTCTTTAAGTTGCTCTGGACACACGCAAATGCTTCTGAACACAGCAGATAGACTGTCTTCCTTTTTACTCATTTACAATTGTTTTTTCATGTTTTCAAGGTGTTTTTCTCTACTACTCATAACAAGTGCAAGACAGTAACAATTCTCTTTGTTAGTGGCCTACCAACCAGAATTTTGGACGAACTGTGACACCTATGGCATCAATAATTTAAAATATTATTAAAATTTCTTTGAGTTAAATTTTTTTTTTATTCCCAATATGTACTGAAACCTATCCAGTACCTTTCAAAAATCTTTAGAACTGAAACAGTGTTTAAAAACTGCTTTTTAAGAGCAACACTCCTACTATTTCATAAATACTTCGTTTTTTTGTAGTGTAAGTAATGGAGCTGAGTAAAATTTCTTCAGGGACAATATGGATTAATAATAGATGCAGAGGAAAAGCAGAGCTAGTGAGTGCATTCACACCCTCCTAAGTCTCACTGGATGTGTTTCTAAACAACATATTCTGGAATGCTGACATGACTGCGCATCACTGAATCACAGAATATTCTGAGTTGGAAGGGACCCACAAGGATCATCAAGTCCAAATATTAAGTGAATGGCCTGTATAGGGATTGAACCCACAACCTTGGCTTTATTAGCAACATGCTGTAACCAACTGAGCTAATCCCAGGATGATATATACCATTGACTCATTTGAAAAAGGAGTTTTTAATGCTTTTATGCTACTGCTACAAAATTTCTGCTACATTTTAAGCATTTCCAATGCAACTTCAATTCCGAAAATTCGTAAGATGTGACCCACAGCACAAGTGGATTTTGCCACTGGAACAATTAATAAAAGAGTTCTTAACTACGGTGGGGGAAATTTGAGGGGACGGAGAGCTTCACAGCTTGCATTAGGACTGTCTAGTACTTTGGAGACAAACAGGAGCACTACTGACCTTCATAGGAAGATGAGATATCCAGGGTAAAGTAATACTGAACTTCTAGTTTTCTAGTGCATACACAGAAACATGCAGTATATGAAGCAGCATGCTACATTTTAAATAAGCATGAGCCCAAATAAGCTCCTGCACAGCCCAAATGTTTCTTGATTTGATCCTGCTTCCAGACCTTCCAGGCTTTCTGTTCTGTCAACAGATACAATATTTTAGAGCAAAGTAAGTACCAGACCTGGACTTCCTTTGCATTACTAACAGCTGTGGTGCTCCAGAAATATTCATATCTTGTGTTCTGAGAAAAATCAAGAAGAATGTAGAGTTTGGGAGGGACTAAGAAAAATACTTTCTCTTTTCTGTGGTCTAAACTCAGCTTGACAACCAGAATTCTCACTTCTCTTCCTTCTGAGGACATAATCTATTTCTTTTCCCTGGACACTTTCCTTCACTTGATTTCAGCTATTCTCCTGACTGACAACAGAGCAGAAGACTCAGGGAGGGAGACAAGGGAGATGAAGTAAAAATACAGGATGTGTATTTTCAGGTTTTAACCTAAAAATTAATCAATCTATTAATTAGAAAAATCTATTAAATATTTATTAAAACTCTATTAATTAGATTATAAAATCCAAGATGCTACATAAGAAATAGCAAAAATAAAATTAATTGAAATATCTGTAAGTATACAAGTTTACCTGCACTTCTTTCTACTAAAATTTTCTGGATGCTACAGTAAACTAAGTTGGTGAGTTAATTCAGGTGATCCATCATTCATTACTCACAGTTCAAAATAAATATAGTTTGTCTCTTTCTCCATAAGACTGCATAAGGTACTGCACAGAAGTTATATTACTATATAGATGTGTCCAAACACAGACACACACCTTCAAGTAAATTCAAACCCAGCAGCTCTTCAGCAGTAACCAGTGGCATATGAGGTTAACATAGTACAAGTTAAAGCAAAGCCAAGCAGTTAAGTAATGTTGCAAATAATTTCCAATCATTTCCGATCTTTTCCATCTTCCTGTAAGTCTTTTCAATAGTTGCTACAGAAACATCATAGGATCAGACAAGGCAATGGCTCAGAAAAACGTCGCTTTGCCCACAAAAGTATGATTCATCATTCAGTGAAGTTATAGAAGTTTGGTTCAAATTAAACTATGTATACCATTTTGAAAGAGTGTCTATGCAATCCTCAGTCCCTGAGCTTACTGACATACCCCTCTGGCTTAGTATAGTTAGATGCATTAATCAAATACACACACACACACACATATATATATATATATATGGTTTAAGTGCAATTAAACTCCTTTGAACAAATAACCTGGCTAATTATATAAGGTTTTTGTACCAGATATCAGATAGCAGATCTTCCAGAAGTACTCATAAGGGGTTAACATGACTTATAGTCATGTTATTTTTAAATTATGGATAAATAATTTTATACTTCTATTTGCATCATTTTGTATATGTGTTATATAAATATTTAGATATTTCAACTGATCATTGCTAGAGCCTCTGACTGTCTATTTTATAAAAAACACTGTGGTATGATAGGACCGATAAAGTATGTAATGATGCTTCCTGCAAGGCAACAGCTTGATAAGAGTATTCCTTATAGCTTATAGTTGCCCCATGAAGTCCCCACAGGGTACATTACTGAAAAGCTGAAGAAACCGTCAGAAGGGTTGTACATGTGTGCATGCAGATGTGGTTACACAAATATAAAACATGTCTGTCAGAGAACTGCAAAGTAAAATAAATTTCAAAAACAGAAAATTATTTTAAAAAACAAATATTCTCTTATTGGCATATCCCAATACACCAAACATAGTTTAATCATGGCACAATAAAACTTGTGCTTCACTCAGATTAGTTAACAGAAAACTCAGAGCTGCAGACATTAGCAGCACCGGTCAAGCTATTGAGTGCATATATCCAAGTTCCCACATTCAAAATGAGAACATTACAAGATTAGACGTACAATATTAACTATATTTAATTTTAGCTATTAAGTGACTCAAGAAACCATGTGTAACAGTAAGGATTATCCTGTATTTCTGTACTTTGAAAGAATGCAAGTAATACAGTGTGACAACATTATGTAATTATCTAAATTCTACTCATATATGCCTTTAAAAATAACAACATTTCTGACAGTATATAAAAATACTGTATATTGGCAGTTTCAGGCAACTAACACAATCATATGTTTATATTAAAATCAGACAATAGAATTTAAAGCAAAATCTGAAGGTATCTTATTCATTTTTTTCTTAAATATTCAGTAATTTGAGATAATTATTTTCATGGTTCTTAAACAACAAAAAAAACCCCCAAACTGTATTTACAACAATGTAATTTTAGAAGCAAAAAAGTGTTTGCCATAATTAATTGTATAGGGGAACGGACAGGGAAAGCACTGTCTCTTTAGAACTCTGCAGGTGGTTTTTTTTCAAAGGTTGAATTTCTTAAATTCAGAGGCCTGCACTTCGTACAGTCAACATGAACAGATCTAGGACTCTTAAGTTAGTTTTTCTGAAAGTGCACTGAGGAAAAATATATAAGAAAAATATCAGGCTGGAGGGTGAACTGTATTTCACATAACAGAAAAGGGAATACAGGAAATAAGAAGTTGTGATTTTGGAAAGAAACATTAGAGGACTGAAAATACAACAGAAAATTAACAGTAGGTTCTTGAAGACAAACGAAAATAAACAACACCAAGGGAGACCAGCGCATGGAACAGTCTGAATGAAGCCATTCTTGCTATCACTACAAAGATTCACTGAGTAAGTTTGACTGAAGTAGTTGAAGTCAAGAGAAGTCACTCCACTGACATCAGTAGACTTCGTTCAGGCCACTACATGCAGTCCTTCTGATCCCTCTTCCTTTCATCTAGGCCGAGAATCCTCCCCATTTCACTGAACAGTACCATCTCCCATTTCTCTAAGAATCTGTGTTTGTACCCACAGTCTGGTGGGTTTGTTGTAACCAGTCACATCTATGCCTGCCTCAAACCAATAAAATTTACAGTGTGCCTGCACCCTTCTTGTAATGGGCAGTAGCAAAGCCCATCAATTATATTAGCGCTAATGGGAAGGCAGTGGATTGAGGAGAACTCAGGAGACTCAGGAACTCTGGGACCATGAGTGTAAGTGCAAGCAGTGAGAACACAGAGACAGTGCTAAAACATAAGCGAAATGATTTACTTTTTCTTATTTAACCTGTGCAGAAGGACTATGAAGCATTTTCATGCACATTATTTACAGACCAAATACAGCATAAGGCATGCTAAACGCTGAAGGACAGGTTGAAATTTTATTATATAGTGTTCAGACTTCATGGCTAGTCAGGATATCTGCTAACAGAGTATTTCAAAAGCAAAGTCTACCCTCATGGAGCCTGCCATTACTGGATTAAAAAATTTACTATGCTTTGAACTAATAGTACTTTAATGTTTTTTTCTGGTGCATATGTGACAATGTTGACAGGAGTTTCTATCAGTTCAGGATACTAACTACAGAGACATGCATTAGCAGACTGTATTGATCAAATGTTTGAAAGCCAGAACTCTCCAATTGCTTCCCTTTCCTTCAAATACTTATTATTTTCTTTTGGGAAAGAAGCATGTCTTTTATCATAATGGGTTCTATTTGCTTCTGGAGCATGAGTTCACACTCTTCAATTATTTTTAGTTAATTGTGTAATTTTTGGTGAGAATGGGGCTTGGTTGGTCTTTATTCAGTTTGAGGTTTTTAAATTAAGAATATCAGCTTACCTTCTGGTGAAGTACCTGGCTTTTGAGAAAACACAGAGCTTATTTTACTCTTCTTGCTGCTGTTGCTGTTGACAGACAAGGTGGACTGAATTTTTCTGTGCATTTTTTCTGAAACAGGAGCTGAAAGTGTTCTGTTGTCTGCAGGCATGTGCTTGACCCCGCTGTGAAGTCCACTTCCATTACTTAGACCCACGTGGCCATTCTGGATTTTGCCACTTTCTTCCTCACCCCTTTCCAGTGCTGAAGTATTTGGCTGAGGCAAACGTTGAGGTTGCGCTTAAAAGGAAAGAAAGAAAGGGTTAATTTAAATTGTAAATTGATAACTGAACACTTTAGGCTAGACTGGTAATGGAACTGTCATTGCTCTTATTGATCTAACAATAGACCGACAAGTTAACATTCACCCATCAAAACAAGCAAGCAAAAAAATATTTCTAAATTAAAAATACTTATTAGGTATTCAAAAAGCACATCATGTATGCATGAGGCCTAGATTCCCCATTTGACACTGCAAGGAACGGTTTGCAAGACTCTGTGAATTACACAGAGAGAATAAGGCAAGCAGTTTGAAGAAAGGAAAAACTATGGCAAACAAAGTAGCAAAACTGAGATAAACCTGTACTAAGGGAGCCAAGTGAATAATGGGAGAAATACAATCAAATGAGAGAAAATGGTATTGGAGTGAACATACAGACCACAGCAACAGAAGTTAAGTTGCAGGTTGGCTAACCTGTTAGTCTTCAGAAAATAACCTTAGTGACACAGTAGGGGTCCCCCAGCACACAGTCACCACAGACCAGTATATTAATGAAGAATAGGAGTATCCAGGTAGCTAACAACATTTTGAGCTTCATTCATAAAGACCATGGATTGCTGGGAAGTACAAAACCAATCAAAATCTTGTTTTGTGGAGGAGGTAACCAGAAGGCACGTGCATTCAAACAGTTGTGGCAAGCCAGAGTTTCCCCTTCCATATTCCTCAACTGAGAATCACAATTTTAGAAATAGCTGTAATGGGCCAGTTGGGAATTTAATGGCAACACACTGAAATGGTCAAAGATAAAAAAATACAGAACCTGTCAAGGCACGAATCTGCAGTGACCTAGTTAAGACTCTGAGAGTACATGTTATAAACTCATTCTAATGAGTAAGCATGAAACTTGATCATTCTGTGTTGAGCTACTTTATCATAAAGAAGCATAATTATAATAACATAGAAAAGAGACTGCCTATGTATTTAAAGTCTGTAACTAAAAATGCAGGATTTTTTTAAATATATAAATTTTTGTAATACAAAAGTGGTTTCAACTTAACAATTCTTATTGGGAAAAAAATGAAGATTTGGTTGGAAAACTAATTAAACTATACACATAGTAACACAACAAAATTTCAATCAAAAAACAAGCTCAATCACCTCTCCTAATCAAAATACTACTGCATTATGCTTGGATATAAAGAGGTTTTCAGACAGTCCAATCTCCAAATATTTATAAGGAGAAAGTACAGATTCTACGAGAGACTCAACTGAAGAGAAATTAGTGCCAGGGGTAAAGAAAAATGGTGCTGCAGTTCACTCTCTTTTCAGATGGTTCACATCCATTTTCTGATGATTTCACAGTACACATTCATATACGTATTACACTGTGTACAAGGTAAGAAAACAGATAATTATAATTAGCTTTCTCTAAAAAGAAACATCTCCACTGATCACGTCAGGTACGAGTTACCAAATTTTCAGACAAATATGACTGGGTCATATAGATCAGCATGGTCTCTAAAAAGACTCTCAGTTCTAAATTTGCCTAACAAACTCTCAATGCTTCCCTTTTATCCAGGACACTGATACCAATCTCAGATTGCTTCTTCCAACTATCTTTTTCAGACTTCTTCCAACTAAACTTTTTCAGACTAAAATTCATACAAATCTTAAACTTTACATCCTAGACACACTCCCAGGCAAATAGTTTAAATATGAAATGGTTCAATTTTTTTTCTTGCCATTTGATTTTTTTACTCATAGCCACTAAGATTTCCAGAAGATAGACTTGACTGCCCACATCAATCTAGGTCAAAGTAACCATGCTTGAACCCACTTGACTAAAGCAATAATTTTCTGTTTTTGCAAATAAAGAGAGGGCTGGGGGAACCGTTTAGGTTTTAGCCTCCCCAAAGATTTTACAGGGAAGACAAAGACCAAAGATCCTTCACTTCCATTACCAGCAGTAACTGCTCACAAATCTCCAGGCCAACAGAGCAGGACCAAAACACTATCTGATACCTGAACAATTAATTGTTGCCCGAAGACTTTTTTATTGACAATGCTGAAAATGTTTCTTCAAAGCTTATTCTGACAATGCTTGTCCTTCAGTTTTGCATTAGTGTTTGCAAAACCTACAAACAGATGCATAGCAAGGCACTTTCTTCACTTTGAAATTTAATTTGTAGTATATATTTGGTTAATTTCTCCAGACTTATATAAAGGTGCCAAAACAAATTTTTAGGGAGTTTTTTCCTGTATGAATAAATAGCATTAAAAATATACTACCAGGAACTCTTTGTGTAGATTCCCTTTCCATGTATGTGCAAAATTTATTTTGTTAAAAATCAGTTCATTCACTCCATTTTAAAAATAGGCAGTGGAGAGTAACCACAGTCAAAAATATCTGTCAACATCAGAAATCAAAATTTTACTCTCTAAAATTCAGTGTTTATGTCCATAGCACCCCAGAAGTTTATTTCAATTATCCCACTTAAATGTAAATTGCATAATTAAGGAACAGTGTTTTTCATGGTCCATGTAATGATGTTTCCTCAGTCTGCACTGCCTACGATCCCCAACTGTGAAGTGGAGCAGTTGCATCAATAAAGTAGAATTACTGGGGAGGGGTTAACCTTCCTCAATAAACAAAAGCTATTCTATACTATTCTAAAAGACTATTCTAAAAATTCTCTGTGTCTGATGGCAGTTTCTAAAACTGACAGTTATGACCTTTTCCAAGCCAGCTAAATTGGTAGTGGCAGCTTACAATTGTTTGTGCATTTCTGGGTCTTTGCTATGATACAATAAAATTATCCAAAATTCAATCTTCAAAATTAGGTGTGTTTCTGTCAAACTGTGGGTGAATGAAAAGTCTTGGAAAATCTAAACAGTTTTGGTTTTGCTTTTATTATTATTTTTACTAAGGGTTTTGGAGTTTTCTAGGTTTTTCTAATTTTAATTTTTTATTAATTTATCCTGTTCCCAAAGTACTTGAGTCTTCCTAGCATTAACATACAACTTTTTAGCTGACTGGCTTTACACTATTCAAATGTTATATGCAGGTCAAATCAAAATGGAATAAACCCCCAAATGGATTAGTTATCTCAATTTAAATTTATTTTAACTTTATTGATAATTTTGCACTAGGGAGACTTGAATATTATGGTTAAAACACACTTGAAACCAATTAGGAACCATATGACCGCATTCTAGCATAAAGAACAAAAGCAATTGACAGTTCTGAGATTAAACCACAACCACCTCAGTTTAAAACAGAAATATTTTTACCTTATTTTTTAAAGGTTGTGTATATCTTAAAAAAAAAAAGGTGTAATATGAGGAACGACACAATGCTTCTTAAAACACAGTGATACCCAGGGACTCTCACTCTCTCTTTAATGATCCACTGCTCTCATTCAGCTGTCTTTCTTTTTTCAAATCTTTACATATGTGACAGCTCTCAAAAGTAGACCATAGACCATCTGGCATTTTCCGAGGTGTAACTTGTGCAAATTCAGCTCTACTGGGAACACAATGCTATCTTCTGCCTGCGTTATAAAAGATACAATAGAATGTAGAACTTATGAGTTGTTTTGAATTATTCATTTTTTGCCTGTATATTCAAGAAATTTTACAAACTCTGCATTTTGTACTACATAATCACATGCGTTAAAGGTACAAAGAAACTTTTTGACACCTCTTTGCTACAGAAAGATGGCATTTTGTTTGATATCTGAACATTCAGCGCCTGTTATATCATTCTAAACAGACCGTGTGCTGCTACAAAAGATCCCATTTTACACTCTATGTATGAGCAAAAATTTTATTCTTGATATTCAGTAACTAATGCAACACACATCAAAATTTCAAATATGTGTTGGATGAACACTCAGCATCTTCAAATCAGGATGGGACTGGTCACTTACTATATGTTAAAGATTTAAGAAAAAATCATTCCTCAGACAACACAGAAAAATTGTCATTTCAAATATCCACAATGAGTAGTTTTAAAATGTCCTAGGAAATACTGTGCTTTTCAGGTTAATATGTTTTTAATCTTTAGCAAAACCAGTATATTTAAGTCAATATTTTATACAGTGCTAACACTAGTGGATTTTCAATAAGAATGATAAATATTAGATTAATGATTCAATAGACTGAATCTTTTTTGATAGAAAACTAGCAGATAATGTAGGTAATAATAACTGTACAGGAATCTGCTGCCTGTGGAAAAGCAATAAAAAGGCAATATATTGCTATAGCATATAATCTACTAGCGTGTTTCACGGCTTCCTTGTCATTGGTTTCCTTGCAAAGTGGGCCTTAATACAATAACTTCTGCTGTTATATAACTAACTTTACATAACAATTTAATTGTAAGGTTACTATCTGGTGAATTTGAGTAGTAAACATTTATTGTGAGTTTGATGGTTTTGAAGTAACTATGCACGTTCTCTTTCAGACTGCAAAACTCTTAGCACACTTTAAACAAATATGCACATATATATGCACCCTGAACAAACATTGTTTTTACACCTTCCAAAGTACCAGCTAAGACAAAAATCCTGATGCACCCATTTAACAGAAAAATGTATGTCAACAGAGGGAAACTCTCAACCGAAAGAGGATAGTCTTAACTATCATTAAGGATTTTAGACAAAATACAAAACCAAACATACACTGAATGCAGACCCCTCTGAGTCAAAGTGAATCAAAAGAAAACATCAGGAGGGAGAAAAGGATTGAGACAGCTAATTAGTAGCCTAATCACATCAAAAGCAATTCCAAGGCAGCTGATACAGATACCCATGGAGTTTGCAAGGCCAGCCAATGAGCCTGATAGGAAAAATACTTTCCAGTTTGCAGCCTGAGGTATCTGACTACACACCCAGAATGCTGTTTACCTTCGTCCATGACACAATAGTTTATGATAACAAAGGCCACAGAATCAATGTTTTTGCAGGTGAATGAGGGAGGAATAAAATGCTCAACTCCTGGGTGCAAAGACTGTATTACTGAGAAAATACAACATATAATTTCATATGACAATATTCTCAACTTATTTGCTCCCAAAACAGCTTCAACCACAATACAAGAATGACATCCTTTCTGGAAATACAGAGGTCCTGATTGGGTCCATTAAAACTGAAAGCCAAGACCTACATGATAATTTGAGCTGGAAAAACTGTTTGATTTCAGTGGTAGCTGCTCCCACTTCCTCTGCATGGATCACATGGAAATAGACCGTATGTAATGGAGGTAAAAATCAGACCTCTGCTTTTTATCAGTGCTTCTCTGTAACACCAACCTAAGCTTAAGGGGAAAAATAAAGAAGATGATAGATAGTCAAGAATTGCACAGTAAAACCAGGGCTGCGTGGATTCTAGAGTAATATTAAGGTGATTGTAAACTTCTTCTGGAAAAGACAAATTCTTGAGATATAAAAGTCAACATTTCCAACAGACTAGGAAAAAACCTTACCTTTTCAAAAATATTACATATTGTATGAATTATACACTCAATAGATATAACATTTCAGTGAAGCTGGGAGACCTCAAGTATCTCGATCTCTCTCCATCCCCACTTCTCTAACTAAAATCCTGACTAGTCTCTACACGATCTTCAAACTACATCAATAGTTTTCTCTGCCTAGCTATCCAGAATATTAACATTCAGATTACAAGATGTACCTCTGAGTCAACCTGTGAAGTAGCTTTTGTCAGCAATTATTTTTGAATATTTTCTGGGACATAAATAGCATATACTGCAGCTACCATATCACAGAAGGCATACATTAACTAAATAACAAGGTACCATCAAGGCATAATCTACCTTTTAAAATCATTTTTTTACACTGAATTTTTTATACCATGCTGACTTTACAAGGAAAACAAAGTACCAACTAACAGCATCGACCACCTTTTTAGAATTGCTTCTTGTAAGATGTGAGGACATCTTCAAAATGAATACAACATATTATTATGAAACAAGATGCCCTTTGTAATGAAAATACTGTAGTAAAATTGCTGGTACGAATTTTACAGGACCCACACTGAGAACACTTTGTTAAAGTATGTCTGAGAACACATCCAAGGAACACCTGATATAACAGCAATGAGGCTGACAGAGGACAAAGGGAAAAGACATTGTATCCCATTAGCTCCCAGTTGATGAAGAGCGGACAAGAATGGCAAACACATGTATGCATGCATGTTTATGGGTTGGGAAGGCAATACAAGTGCACAAGACGGTGCCAAAAGTACTCTTACATCTGTGCAAAGACACCAAAGCCTTCCTTTGGAAGCACTGCAGGACCTTATACACTGTTTGAAAGGTTACAGGAATTCTATAAAGATGTCTTTGACATACCAGAAAAATCCAGTTACCACAGGCAAGCATGAAAAGGGCTGGTAGCCAGAGGTTTACAAAGCTGATAGGCATTCCCACTGGAAATATGGAGTGAATTTCTCTATTTACAAAACCTCTTTCCTGATGTGATTTTGCAAAATGAATAAATGCCTGCTGATTAATGATAGTAACGGCAAATTTTTAATCTTCGTTAAACTGAGTAAATCCCTAACATTTTTAGTTACCTATCTTGTAACAGTTATCTCAGAATCAAAATACCCTTCGGCTTCGAATTACCACTGGATTGTCAGTAAATTCTCTTTCTTTATCATACATATATCTTGCTGTTATCAGCAATCTTTTTTCTGAGACTGCAAATATTGGCATCTATGATAAACTTTGCAGATGATCTGGAAATTCTTGGTAGATCATAATAGAATTAGAAATAATTCACATAATGCAATCATTGTGAAGCTACACCTATATAAAGTAGACTATAGTTCTTACTGTAGTATAGAGTTTGTCACTTCTTAAGAACAAAGAGCAGGAACTCACCACAGAAAAATACAAGAGCCAAACACAAACCAGGGCATTATAGGTAACAAACACCCATAAACTTGAGGAATAAATTTCTATATAAAGCTGTGTTCAGACGTGGGAAATTTTAATGCAAGCTTTCCACTTGCAACATTTATCTATCCATTTTTTTTCTCACACATTCTGCTAGGACTGGAAAAGAACTGCACAGTATTTGCTCTTACGTTTCATAGCATTACAACTATATATGGCAGTGGTAATAGTTTCACAGATGTGGAATGGCAGATTTACTCATGGTCACCATTCCAACACTCCTAGGGCATGTTTATGGTGTTTAGCATATTCATTACTACCGCAGCTTGTTTTTTGTTGGGATTTTGTTGGGGTTTTGTTTTATTTAAGGGAGTTTTCTTAATTAAAGGTGAAATGCTTAGTTATTTTGTTCCATGTTTTCCACATAGGTAATTTATTAATCCAATTGGGAGGGTTTTTTGTTTGTTTTAAAATCTTGCTTTAAAATGCACAATGGCTTGTAGAAACTGGATCTGGGAAGAAAATAATCAGTGAATTAAGAATCAGAGAATTAGCTTTTTGTTAATTCTTAAAGTGATGAAATTGATCTATTTCTCCAACACAAATAATCAGTAATTTCATAAATGTGAAGACAGTCCCTGAAATGCTATGGGATACAAGGGGTGCAAACCCAATACAATCCCATCTGATTCAGGAACAGAATGCTTTGCTTCTGAAGCTCTAATTTTAAAAGGAAGGTTAATTAACCACTACACACACACACACACACACACACACAAAAGGTAATCCAAGCTGTTGGCATGACACTACAGTAGTTATGCAATTAGTACCTACTACAACATGTAGTTATACCACTGGATAAAGACACGGCTGGTGTCCCATGGAATTTAAGACATTGAGTGAAATATTTGAAACAGTTTTGATGCCCCTTCACCATTGTGTTACTTGTTCCCAAATCAAATAAGAAACATCAAAGAAAAGCTACAAACAACAGGATATCCCTTGCTGGGTATTGCCTCATAAGCAGCACAGCAGGATGTACCAGACAGGAGAGATAACCTCAATGTCATTAGCAGCCATAACCTGAGCAAGTGGAAAACAGGTCCTCTTGCCTACAGCATCTCTTGCTCCCTTCCTCAAAACCCCAGCAACCACTGACAAACTAGACACTGTTTCACTACAGGAAAGAATGTGGGATGGAGAGGCAAACAGCTTCTCAAGGCTCCATTCACCATTCACCTCTGAGTGAAAAAATATACAGAGGTCAGGTTTATTTTCCACTGACCATATATACTCAGTTTTCAGATGTCAAGATTCCAGTGCTCAGCTAAACTCAAAAAATGCATATAAACTGGCTGTGCTTGGTTTTAAAAAGAAAATGAAAGCAAATGCTTGAAATGAGCAATTTCCTTAATGTTCACTGCTCCCTTGATTTCTGGTCCTCACTCATGTAAGTAACAGAATTTCAGAAGATCCCAAAAAGTGTTCCATCTCAAGTGTGACCACCTGCTCTCAGTGCACTGTCTTTTGTAATCTCTATAATTGTAAGTAATACCCAATGTTACTGTTAACAATACTAACCAGATGCAGAAATCAAAAATAGGAATAAAGACACGACAGCAACAAAGAGAGGATAATATAAAAAGGTAGCAGGGAAACACAGAACACCAGTACAAAACTAGAAACAGATACATTGATAACTGAATTTCTGATTCCATTGCTGCACTTATTTTTCTCTCTGATATTCTTTCTTTCAATCTGTAGCTGATGCTAAGTTTGGCATCAGCCGAGCAAGTTCCAGAAAACCAAAGAAAGCAAGCAAGCAAGCACAGCAGCAAGGAAAATGGAACAGGAGAAGCAAATGGATGGTAACTATGACGAAGAGCCTAAAACTCAGGATTTTACATTATTAAAAAAATAGTAGAGCAAAGACATCAAAAGAAAAAAGAGCAGATAGCAACCACCCAGAAAAAGACAGCACTGGAGGGGAAGGAGACAAAGGGAAAAAATACATAGTGAGCTGAGTCACTTCAGTCTGTGAGGGCACAAAAGAGTGTGGAAGAAGAAACAAAAAAAATCACAAGTAAAATCCCACTAGATCTGAAGTATTTGCTACAGTGAATAAAACAAAGTGAAATAAAACAAAGATAATAAACACGTCATACTTATACAGTGATTTAGCGTTGAAGCAATAGCTTCCTTCTGCTCGAGGTCAGAGAGGCTCCTGGAGTACAGGCCAAAAATCAGTCACATTCAGCAATAGCAGCATAATGGAAAATGAAAATTCTGTTTTAGAAAGCAGGGTGAGGACTTGATGTCCACAACAATATCTCTTCATGACCTGACTTTTCATTACTACAGACTTCATAGCTAATAGAGTGATTGTCAGTAGGAGAAAAAAGATGTGGAAACAGTAAAGAGAGCAGCAAGTATTCATCCATTTCCTGATCCTGAAAAAGCAAAGTGTGAGGAGAAAGAGAAGCAGCATTTATCTGCACAGACAACATTAAACACACTGAGAAAGATTAGTCTCTGATATGGACATCCTTCAGCTACAGGAATTCCCTCATGGCAAGCAGGTCTAGCAGATGGGCACAGGACCCTCCTCACCAATCCACATGGCTGCTATGCCCGTGGGCAGGATGAGTGGGGATTCCCCATCCCAAAGAAGTCCAGACACTCCACATTTTGATTCACACACAGAAAGTCCAGGCAGAGCTACTGTCACCAAAGCTGTCTTTTGGGCTGCTCTGTGCTACTAATGCAACACCTTGGCATCAGGATGAGCTAGAAATGAGAGCTCTTTTTCCTCTTTTGAACTAACTGTTTTGGTGTGCCTTGAAGTGATGTGGCACAATTTAACCCAAAATCACAGAATCACAAAATATGCTGAGTTAGAAGGGATTCACAAGGATCATCGAGTCCAACTCCTGGCCCTGCACAGGACCATCCCAAAGTGTCACACCATGTGCCTGAGAGTATTGTTCAAACGCTTCTTGAACTCTGTCAGGCTTGGTGCTGTGACCATTTCCCTGGGGAGCCTGTTCCAGCACCCAACTACTCTCTGGGTGAAGAACCTCCTTCTAATATCCAACTTAAACCTCCCTTGACACAACTTCAGGCCATTCCCTCAGGTCCTGTCACTGTCCACCACAGAGAAGAGACCAGTGCCCCTTCTCTTCCCCTCAAAAGGAAGTTGTAAATGCAATGAAGTCTCCCCTCAGTCTCCTCCTCTCCAGGCTGAAAAGACCAAGAGACCTCAGTTGCTCCTCGTATGGCTTCTCCTCAAGGCCCTTCACCATCTTCACTGCCCTCCTTTGGACACTCTCCAGTAGCTTAATACATTTTTTATATTGTGGTGCCCAAAACTACACACAATATTCAAGGTGAGGCCGCACCAGCACAGAGCAGAGCAGGACAATCACCTCCCTTGACCAGCTGGTGATGCTTTGCCTGATGCCCCCCCAGACCTGGCTGGCCCTCCTGGCTGTCAGGACAGTGCTGACTCATCTTCAACTTGCCATCAACCAGGACCCCCAGGTCCCTTTCCATGGCACTGCTTTCCAGCATCTCATTCCCCAGTCTATGCAAACATCCAGGGTTGTTGCCCCATCCCAGGTGCAGAATCCAGCACTTTCCCTTGTTGAACTTCAAATGTTTGGTGATTGCCTAGTTCTCCAATTTGTCAGTGTCTCTCTGCAGGGCCTCCCTGCCTTTGAGGGAGTCAGCAGGTCCTCCCAGCTTTGTATCATCTGCAAACTTGCTTACTATCCTTTCCAGTCCTGCGTCCAAGTAATTCATGAAGATGTTGAAGAGCACAGAGCCCAAGATGGAGCCCTGTGGAATCCCACTAGTGACAAGTCACGAGTCTGATGTTACCTGATGTTAATATATTATTACTATATAATAATATAGTTATTCACTATATTTACCCTCTGTGCTCGACCTGTGAGCCAATTGCTCATCCACAACAGGATGTGTTTGTCCAGAAGGATACTGTGAGAGATAGTAATGAAAGCTTTATTGAAATCTAAAAAGATTACATCAACTGGCTTCCCTCAATCAAAATGGTTTTTTGCAAGCTGTACAAATAAGATTCTTGAGAAAACGCTTTGAAAAGTCCTCTTATTAGAGTCCTTGAAAAACTTAAGTTCTCTTTTTTTCTTCCCTAGATTCAAAACCGCAAGCAACCAAAGGACTGAAGCCTGCATTTCTGTATCACAGCTCACTGCCTTTTCCCTTCCACACTCCACAGGCAGTTTAACTTTGTTTTACTCAGAAACAATAGTTTCGTCTGCTACAGGGAAAGGCAGTGGTATATAACAGAATATAAACACTTTTCAACAAAGAGATTTGTGTGCTCAATTCAAAACTGAATTCATTTAGCATGCAATCATTGTCATCAATACTTAGCACAAAGGCAAATGTTTTTTACTTAACTGCTTATTTACTGTATTATACCAAAATCATCTAGGAAGACCTCTTTCTGACTCAGCTGGAAAAACACACTCATCCTGGCCACTTTTCATATACAACCTCCATTACACAAATTCAATACAGTAAGAAATACAAAAAAAAAAACACCTAAATGAGCTTTTGCCTGCTGCTCACAGGCACATCCCATCAAGCAGCACAGAAGTCAGATTGCTGACACTGCCTGGTGAAGACCGAACTTCCTGTAGTAACGATGCATTTGGTTTCCTGAAAGGAAGCAAAGCATAAGCTGCTCAAACAATTCACAAGAAAGCTCTGATATCTGAGCCACACAGTTACAAATCTGTCCTGCTAGAAAAATAGTGTCACATCAGTGACCAACAGCTACAAGCACAAAAATTCAGAGGAACAAATGCATTAATGCAAAGAAGAAAGCTTCAAATTAGCTGAAGATAAACTGTCTTAATGGAATGAAATCACCTGTAAAACATTTTTCTTTTTGATTCTTCACCCTATTGATGAAGCAAGATATAATTCTCTATGAAATTGTTGTGCCTAAATGATATTAATATAGTAGAGGCCAGTAGCACCTGCAAGTCCTTATAACTGCAGAAGTGACTTAATAAACTAGTAAAATACTAGTTTTTATCTCTAATATTCAGATGGGAGTTATTCTTACTTCAATATTTTTAAAAGCATTCAGCACTACACCTCAAGTCTCTATTAAAAATATTAAAAATATACCTTTCAACTTATAAAACTAATTTGACCCACTACAGTTTATTTAATTCACTCTTTGTTTAAAAATACCTCTAAGTGACATTTAAATTTGAATAAGGCCTATGCTTGGAATTTTGGATTAAAAAAGGATCTTTTTTTTTCTGAAAATCTTTTGTTTTGTCTTTTTCGAAGACAGACTTCCCTTATCCACAGAAAAAAAGAAAATCTTTTTGCACATTAATCACAATTTACTTTTAATGGTGTGCAAATACAGCAGTGAAATCTGTGCTATGACAGTATTATTCACAATAATGAAAAGTGTCCATTTATACATTTAAAAACATTTTGTTACAAGGTTTTGCAATAAGCTGAAGGATTTCACAGAAAAGAAACAGTATTTTAAGTGAAAGTATTAGAATTCAGCTACTTTTCTTTTGTCCTTTTGCAATTCTACAGCTTTAAAAAGTCACAGCTGAGTCGGCAAGCTTCTCTTACCCAAAAAGATCCAAAATACAGGATCAATCTCACAGCGAAGACAGCAACTACATCAAACGCAAACAACCTTCCTCTGCTGCTTACACAAGCCTTCAAGCCCACAAAAGCATTCACGGCATCATCAGAAACAGCAGCCGCTTGACCAGGCTGGTGGTGGGTGAGCCAAACTGCTGCCTCCATCACTCTGTGCTGGGCAGCTGTTCTCTGCTTGGGAAGCATCTCAGCCTCACTTCTTGCATTTCTCGGCCCCAAACAAAAATGCTCAGGAAGTCACTGCTACAAGGACAGAACCCCACTGTTCTCAATACTACCTTGTCCACTCTGCTGAAGAGTCACATCTTCCATTTTATTTTTATTGTTGCCATAGCCCTGCCTTTGGAGTTCCAGCACCCTTTTCCTTAACGTTCCTTCAGCATAACTGGCTACATTTTATTGTGCCATAACATTTTCTTAGACTGACATAACTAACAACTCACAGTGGGAATGTTTCCCTACCCCCTTATATTTAATTATGATAATGTAGCCAAAATTTTCTGTTTCTATACAGTGCAGTACTGAGAAGCCAAACTACACAGAAATCATCAATATTTTATTTTTAAATACATCCTTTTTATTGGTATCCTCAATTTTCAGTCTTTACCTTTCCACTTTTGTCAGCAGCTACAAACTAGGACCAGGTTAATTTTTTTATTTTATGAAAATTTAAATCTCACATAATCAGATGATTAGAAGCCGAGTTTCATAGTGTATTGTAAAATTTTACTCCGGTTCTTTTGCCTGAACTGCACAGTATTTTTTCCTAATGTTTAATTCATTGTTAGTTCTCCAATAGTCAGAATATTTATTCTAATAAGAAGGTTCATTGCTACTTATAAAATAGCTTAAATGTTGATGTTAACACACAGATGCTGAAACAGGCTTTTATACTGAAGCACTTTAAAAATATTTCCAGTAGGTCTCTAAGCCCAACCTTACTGTCATTCTTATAAATACATCATTGTAATAGAGAAAAAAGTGGGCAAACAGAAGAAAACAAACAAACAAGAGGCAAAGAGAGCACTAGAGAAAATAACGCAAAGAGAAAAATGGCTTGGAGTCAGAATTACAATAGGGATGGGTCAGTCTTTTCTATTTTTACTTTATAAAACAAATATGGGAAAGAGGATGCAGAAAAATTTATTAAAAATAGGAACAAACCTTCAGCACTCTTCTAACTTTGACTCCATCATGATAGCCACCACTTTCTACCATATCCCTCATATATAACCTTTACTTTCTTCCAAAATTATCCCAAATTCTAAAGGATTTTTTTTAAAATCAAAACTTTGAAGTGCCATTCCATTACAGTCATTGCGGAATGTATTTCTATCTTTAAGTTTTGAAAGCAAAGTGTATTATTCGATGGGAACTTTCCCTGTGCTACCAAACAAATCTTCTCTCATTTTCCATAAGGACCTGTCCCACAAATATGCAACAAAATATTAATGACCTGAACTTCTTGCCCTATTTCAGCTAAGCCAGCAGAGTCCCTGGTGTGGATGTGATAATGAACAAAAGCTTTTGCCAGGTTATTTTCTTGTTCAGTGAGGGAGCACAGCACAGCAAATGAGGTCTTGCTGTTAGGCTGTTCTTCTCATAGAGTTAGAGTAGCAGATGCTCTGTAATATACAAAGAGTCAAAACCAAATAGTAATTTACTCACAATTAAGACTGAGTTTATCAATTAAATTGTAGGCAAAAGATTCCTCAGGCATAACACTCTGCTACAGATGGGAATCAGAAAATCAAGTGGACAGAGAAGTAGAAAAAGTAACAATCAAAGGAAGGGAACAAGAAGAGGAAGGGATAAAAAAAAAAAAAAAAGATACCTTTTATTAGAATTCCTCATTTTAAATGGTGTGGTAAGTTGTTTTTTTCCTTTCCATAGCTTTCCAAAGTTAAACATTGTCTTATTTGTGGCAAATACAAAAATCACACTAGTTTCAAGTTTCTAAGATTTGATCCAGCACAGAAGAGCTTACAGAATGGCTACAATGAAGACTGTTATGAAACATGTATACGATCCTTATAACTACTTCAGATGCATTAATGTACACTGCTAGTTACTTCATAGTGATTTGTGTTTAGTCCCACTGAAAGATCTATTACCATACAAAAATATTTATCAATACTGATTTTACATTACAAATGTCATAGTGACCATTATCACTAAAAACTCATTACACAGTAAGAAGAATATCTTTTGAGGTAGGGAAATACTTTACAAAGTCAAAGTTACAAAGTAAGCTGGGAAATACTAAATGAGATGGTGTCATATGATAAAATCACCTGTAAGAAAACTAGATGTGCATTACCCAAAGTTAGCTATGCATTCTACCTCATCATCCAAATATTTTTCTGTATTACCTCTGTGAAAAAGTGAGTTGGATCCCTCAGATAAACCTTTCCAGGCAGGCTCATCCCAAATCTCCTCACCAAAACCTAGTTTACTCCCCACTTTGAAATTCAAGCAAAAAGAGTATTCTTCACTGACCTCCTGTATTTCTGAATTGTACAGACCTAGAAGATATTCATTCTGGTTTGACACTGCTGTTATGACCAATTCTGGTCAGTATAATAACTGTCATTGCTTTTCTGTCAAAATGTGAATTTTATTTCATCTTGTAACTTACAGAATACAATTAAAATATGCACCTGTCCTAATAAAGAAAGGAGATGGGAAAGGTAGATGCCTTCTAACGGGCTAAGAGATTTGATTTTTGAAGATCTATTTCAGAGCTACCCATACTTTAAGGCAGGCTTGCCCCTGCTCCACCAAGGAACTGGAAAAAGGTTTATGTGTCTCTCAGTGGCAAAATCTTGCCCTAAAGGTCAAATCTGACTCACAGGCCACTTTTTTTAAAGGCTTGCCTAACAGTTTGCTCTATTTGACTTGTCTCAAAAGCCAACTCCATAACATTTTATGCAAACATTATTCAACCTAAAGTCTGAGCTATAAATCAATAAAACTCACTTAAGCTTGAGAAAGCTCTGCAACAGGAAATAGTCTCTTAGTTGAGATTCTGCTGTAATTAACATTAGCATTGCCAAACTTTCTCTAAACAAATGTCATAATATTTATAGTTCAAAGTGAAAACATGATAATTGTGATACTGCACAGAATTTGAAGGAAGGAGGTTTAAAAGTAAAATTTAAGACTCTAAAATTCATGAGCCCAGACATAAACTCAGAATTTGAAAGTTCTTGTGTTAGAATGCCACAGGTTTCAGGTTTATAATCACAAATTTGAAGAGCAGTCTCCATACACAAACATGTTTCTCACATGCCAGAGCACTACAGTTAATTTAAAAATAGTTAAGGCTCAGGTGGCAATTCATCATTCTCTTTAAATATGTCTGGAGGCTACCTCAACAGTAAAATGATTTAACAAAACCAGTATTAGAAATAGCCTGAGTGACCACAGCTGTTTGACATTTTAATGTTTTTCAAAAGGCTCCTCTGGGTTTGGATCATGAAGAATTTTTTAAGGGAAAACAGAAAACCACCACCACAACAACACACAAATAGGTCAGAGGCTCCTGTTTTTCCTTGTCTTTTATAAAAATACTTTCAGGGAAAGGTACTTGTGGGTACTTCTGCACTAGAGATATTGCCAGAACGCAGAAGAAGTAAGCAGTATTCAGACCTTTCTTTCCTCTGCATAGCTATATAAAAAAGAAAAATGTTTAACCATGATTACTTAGCTCAGGCTTCTGCTGTGACCATGAGTTCCTCTTCATCTTTCACTTTTTTATCAGTAAATTAAAAAAAATCAAAAGTTTAAAAACTATTTTGATTCTCAAAATTTTGAAGAATTCATTTAATTATTTTGATGTACACACAGCACACAGTACTACTTTCTACTTCATAAACTTACTCCAAGCTTTTCACGAGCATGACTGAAAATAAAAAATTAAATCTAAAAAGAGAAAAAGAGAACTTTTGCCATGGTTTAAGTTCAACATTTTTGCCAGTAGACAGGTTAATAAAAGTACAACTTGCATGATGATACTTTTATATACTTTGTAATTTTGTGTTTTCTTTGCTAAATATGGCTAACTGAATACTGTTTGTACTGAAAATAGGAGCCTAAAACCACACTGACTCATTGGTTTTGTAGTATAATATTTCACATAGAATGCAGTCAAGAGTTTTATTACCCTTCCTCTTTAAGGAATTATTACAAGCACATTTTACTTCTTCCCCCTATATGTGGAACTAATCAGGAAAAGAATACAAATATTCTTCTAATTTCCTTCTAATATGCTTAAGACAGTACCAATACAACCAAGGAAGATATTCTGAAATTAAGATACAATTTACTTCAGGCCCCAACACAGCAAGCACAGTATCTTAACGTTACTAAAGAATTTCCCCTTTGTCTTATACTGGTGATTACCATCATCCAAACTTCCCCAGCCTCAGACCATAAATTCAGATGACAGTTTGAGAGTCAGAAGTAAAGTAAAACAGAAAATTAAAGGCTCCAGATAATTCTGGCTACTAGTGATATGCAGAATACATGCATCTACTTTTGCTCATCTGGAGCAGTTAAAAGTTCTCATTGAAGTTTGACTACTATTCTGTAAATGGATCAACAATAGCAATAAGTTTATTTCTCCACATGGAGTCACCACAGAGTATACAAATTTCTCATCTATCTCAGTCCATCATTAATTGCATTGCCTTAGTGGACCAGTTTGGGTCTCTGGGGAAGAAAGAGTCCGCGGGGAGAACCCCCTGGTGCTCTACAGGGAGTGAGCCCTGCCCCGTGGAAGGAGCAAGGGCCACAGTCCAGCTAGCAGAATAAAGAGAACACACAGGGTTCATGGAATAAGGCGAACCGCTTTAATCAGAAAGGGAACAAGGTTTTATAGGGTTATGTGTGGAAAGCACCAGAAGTAAGGGGGGCCTATGTAAAACTTACATATGGGATAGGACAGCATGCAGGAATAGGGGAAGCTCTGCTGATAACTATGGGGGATACAATTGGGTCAGGGGAGTGATAAATCTTTCAGACTGTCCTGCCTCTGGCTGCTGCATTCCACAACAGCTTTCAGGGAGCATAGGGGCCTATATCTTGGACTCTTGTTCTGGAGTGCTGTTTTTCTACTGCTCAAACCCAGCTCCAGGTTTTAATCTAACCCTGACACCTTAGAACATTCAACCTAGAGGTGAAGGGAAGAAGCTACAGAGAAAACATCTGCATCTCAGCAGTTCTCTTAACATGTAAAGGACTACCAATTTCAGCGACACTGGGCTCATTTCACAGGTGACTTCTGTAAACACAGAATCCCACAGAATCGCAGAATCAATTAGACGGGAAAAGACCTCTGGGATCATCAAGTCCAAACACCACCATGTCAACTAGACCATGGCACTAAGTGCCACGTCCAGTCTTTCCTTAAACACCTCCAGGGAGAGTGACTCCACTACCCTGGGACCACCCTGGGCAGCCCATTTCAATGTCTTATCACCTTTTCTCTGAAGAAATTCCTTCTAATGTCTAACCTAAACCTCCCCTGGCACAACCTAAGACTATGTCCTGTTGTTCTGTCATTAAGTGCCAAGGAGAAGAGGCTGACCCCCACCTGGCTACAAACTCCTTTCACGTGGTTGTACAGAGCGATAAGGTCACCCCTAAACTCCTCCAGCCTAACACCAAAGATCCTGTCTTAAACTCTGAAGACTGTAACTCTAAGGGTACAGCTATCTGTGAAAATCCCTCTCTACCAGAGGGTGGGTGGGTACTGGAACAGGCTCCCCAGGGAGCCATGACATGCCTCTGTCATGGCACCAAGCCTGACAGAGTTCAGGAAGCCTTTGGACAATGCTCTCAGGCACATGCTGTGACTCTTGGGGATGTTTCTGTATAGGGCTAAGGGTTGGTCCCTTCCAACTCAGCATATGCTGTGATACTGTGATTCTGTGAAAATGAAATGAAAAGGCTATGGCCGGGCAACTCACCAGGCCTTTCAACAGGCACAAGAAGAGGTTTTCTGAGGACTTCTGGAACAGAAGTAGTAAGAGATCTGCCAGGTTGGGGGGAGAAACAGAAGTAACACAGGGTAGCTCTCTGCTGGGGAGAGGATTTGACAATCTCTCTGGGGAAGAAGCTCTCAGGGAGAACCTCCACTCCTCCGTTACTTCGAGTAGCCAGATTCTTCAAAGATTTATCTTTTTTAAAGAAGGTTTGAAATATCAAATACTGTGTTGCTGTATGTAAGTATTGAACTGACTTAAGTTTTGTTCATTCTCTTTCATACCTAAGTATACTTGGAACATAAATCACTTTTTTAACTAAAAGAATACACCTTTCAGACTCTGCAATATATTTTGAATAATTTACATTAATATATTCTGCAAAATTTCTGTACTCACACACTTTCTTATGCTGCAAGAAGACTGTATTTATCATACTTTCTAGCTTTGAAGAGAACCATTTATGTTATATCTAACACTTTGCATTATTTTATAGACAGAATAAACAGGATCATCTGAAAACAGTAATTGTAAGATGACTATGTCCTATAAAAAAGCAAAAAAAAAAAATTTGGCTTGGTATCAAACAAAATGAAGAGTTCTAAGACCAGATTATCTTCTTGTTGGAAAAAAAAAGTCCCAAACCCAAACAGCATAATTTAAACTACAGAAATCACTCACTTTGCCAAAAAAGGGAATCTCCAGACCTTAATATTACATAAGTAATCATGTAAAGTAAAATGTCAACATAAAAACATAGAAAATCAAAAGAGAAAAATATCTAGGTTTATATTTCAATAAAACAAAACAAAATAAAGAAGAATATAGTAAATAAAATAGTGAGCACAATAACATGTTAAACTGTTTGATCCTCACAAAGCTGATTGAAGCATCCATTTTTCTGAAGAACCACACTTATCAGAAGGGTGTTCCATGGAGGAGAAAGAGGCAATTGAAGCTAGGAAATGATGGATAGCAATGACCTTTCTATCTGTAAAACATGGGCATATTTTAGGTATTTAATCTTGAGAATTGGATTATTATTAATCAATTATTCATGAAAATTTGAATCTATGGTAGATGTTTTTTGTTTTCTTAAATATCACATAGCTAAGGTTCTGCTTGAGTACCAGAAAGGAGATTAAACCCCCACATGTAAACAGTGTTCAAGACTGGCATTTTCTTCCCTCCTAAACATTCCCTTGCCTGCATAACAGCACAAATTGCTGATAACCTAGTGCCCTTTGCAAAAATTCTCCCTAAATATTCTGAAATCCACCTTTATAGCCTTTTTTCTTTAAGAGGGAAAAAAAGTCCCCAACCTCCTCCAGAGAACAAAGCAGGGCATTGTGGTAACATGGCGTAGTAAAAACTGCTATGGCTTCATTCCTATAGCCACAGGTTACGCTGCTGCAGTTTTAACATATGCTCTTCCTCACTTGTCAGTGGTGAGTGATAGCAGAAGCAGAACCACTCCATTACAGGCCACCAGACCATACAATGAAAATAGGCAGAAGGTGTTTGCAGATATTTAAAATGCACTGCAACAGAAGATAGCAGATGGAGCTATTCAAAAGCTCTTTTGAAAAGCAGAACCTCTACAACATGAAATAAAATACAAAATATATGTGTGTCTGTGAAGGGAAGGGAATATGTCTTAATATTTCCTTGAAGAATATCTGCACTGAAAAATATAGAGGTCATCCCAATTGAGGGAAACCTCAATTGGAAATACTCTCCTTTACTCAGGTTTTAAAATTGAAGGATATGGATAGCAATGGACACTGTGTGATGAGTAAAGCAAATTTAACACACTTAAACCCACCAAATATTTCGCAGTTCTTCCAGTTCTCAAATACTCTATTAAAAAATATATCACTTATTTCTAGTCTAATTGAACTTCCAGACATTATATTTACTTCTCCCTTCGTCTGCTACACTTGAAGAACTGTCTTACCAAATTTCTGTTTGTTGTGATATGCTTCTTAGGGACAACGCAAAGCCCTCTTTATCCCCCTTGATAACACTATACAGATTGAATTCCAGGAGTTTTTCCACAATATGGCATGTTTTCAACTACTCCAGTCATTCCTGAGATATTTGTGGTTCTCCCCTGACCCTTCTCCAACTGAACACAGTATTCCAGTAACAGTTATACAAGTACATTAACAATTAATACAGAAAGTTAATCCAACTGTTTCCTGTTTATATTGCTCTTCCTTGTTTGTATATCAGTATACAGTTAACTTTGTGATTCGCAAGCTCTCTTTGAAAACAATTAATTCCTTGGTTGAAGTTCCCACAAGATTAACCATTTACCCAGGATCTTATGAACATTTTTATTCATAGGGAGAAGGGATGCTTCAAAAGAGGTAGGGAAAAGGCTAATCTGGAGGAAATCTGTAGAGGTTAAAAAAAGGGACCTTGCAAAAAGGACTGAAAGGGCAGAGCAGGGTGAACGTAAAACATCTCACTGTGGAAAACCAGGGCAGCATTTTAGTTTATTGGTGTTGCCTGGTAAACTGAGTTCACAAGTGCAAATGACAAATCATACATAATGAAATCATTACAGGGGCTCCAACACTGGACTTCGTTGTTGGTGTGCCAATAAAACTGACTGATTAATCTAATTCCATATAACAGCAGGATAAAACAGCTGCAAACAAGGAAAACCTTGGAAATTAAATGCTGGAAATGTTTATAAACTAAAAACTAATGCTAAGATAAATGGAGTATGTATCAACTGTGGGGGTGGAAAACAATCTGTATGGGAAAAAAATAAACTGAATCATTAGGATAGTGGTGAACAGCCGTTAATACCTGAGAAAACTGAAGTATGCCCTTTCTGAAACAATTTAAAGAAAGCTTCTTTCAATATACAATAGTCTGCGAAATTTAGTCTGGTGGGGTAATAGATCTGGTTTAATCAAGACCATTCTGAGCTTCAATACTTAGTTAAAGTGAAATATGTGAGTAATGTTTGTGATAAACAAGCTCCTCCTTGCTCCACTTGTTCTAGTTTGTAAACTTTAGTTACTAGGTATATCGAGTTATAAAACTTCTGCAAACTACAAGTATTTGTAATTGAGTCAAGCACCGTATCTCAATTTTTAAAAGTAGAACGAACTTCCATACTAATAGCTCCTCTATCAAAAAAAGGAAGAAAAAGTTGCTTTAATTTCATAATTGTTGTTTTTTCCATCTAGAAGACTTTAAAGGTTAAAAAAATCATTAATTTGAAGAGAAGAGAGGTTTGCATTATAGCATCTAATCAAATATGATTTGATACTACATGATGTGATACTACACAACTATCCAGACTAAGTGTTTTAGAAACTTACAGCTTTCACCTAAATTTGCTTTTCACAAAGTCAAAGGTAAAACTACCAGTGACTCCAGGAGAAGCACAGTTGTGCACATTGCAGCAGTACTTTACACCTCTGAATTTTATCCTATCTTTGCCCTTTTTCCTGTTACTTTTTTTTTTTTTTTTTTTTAATTTGGAAGCAAATAACCCTCCCATCACAGAGATATAACTAAATACAATCATCAAGTTACTTTACCAGGGGTTTGCACACTCTGCATCCATTTCCATATATGTTGAAAAAATGTATCATTCCCTCACATTCCCTCAGTGCAGCCACTGGTACCTCTTGGTGGTGAACAGATTAGAGGAAGCATAGCACCACCCTACAGTCCTTGTTCCTTTCCTCCATAGTTCAGGCATGCTGCTAACTGCTATGAAATAAATCTGCTTTCTCATGAGTCTGGGAATAAGGAAGCTTCTAAGAAGACAGAATGAGAAGGAGGCCATTACAAAAGCAGAAGATGCCACACACACCTTTCCATATATGCAACATAAGTGCAAAGCAAATGCTTGTCCAGGGACAGTTAAGTGTAAAAAAATAATCTTTTGGGATTAAGTAAACTCTCAATTTGTGCAGGACAATTCTCCCTCTTTATAGCCATTTGAAAATTAATTTTAAATTGCCAGATAAATATCATGCTAAATTTAGGTTTTCCGTAAAGGATCTACGTAACTATTCAATACATTAGGGGTGTAAGTATTTATTGGATTCATTATTTAGGAAAAAAAGGAGAACTAAGATTTTAAAAGAATTTCAAATGCTAACACGAAGGTCAGGAGAAGCTGAGTGTATAGATAAGACTGAAAAACAACAAAGCAAAACATCCTCCCTCTCCCCCCAAAAATACCCAAAACTTAAAAGAAATACGTAATTCCAGCAAAAATTCCAGTTTTGAAAACAGCAAGTTCAGAAATATAAATTTACCCCCCTGTGAACAGTGTAGTCTGTGTGCAGTGTAAAGACAGACTGAAGTGTGTGATCAGACAACGACCTCAGAGCTGGAGCACCACTCAGCATTTAGTCCATTTGCTTTCTGAATACATCCTATAATTAGAGAACAGTTTCTCATGCTGCCCCTCCCTTGAGCAACTAACGTTCAAGCATTCACAGAATTTTAGAGCAGTTTAGCTCTGGCAGTTGACAGAAATATTTTTGCCTTAGGAAGGTGCAATTGTGGGTGAGCATTTGGACAGCATATGATCTTCAATTCAAGACAGGAAAATGGGAATAATATTGCATACCTTTTTATGTTTTAAAGCATTCAATACATCCATTAGAAATGTGGACTTTAAGAATTAATTAAAAACCTCCACAGTTCTATAGCATAAGTCTAAAATCTTGTCTTACAGCAGTCTTCTAGTTTTGAAAGAAAGAAATAACTACTTTAGGATTCAAAACCCCTAAAAAACCTACACTCTACCAGTACTCAGTGCATCTGGAAACAACTGCTTTCATCATACTCTGCCACTTAAATATTTAGCCTGGGAAATCGAGGGTGATGACACCTAGCACAGTTGCACACTGCAACTCATGTGCCTGCTAATTATACTGTTAACGATAAGGGAAAAATATAACACTAAGGCTTTAAAACGTAGATGCTACAGAGGTCTATAGTATACCGCACCACCCGAATCACACCTTTCTTTGCACTCATTGCTTATGCATGCTGACAGGAGTCAATCTGGGAAATAAATTCAGTAGATGTGCATTAAAGTTGTAACCCAATTGCATTTGACACACATTTAACAGAGTCAACAAGCAGTATCCCATTACACTGCGAAAGCAAGCCTAAAAGGCGGCAATTTGTTCTGGAAATACTTACTTGTGATGAGGTCACCATCAGTGCGATTTCCCCAGATGGACTGCTCTTGTATCTCTGCTTGTATACTTTGGTTACTGGAAGGCTGGTTTATGTCTTTATCTCCTGCCACAGTATTTTCTCGGTCAGCTTTTTCTAAGTCAGAAGAAATTTTAATATATTAGTTTCTCTATTTTTTCTCTATGTAAGCAAAACTTATTTTTGAAAATGAAGAGAGCATAAAACCTAACTTAGCATCTAATTTTGTTTCCTTAGAATTAATTTCTAGTAAACTTGATTTTCAATTTGTTTTCTGGTCTACATCAAAATAATTTCTGTTTAAGAAAGTCTTTTAGTCATATCGTAACTAATCATGCAAATAATACTCAGCAGCTTTTGTTAGAAGTTATAAGGGTTTTTTGATTTTTTTTTATATTTAATTACCTTCCAGAAAATTTTCATATACAAATTTGAATAGTTTTGTCACACAAAAAAACCCATTATTTTTTGCCCACATACATGTGGCTCTAGCATATAAAAACTATAAAAATTTCACAAAAGTCTTTTCTCTGTTATTTACAATTAAATAATTGTAAATTAATTAATAAATAATAATTAATAAACATAGACAAATATAGTTGAAACTTCAAAACTGACTAGTACAGAAATTAAAAACATTTATTATAGCACAAGTATCCATTTTTAATTGAAAAAAAAAGCTTTTTAAAAGCCACTGATTAATAAAGTCAATATTTAGCCTATAATGAAAAGAAAAAGTATTTCTTCTCTCCAAGTATACACAAGATTCAGGGAAATTTCCATAGTAAGATTATTTGAGGGATTCTTAAGCTTAGTTTACAATATAACAGATTCTATTGTTTTGACGATTTTACCAGTTAACACATGCAGACCAGCATTTCCTCAAACCAAGGCAAGTGACAGTTTTCATCTTCACTGTCATTAATGTTTTAATAATCAAATTCACACACATAGAACTTTTTGTTCTTGATTGCTACAGATTACTCCTGCTGACATTCAAGGAAACATTTTCAAGTCTGGAATTACTTTGTTCGTTATTCACAGCAACAGATTATCAGCTTATATCACTTACTAATGGGATCTGTAAAACATTAAGTATTTTCAGTCTCATATATTTTTTTGAGTATAATTACAACATTTAATATTGACACTAAATCTAAATGGGCAACTGTTGAAAAGTCTGTGAGTCCTATTTATTTGTTTCAAACAAGAACACGTTTATAAACCCCTTCTCACAATGTCATAATACCATATCCTGTAGTAAAGCAACTATTCCAGTCCTGAGACACAGAAAAATCAAGGTTAGTTTCTTCATGTAACCCACAGCAGTTTGATTTTAAATTCCAACTTTCTGCCCTTGTTATCCACCCTATGAAACAGAGGCACTGGACATCACTCTAAATAATTTATGCCATCTCGTATGTATAGTAGCATGTAAATACACGCTTTCAAGCACTGCTGCTCCCCTTCTATCCATTTCCACCCATGAAAGGTGTGACCCAGCTACTTCCATGGTACTTCTCTCTCAACCCTCCCTCAACCACCGTTTCTTCAACAAATTAATATTTCCTCACACCCATCATCAGAGGAACTCTTTCACTGGGACTGGCATAGTTATTGAAATTATTGGGAAGACATTGCTTGACTTCAATGAGTTTTGCCCTTGCCCTGTTGACTTAATCTCATTGAGATACTCATCCTAGTCCTATTAACAAAAAAAAAAAAAAAAAAAAAAAAAAAAGGCAAAAAAAAAAAGCAGCATAGAGTTTTTCAACCCCTTTGACATACATCGGATACAAGTTATTTCTACTTACTGTCTATCAAATACAAATGCAACTGTATTGAAGCACGATGACTTTGCTTGTGCAGTTAAGTACTAGGTGCAAAAGTGTTTGAAAAGTGCTCTGAAATAGACTGAATAAAAAACAAGTAGTGTCCTGGACAGAGCTTGTTTAAAAAATACTCTGCTTTCCAAAAACACTAAGCTTAAATGAGGTCTTTTAAGAGATTTTGCTTCTAAATCACTTTAATGCAGTAGTGACACCAAAATTACAATACGCACCCAGCAGTGCTAATACAGAACTGCAGAGTTACTGTATACAATTCTCTTGTATAGGATACAACTTTGCAGAGCGCTATTATTTCATGTAGTAAACAATGAACGGCTCTAAGGAAACAATAATGTTAATATTATGGGGCCCTCGGTGTTCTAGATTACAATTTTATCTAAGAAATCTGAAAAGGAGTGCAAAATACAATCTATCATAATTATTCATATTAATTTAGTTTTCATCCCTCTGCTTATTTTCAGCTCAGTATTTTTTTCTCTCTTTTATTTATTTTTTTTTTACTATCTAGGTTGTATCTGTATTCTCCATGTGCACTTTTATTATTCTAACTGGATATGGTAAGTGGCCAGTCAAAACCATGTAAAATATGTTAGCAGTTAACAAGAAAGAAGAGGCACTATTAAAAAGAAAAAAAAAAAGGAAAAGAAACAATGTTGCAATTGAGCACCCAAAAAATTTTATAGAACATTTACAACAATTAGCATTGAGTATCTCTTTTTTGATCTATTGAATTCACATGAAGACTTTCCCATGAATGTGCATAACAGAAACCTGTATTAAACATGTATTTGGTATCCTGTTTTGTACTCCAGAATTGCACCTCATCAATTTGCACTGGAGCACCTCATCCTAACAGATCCTGCTCTATGGGGTGGTGGGCTCACCCTGGACAACCGCTAAGGACCACACAGCCAATCCTTCCTTCCCCAGCCCGCAGTAGGACTAGGGGACAGAACAAAAAGAGCCCAAGGGAAGGAACTTGTGGGTCAAGATACAGTTTAATAAGCAAAGAAAAGAGGAAGAAAAAATGAAACAGGTGATGCAAAGGCAATCAGTCATCATCTCCCACAAACAGACCAAAGCTAGTCTCTAAGCAATGGCTACCTCCTCTAAAACCTCCTCCCCTCAGTTTTTATTGCTGAGCATGACATTATATGGCATGTAATAGCTCTCTCATCAACCTGAGCCAGCTGCCTGGGTTGTGTCCCCTCCCAACCCCATGCCCACTCCCAGTACAGTGACTTTGGGGGAAAAGTGTAAAAGAGAAAATCTTGATGCTGTGCAAGTACTACTCAGCATTAGCCAAATCACTGGTGTCCTACCACCCTTTTTGGAGTCACTGATCCCAAACACAGCCCTACAGGGGTTGCTATGAAGAATATTAACTCCATCCCAGACAAACAGTACAGTGTGGCTTTAGAAATAGAAAGAGACCTTAAGCTCTCTTTATCTGAGCTTTCTTTCATACATCACTTCTGATGCAACAGAACACTGAAAATAGACACACTCTGTTGCCGTGATTCAGTTGCTTTTCCTTAAACGTGTACCATGTTTCAGTTTTAGTACAAAGGAATTTGATTATTCCCTTATAATAAACAGCTGATAAAGGGATCAGAATTTTTTTTTATACTAGAGGTGGAACTACAACACACCCACTGCAACCAATCACACATGAAGACAGCCTCAAGAACATTCCTGAGTCTGTCTTTTGTTGATGCCGTTATGTTTATGTTAGGTGCATAAGAACAGTGACAACAGTAGTTTATGAAGAACCTACACAAAGACCTTACTCTTCTTTGATGTGCCATGCTCGTGGAAGCCTAGAGCTGATAAAACTACTAATGACTGGATCTGATCATAGACAAGTATGATGTTTTTCTACTAAATCTTCAAGTAAATTTATAACACTTTTCTGTTTCAATCAAGCTTACCCTTAAGGATTTTCTGTGTAAGACTTCTTAGTATTTTAGCTTCTGCTTCCTTTAGTACCCTTCCACTCCAAAACTGACAGCCAAGAAGAAAAAGAGAGATGCTCTTCTTAGCAGTTCAAATAATGGAAAGAAAAGACTCATTATGTTCTCAGTCTGGCACTGCTGAAGTATAAATGCAATCTCTCTTTAAAACTGCAGTAAGTTACTCTAGGCCATGTCACAAAAGCAACACAGACTTCTTACCTACCACAGTTCAGACCAAAACCAGCAACCTGTGTGGCTGTGTACTTCCCCTAAACTAACAACAGTGCTGGGGCTGAAGAGCTTCTAGTCAAAAGCCCCAGGGAGTGACACCCACACAGAACACCCTGTGATTTATCCTGAAGGTAAGCATAGGCAAAAACTCTACTTGTGCAGAGAGATTAATGCAAGTTTAAGGTTTAAATAAATAAGAGATATGACACGCTGGCAAAGTATAGAATTGAGACGGTTAACAGCCAAATCATATCTATGACACAGACCACTGGTAAGCCACTTAGTGAAAAAAAAATTAAAATTTTAACCATATTTCAAAATGAGTGCTTCATTAAATAAGTGAATAAAGGGAATTACTGGACTTTTTTTTAAATTTGGAATTACTGAAGTATATATAAATCACTTTTATAGTACATGCATTCTTTTTACCTTAATCTTGTTATACTTATTTTTAAATTACACAGCAATACATGTATTTCATAGAATCAAAACTTGTTTTCACCTTTGAGACTATTGCAATATTGATTGTTAACTTCTGTTTTAGTTTGGAGACTATGCTTCTGGTTACACAGACTTCTTTGCAACATGACAAATACATTCTACAAGACTCCACCAACAAAATAATGTCAGCAGTCTGGGTCAACAATAAGACTATTATTACAAAAGCCCTGTCAAAAAGAAAGTTTAACAAATAGTCAGAACTGTCAAGAGGGACTTATGTATAGTTAAACAAAAACAATATACAAGGAAATCTCCCCAGATTCATTCCAACTCTGCTTTCTATGCTTTTGGAAAGTTGCTCAGAAGTATCTCTTTTCAGAGCTACATTTGTTCTATTTTTTGCTATAATATAGAGTATATTGAGTGGAGGTCAAATTAATACACAAAACTGACAGAAAATACATAAAAGATAGGTAATGGATTTGCAAGATGCCTCAAAGAGCTCAAGTCTTTGACAAATAATCAACTTTTCTTCTCTCTGCGCTTGTCCATTTGTACATTCACACTCCAGCTGCCTCTAAGTGCCCCACGACATCTCTTTATTCAGAAAGGGGTCTGTGTTCAAACATCATATCATATCTTAATGCATCAGTTACTATGTAACATACACACAGAAACAAGGGGATTGCACCTCCTCAGAGAGTGATTGACACATGATTTCTGTTCACTAGATGACACATAAGCCTACATACTGCCTCTTAGAGGCATGTGAACCATAAGAGTGCATGACTAGTAAAATGACAAATTGGACTTGAGAAACAGGTTTAGAGTTTGCCTATAAAATTTATGAGTTTCTATATAAAATGAATTTAAAATGCTGTTACCACAACAACAGAAGGCTTTGCTGCTAGGACACATTACTTTTCTGTTCATCAGCATGTGGTGGACTGCACTAAATAACAAGTAAAGCAAAAGCAACTTCTGGGAAAGGCTTCTGGAAACCCGGGTGCATCACTCTCCTCAAGGAGAGAGAAATAAGCAAAACAGACTGGCACAGTGGAGTCACTGTGACCTTCAAAGATGCAGAGTCACTAACAGTCCAGCAGTTATATTGTTTAGAGGCAGAGGAAAGATGAAAGCAGAGGACAAAGCTTATTTAAGCACCTACATTTGACCCAGTTGTTGGGATGTAAACATGAATCCTCAGAAGCCTTGAGTTATCCTAGAACAAGCAGATGCAGATTTAAAACTACATGTGCAAAGCTCAAATCATCCCAAATGAAATTTTTTCCTTCAAAGGAAAGCGAAATTACAGAAGGAAAAAAAAAAAAACCCAACCAAACAACAAAGTCAGCCTCCCACAAAACACAAACATAAAACTAGATCTATGAGGAATAAAAAAGTCGAAGAATGTTTCCAAAAGGAAATATAACAATCAAGTCTCTGTCTCAAGCCTACAATTGTTGGGAGGGGCTATAGAGCATGTGACAAATTTCTAACACTTCCTTTGTTCATTAATATCCTTACTGGCAAGGAACCACTGAGGATGCTATTTCCTACTGAAAATTCCACTGTTTGCAACAATAACACAAAAGAATGGTGATAACACCAGGTTTCACAATGTAATCATTAACAGTTACCCTTACCATATACTTCATGAAATGCCTAAAACTTTTAAGTTCAACAGTTCTTGTAACAGCATGCCTATTCCAGTTCATGATTTGCCTGAAACAATGTCATTTCATTGAGGACTCGTTACAACATGTAATTAATATTGATAAACCATAAATGATGAAGTTGAAAGCCTCCAATTAGATGTTAGATTGTTTTAAAACTAAAAAAAAAAAAAAAACCAAACCCCCCCAAAAAAACCAAAAACACCACAACACAAAACCCACAAAACAAAACCAAAACCAAACCAAAACAAAACAAAAAAACCCCACTACTTTATTTGGATTAATTTCATTTCAATGGTTTTCACTTACACGTCTCATTGCAATTTCAATGGCTTAAAAAATGCCACTGAAAAAATTAGACTCTCAAAATTAGAGCAATTTAACTGAGCTTCTTGGAAAACTCTTACACAATTTTCCAGGTGCAAGCTATGGAACAACTACAAATGTACTACAAGTTTGACAGCCTAGAACAAATTTGAGTCCCTCATCATAACTTAAAATTTAATAGCAACATGCAAATAGGTACTCTGCATCATTAGCAACATTAAAGAGATTAAATACATAAGTGAAAACTTTTTTTTCAGAAATAAATACTCTAACTATGCTGTCAGTTACAAATTTATGTCATTCATCCAACAAAGTTTCACATGCATACAAAACCAGTTTCACAGAAGGGCTAAGCAATACTTGGTAGCTATGGCTGTATTAGCAACTGCATGGGCCAGTAAAATTGGATTTGTACAGTGAAAGGTCACAACCTAAAGGACAAATTCCATATTATACATGTTCCAGGGGCTTTCTACTAGCTCTCAGAATTAATCTCAAAAACTCAAGGCTTATTAGTGGCTAGGGGGTATTAGGTACATTCCTACAGTTCATCTTTCAGATTATTTTGTGCAAAAGGAATTCAGTCCAGGTCACTCCCTGGGATCAGTCTGCAATGTAAACCAAAGTGGAGGCGAACAGCAGATTTACTTCAAAACTGCATTGCTGATCCAAACAAAAACACTAGGATAACGCATTCAGTGCTGGATGTTACTTATTGGGGGGGGGGAAGTTTAAAGCAAAGAATACTCTAACAATCTGAGGGCCTGGAGTTGAATTTAAGAAGAATCATTGTGATATAAAATTAGCCTATGAGATGGAAAAAAAGTATTTCAAATTTGATGCAAGACCTTTACAGTCAACCCTATGAAATAAAAGTCTATCACACCCATGTGGGCATGAATCACTTTACTGGAACGGTATGCATGTGAAACCGAAAGCAGAAGTATATTTTTATGAAAAACTAGAGTCAGACATCTATTTACCAAAGTTTCAGATATTTTAGTCAGTAATATTCAATAAATGCCTCAGTACTGGCACACAACAATGACACAAATTAACACAGAATCTCTAAACTCTTGTCAGATTGCAAGTGGGAACACAAATAGAAGGGAAGCATTTGGTAAGTTTGAGCAATCTGAGTACACTGGTTAACGGTTAAAATAAAAATCTGTTACTCATAATGCTGAGACACTGCTGGTAAAGTGGAATAATTATGGTGATAGTAATCATTGTTGCCTCAAGAACATCCAAACTTTCCCTGCATTTTGTCACCCAATCTCATCTAGCCAGCAGGTTCCTTTAGTGCTCCCCATCATGAAAAGAGTTAAGCACAGCAAACATGAAGAAATTTGAATCACATTCTTGAAGGTGGGTACTTTTTACTTTTTCTCAGTGGAAATATTAGTTGGTGAATATGGTTTCCTCAGACACCAATTTGGAACTGCATTGCTATCCAGCAACCACAAGATGATCTGCACTGGAGAGAAAAGTCACTTGTAGGCCTTGACCCTTAATATTTCTACTAGACCTCTCCATCCTCCTCCCCCAACCCATTAAAATAAAAAATTCTAGTGCATTTTCATCACCTAAAGAGTTATTATAGTTGAAGTACAATTATCAGTCTCAATTTCATAATGTTATTATTACTATTAATATTGTTTTTATTTTCTTTCTGAATTGAAAAAGCTAAATATTATTCATTTGTTATTCTAGGTTACAGTTAGTAATCAATAAGCAAAGGTAAAAGCTTTCCAAACACTTGGTGACAGTCCTACATTTTCTAAAATGTGGCCTCTAAATGCAGTTCCATGTCCACTGAATCTCTCTCTTATATTCCATGGTTTATTCAAGTGCAGAGGATTTAATTTAAAAAGTGTACCCATAGTCAAAGCAATAATCACACTATAACCTCTAAGATGCTGAACATTTTCCATAGAGCAGAGTGTAATGGTCATTAATTGTCACATTCCTTCCTCAGTACCATTATTTTGGTATGTACCAGTTGAGAAAATACCCGAACACAGCCAAATTGCAGTGGTCTGAGCATAGATATGACACTATTTGCTGACTACATCACACAGCTAGAAACAGTCATAATTTGGTTCCAAGGGCAATGAGCTACAGGAGAAGAGGGAGGACATGACCAGGAGTTTGAACAAGGGTGCATGAGTAGAGCTACACTTTTGGAAGATGTGGCAACAATTAACATGTTTGCATAAATTAGGTTAAATGCTTTATCGTGAAGTGTGTATCTTCCAGCAGCACACTCTACTGACACAGAAAACGGTTTAAAGACTGAAGTTGAGTTTTGACACTGCCAAAAAAAAAAAGACACTGATTCCATTTGTTCTCTCTCACAGCACACTAATTGTGGAGGGGAAAAGTCCCATATTCTCACTAATATTTATACATTAATCAAAGAATGAACTAACAAGGAAGAACAGTGATGGGGGAGACATTGAGAGAGCATGTTGGTTAAAGGAACACACAAAAATTTTTTAAAATTGTGAAAACCAGAGCATTCCACACCTATGTAGCAGGCTAAACTATACCTCAAACCCACAGTTTTCACCACGTCCACAACCTGATGAATATACCCGCAATCTGCCTAAGTTTGACTACTTTTGTCTGAATTTTAATTAGGATGTGGGATAGCTATTTTTGAATATTCAAAATTCAATTGAAGTTTCATTTCCTTTCCTGGAAAAATACAATTAATCTTCAGCATCGGAATGCATAAGATAGCAAGCAAAAGGAAAACTTCAAATATTTGGATTTTTGGATGACACCTTACAGAACTACAGAAAAGATTAGAAGTTTGTTCTCAAGATATGAGGGGTCTATACCAGTTAAACAAATATAGAAAGAGCATTAAAATATGGTGTTACAAACCAAAACTTCCTTCCCACTAGAATGCCCATATGACTTTAATATTCATACAACATAAGCCATCTTTTTCTGATAAAGGAATCTTTAATTCTAGGTGGACACAGATAACAAATATCTCACTGTGAATATATGGAGTCATTTCCAGAAATAATATGAATTTCAATCCTAGCTTTTAAAATTATCACCAAATTCTAGAGAAAGAGCAATATCAGATGTCCTGGGGGTAGAATAAAAGGATAGAGGCTGTTGAAAGTCTTAGACTTAGTCTTAGATCTTCAGCCCTGGGATATCTGAACTACCTTACCCTGCAACCACACACTGCAAAGCTAACAACAGAAATGCTGGAATATAGACTGGAAATGTTATGAACTCACCTCTTCCTCTTTCCACCCCCATTTCCCCAACAGACTTAAGCTAGAAAAAAGCAACAAATATCCACAGTTATCCTTAAATCTAAGTTCATTAGAATAAAAATTATGTATTTGAATGCTGAATTCTGTTTAAAAAACAGCCTTGTCTTTATGTGAATTGTACATATTCTTTAAAATTGAGCATGTGCCTTAAAAGGTGTGGCCAGTGAGCAAACCTGAATCATTACACTTGCTTGTACGTTACTGATCCCTAAGAAAGGTGTCAGCTGTAACTGTGTCATTCCGATTTTTTGCACATAACTTGTCAGTGGAGACAGATCAGTATATGTTTACTTACTTTTCATTAAAAAAAACAGAATAGAATGTATTGAAAATCTTACATAAGATTTTAGTTCATAGCAAAAACTCAGTTTAAACTGACACTGTGAGAATGAGACCACTTTCCATGCTTGTTAGTACACTGACTTACAAATTGAGTAACTTTGATGTATGGCCTATATGCAGAATTTAACCAGTGTGACCACTTGATCACATGAAAGATAAGAATAACACACTGAAAATAAACACATATCACAGATACTGATGGTTCTGGCAAAAATATGATTCTAACAGTTGAGTTCTGCATGCTTGATCTTCTGTATCTAATTTTTTTTTATTATTATTTTTTACTGTTTAGAAGTTATGAGTCATGCTCTAGAAAAAAAAAAAAAAACAACCAACAATAAGATAAGGATAAGCCAACTTGCTACGTCTCCCTGCCAAAACATTTTTTACTTAGCTATGGATACTTTCTGGTTTCTCAAATGAGTCTTCAACTTTGATTTCACATAGCTACTGATTTTCCAAGTTACGAAAACACGACTGCATCTTTAATCCACAGTTGCAAAACTGCGTTACCAGGCTCTGCTCCAGTTAACTAGTTATGAAGAAAGTTACAGTTCCTGAACAAGCTTACTTGTCTGTTCTTTGGAAACTTTTTAAACTCCTGTAGAATTCTGGAAAACAAGGTTGTAGCTGTAAACAAATAAAAAAAATATTTCCTCATCCTCACAGACCAGGACTTGAGAGGCAAACATACTTCCAATTCTGAGGATAACCTGAAATACACCTTGTCAAACATCCCTACATGAAACTGATCAGAGTACCAATGTATTTTGTGCAAATGCAAATAAGACATAACTTAAAGAATTTATCTTTAAGAGGAATGTACTTTTAAACAATCTATTGAACAGCTGAAATGAAACAGGTTATATTCTCAGAAACTGACTTGAGCTGCAGCATCACAGAGTAATCTAACAAAAAAACAGAAAAGTGACCTCCAACCTGAACAACACTCCTGCTGTTGGATCAACCTTCTTTAACTTACTTCAAGACCTGGAAGGAGAGCTTTACAGGAAAGAGCCAAGACCTTCTAAACACAAACACATAGCTGAGAAACAGGAAAGTGATTTTTAAGGAGCAGCATCTGCCTCTGAACGACTGCAGTTTTTCAAGTATTGAAAATCGGTGCTGAGATCACTGCACTTTTTTTTTTTTTTAATATATGGGAATTTCTCGTTAAAACAATAAAGAAGTGAAGTGAAAGTGCTACACTGATACACTAAAAAGGGGAAGACAGGGTAAGGGGAAAGAAAAGAGAGGTTAAAACTCACAAAATAAATCAGTAAATGTATCATTCAAATAAAAGGCGCAACAATTACAGAGAAACTTTAAAGCAACTTACCTCGAGGGAGAGAGATCAAAGAGCTGTTTTCAGTCGCAGCTTGCTCTGGCCCTCCAGGCCCCGGAGGAAGAGGTTCTCTCACTTGGGACATCTGCCAGCTCTCGCGTCGAATAACAGAGAGCCTGCACCCCTCTCCAACAAAACTAACACGCGACCCTGAAGGAACAAGAAAATGAAAAGGCTCGTTAACGTATTTTATGCAGAAAACTCACGGCTCGGGGCGAGGGACTGCGGAGGGGGAGCAAGGGAGCGTTGGCAACTTCGCGGCGCGGCGGCGGGCGCGCCCCCCGCCCCCTGCGGCGAGCGCCCGTGGGGCCGGGGGGCGGCGGCCGCGGGGCGGGAG
>JAWWES010000041.1:24476798-24490632 GCA_035583135.1 Lophotriccus pileatus
CCCGGAGCCGGAGCCGGGCGGCCGCGGGGGGTGTCCGGGGGGAATTCGTCCTTGGCGGCGGAGCGGGCCGGCCGCACGGCGCGCCCTGCCGTACCTCCGCATTTCCTCCCGCTCCGCCGCGCCGCACGGCCCTGCCCCGCGCCCCGGCCGCGGGATCCTTGGCGTTGCTTCCCCTCTCTGCCGCCTCCGCGCCGTCCGCCCCGGCAGCCTTCTCCTTTCCCGCCCTGCACCCGCGGGCCTTTTCCCGGGCAGTGGCGCGCACAGCCTGGCACTCACACCCCCTGTGCCCTCGCCGCCACAGTCACTCCTTCTCCATCATTTCCGGACAATGAAACATCCCACTCTGGCTGGCGGCGGTTCTGCAGGTCCTGCCGCCCGCCAGCGACGGGCCCGCGGGCTGGGCTGGGCTGGGCTGTGCGGGGCCGGGTTTGGGGGGCCGGCCGGCCGGCCGTGGAGCGCCTCGCTGCCCCCAGCGGGGCCTCCAGCCATGGAAATTCCCCCAAGGGACCGAAACCCGTCAGGCAGAAATAGGCAAGAAGGGAAAAATCCAGGATAATGTGAGAGAGAGGCTCTTCCGCTCGGGCAGGGGTTGCAGTGCGGCGCTGGCAGCGGTGCGGGGTAGGGCGCACGGCGCAGCGCTGCTCCCGACTTGGCCGCGGCGCTGGGATCGCCCGCAACCAGTTGCGCCTCGGCGCTGAGAACGGCACGTGGAGCGCCGCAGGCCTGCCCTTCCACCCCTCACCTTCCCCTGTCCCTAACTGGTACCGCGCACATATATCCATAAAAAGGACTCCGCAGGGGGCATACAGAAATATTCAAAGAACACGAAGAATACAACAAGCAGTTTTCAAAAGTAAAACACTAGAATGCAAACTACTTCCTGTGCTGTCATCTGCCAAGTAGCGTTACCTGGACTTTCTCCATATAGGAAATACATTTCTTTCCCGTGCCACAGACTGATGTGATCATCAGCCTCATTCTCTGCTCTTGCCCACACTGTGGGGTACCGCAGTTATTGCTCATGCGTGTGCTGGTGTCCCCAACCTACATGCTTTGCCTTGCTTGTCACAGTATGTCACCTTGCCCTAACAAAGTGTGTCCATGTTTAAAATGTATTTTCCTTTAAATTTACAAGCAGGGGTTTTTGTTATGGTTTAGAAAATATACTTTACTGTTATGTCTCATTACAGTGAGATATTTAGATTGATATGTTTTTTGGGAAACAAAAGTAGGAAGACAAAATAGCCAAGATATAGACTAGCTGCATCCTAACATACGAGATTAGAACTGATGGATATTTATTCTGATAATCACGTATGGTAAGGAATATGCTCAGGTATTTAAAGTTCACTTTAGCATTTCCCTGCCATGTTTGCAAAACAGCCACAATAGCATGTAAATATCTGACTAGGAGCCAGTTCTGCTTGTACCTCCATACCCTTCAGGGCCAACTCAGACTTCAGAAAGTCATCAATGTATTTGCACCATTGTATAGCATTATTATTGAAGTTGTTGGTGTAAAAGAGAACAGTGTGACCAAAGGTGCATACACTTTCCTCTAACAAATACTATAATTTTAAAGCATTTCAGTAACCTAAGTCTTTCTTTAAATTTTTATATAACAAAATGAGGAAAAAAAAAAAGGAATGTTTTTGTAGGAAATAAGCTGTGTAAAAAAATCCATTTGGGAGCACACAAAGTTATTATTGTTCTGTGGAATAATAATAATATTGGTTTCAATATCTACATTTCTCATCTATGAAAACATTGCATAACTTTCCATAGTCCTCTCCTTGCTGTCCTGAGGGCAGAGCGATTGAGACATAAGGTAGAATGACTTACCTCAAACTCCCAAGTGAGTCAGTAGCAGAAGAGTGGTTATGACTCACTCTCAACATACAAGCTTATGTTTTTCCCTCTGAAACTGAAAACATAGCAGAGAGCAGTGGGAGGAGCAATAATTTAGCCAGCCACACCCTGCCTTCAAAATATTTCATTGGATAATAAACGCCTATGAAGAGCTGATACTGTGCAGGGTTGGTGCTTTGTGGGTTTTTTTAGCCTTATCTATGAAACCATATGGTAAACTCCATGACTTTCAGTTTATCTTCTTTTAAAAGATCATTGGATGAGCTCGTCCTCCCAAGGTTCAATTGTAGAATTTACAGCAATTAGATGAATTAATAGGATCTCCACCAGACATTGCAGTTGATGTAGTGGGAGATAATCCTAAACAAAATCAGATTAAGAAAAGGTAAGAGAATCCAATACACAAAAAGCACAATTCACTGAAATAGCACATTAAACATATTGTGCAATACATAATATATTACATACCAGAGATCGTGATAATTCTAAAAAGATGGGTTCAGATGCCGTCACTGTTAATGAGATATCACAGATGGGCAAAGCCTCATTGGCATAAGCGCATCCTGACAGTACAACATACTTCCAACAAATACTCAGCTAATCTAAAATAATTGTTGTATTACTTTCCTGTATAGTACATATCATTCTAAAATGTTGTTGGAAATTCTCAGAAAGTGGGCAGTTCAGATATTAACACCAGCAGCCTTTCAAGTCAGCAACAAATATGAGATACACTGTATCTTACTATAGCATCTGAATTACAGGCTGTTGCATATAAGGATTCCAATATAGTCTTCCATTGCTAGACCATAAAATTCAGGTCTTATAGGCAAGTAATGACAGATTTTGGGATGGATGTCAAGAGAAACTCAAAAGGTTTTTAAATGGTTTGTAGCCAGGTAGAAAATTTTAAAAAACCACACAAACAAACAAACAAGCAAAAACAAACAAACAAACAAAAACCAAACAAAAAAACCCCACCAAACTGAAAAGCAAACACCTCACAATAAAAACATGCCACCACCACCAAACAAAAAAAAAAAACCTCCCAATTTTTTTTCTCTATTAAAAATAATTAAAACACATTTCTATTAGAAGTGCACAAAATGTAGAATATAATTATATGTCTTCAGGATGAAATTGTTTATCGCTATTTTCTAGCCTGAGTTCCTACACAAGCCATACAACAGAGATTACCTTCAGTCAAAATAGACTTGTCACTGAACAAAAGAAAGGGTTTTAGAAAGACAAAAGTTGTTTGTTTAAAGTAAGCCACAGCATCACAAAATTAGCTGCTACAAAGGTTATTTATTCACATTATTAAAATCTGGAGCTATTTTCTATCTTGAATTTTCCAAGGCAAACTTCTAGTCTTTGTGCTTTTTTGGATATCAGATAGTTTGCTTTGGAGGAAGTTGTGGATAGCAGAGATGCTCATCTCAACAATGCTCTAGAAAATTTGTGCATAACTCTTCCAATAAAAAATATGATCAATAGCTATGAATTAGGGATCCATGCAAGTCTAGGTACCCAAATTTTCTCACTGTCCTGACATTACTCTTTCCTCCCTAAGGCTACTCTTCAACTGATGCTGATTTCCTTCTGTCAGCAGAAACAGAAGAAGCTAAAAACATTTTCCATCCATCTTAACACCCTGGATCACTTAAGTAGTTCTGAAAAATGGACAAAAATGTTATTGAATCTTTTTATGATTGATTGCTTGTACCTTAGTACCCATGAATTTAAATTAGCCTTCTGCTATGTCTGAGAATATGATTTTCAACTTTGCAATATGCATTTTTACCATATCTGTATTATTTAAACTTCATTGCTCTTTTCAGTATTAGGATCATGGCAGGATCTCTGTCCTAAATATTTTATAGTGCAGAAATTCTGAAATGGGAAGACTGCTTTAGTTAAAAGGGCTAAATATAAAACTTGGGGTTAAAACCAAATTATTTTGTAAAATAACAAGTGACTAAAAGTATATACAAGTGAAGCTTAGATTTTTTTTTCTTCTAATTTAGATCAAAGCAGAAATATGTCCAGTATATGCATAAAAGCACAGGAAAAAAAAAAAAAAAGTGCCTGCTTTGGAGTATCTTTGGTGCCTGATGTTCGTGGCCTAGCTTGTATACTAGCCTTCTGCAAAACATCCCGTTTAAAGCCATGTAAGTTCTCAGGTGCCAGAGCAGACTTAGTTGCAACTGTGTTGTAGGTGAGGATTTGTACTTCATAAAACATAAAGTGCTGTGGAATTGACAGTGTCTTAGACACCAGCTGGTCCTAACAGGGCAATCAACCCTTTCTAGGCCAAAGAAAAATCCACCTCCAAAGTGCACAAACATAGAAACAAATAAATAGTTGAATATCTAAAATGAAATTAGAGACATGCTAATTTAACTCCTTCCATAACCAGAAATGGAATAAAGAAATGCGTTCTCTTTTGGAGAATCAACTTATTCCAGTAATGCTGTACACTGAGCTGGAAGCAAGAGGGTTTTCTGCCATAAATGATACTTTTCCAGGTTTGGTGTTTTTCTGCCACAGGATGGACTCCATAGTGGGGAGAAAGGGACTGTGAAGCTTAATGACTGCTTTGTGCTGGCTCAAGCTGTCAATTGTGAGTTAAACTCACTGTAAACATGAATTTAAAATGGGAAAGGGGATTTTTTTCCATTTTATTTTTCTGTTTATAGTAAGTATAGTAGTATATAGTAAGTATAGTAGTATATAGTAAGAAATATTTCGTTTCTGTAAAATATTGTCTCACACAGGTGTCAAAGTTTTCATTAAAATTGATAAATGATTAAGTAAAACAAATCTCTGAGATTAATTATTTCTGATGTAACTCCAGTGAAGGCCTAGGAGTTGAATGAAGATGAATTCAGCTCGACAAGCTTTGTCCTGCTTAGGGCGAAACACATCGCATGACATGGCTTATGGTAGTTTCAGCTATTACTTAGCAAGCTCAAGCAAGTAGCTCACTCAAGCAGGTAATAGACCCCATGAAAAATAACAGATCATATATTCAGGCATGCAAAATGACGTTTCACCACAACAAAATGTCAACTAGTAATTCATTACCTTCCTACAAATAAGTCAAGAAGCAGTATTCAATATTCAATTACAACTAAGTGTACTGGATTGCAACAGTTAATTTATTTGCATATATTCCTTCAGTTATTCAGCTTTTCACTTCACAGTTAATGTTGTTCCTTCATTAATAAAAAACTTATTTAGGATTTCAGAAGAAACTTAAAATTCAGCAAAAAAATGTTTCAAACTCAGTACTGTTTTTTTAACGCACTCAAGATTATTTGGAACTTGTCTACACATTAAAGATCATCTCAGCAAAGGCAAGCAGTGGAAAACAGCATCTTTTGAGCTAACAGGGCAGGAATTTTAAGGGAATATTGATTAAAAAGCTGACTGAACACAGAATATTGTCATGTGAGCTACATAGACATTTAGTGAATTTATAATAACGTAATAAATTTACAATAATGTAATGAATTTACCTGAAACATTAAGTTCTAACAGTCCTAGAGGGTGTATTTATAGCATACCAAACAAAATTAAGCCAAATATTTCTGATGTTTTCCAGGTTAATAAGGCTCCTTTTGCTTTTGCAAACAGGGAAGTATCTGAAGCTGGCATTATTCTACATTAGTATTTTATGCACATTCCTTACAATTGTGAGTATTCATGAAATTTACATTACCTTTTCTCAGCAGTATCAAATTAATCACCAATATCAAGTGATGTTTAGAAAAATACCATATCTAGAATTCTACAAAAACCCAAAAATATTTCCATGTGAAAAGACGACCTAGTCAAATCTTCCCAAAAATTTCAAAATTAAAAATACTAAACCAAGCATGTTTTACAAATAGAATCAATAATGCAGTGGAACAGAAGACTGTGACATATTGCTGTGTGAAATCATGGTAACACATCCTGAGATCTATAAAAATTTAGTTAATTTTGTGCATCTTTAATATGAATGCATAATACAGAGTACAGTTGCTCCTTTTGAGCTGCCAGAGAGTACACTATGAATGAGTATTAAAAACATTGTGCATTCTATCTTAAATTTTCATAACATACTTACTATACTCTTACTTACATATTGTGTATTATTCCTAATACATATTCAGAGCACATATTGTAACAGCTCCTTTGGAATCACTAACATGTATTCTGTGAATGTGTATTAACAGCTGAATGCATTTGCATATTATGAGTCCGTAATACTGAATGCACAACCTTTGACAAATCTTTGATAAAAAGCCATTGCTATACATAGAACCAGAATTTATTTTCTCATGCTTCTCACTCACAACTGTGCCACCTTACACAGTTATTTCTCACTCATATCTTTACAACTGAACAAAAAAAATCCCAGTACCACAGTAATTCCGAGAATTATAGTTTTCTTGAAGTAAAGTATTTCATGAAGTTGTTTTGTTCCTCTCTTTGTTCTATCTCATAATCAATATTCTCTTTCATTGCCTGAATATATCCTCCTAGCTTTTCATTTTGGTGTCCATATAAATGACTTGACTAAAGTCTTATCATCCAGTGCTCATTCAGATAGTTCATGTAAAATGCAAGTCCCAGGAAAAACTGACATAAAAATAAACCTCAGTCAGTTCTACTAGTATTTTTAACTATCATGATTTTGTTTGTTTGTATACTTGCCTAAAATAATGGAGGCTTTTGCCAGCCAGGAACATACAATTCTCTACATTGGACAGAGCTAAAATTTAAAAATAATGTTACAAAATAACATGATTGCAAAACTTAATTTGGATCAAAAATTATTGTTTGTCTGCATTGACAGATGACCTTTTTTGCAACTCATGCAAGTAAAAATGGAAAAAGACACCTCATTTGTCTAAAACAAGGAATGAAGGAAAAATAGCCTCAGTTTCTTACTTTGCTATATGAAATTAATACAAATCTTGTGTCCAGGTTTGATCTAATTCTGTGACTATGCCACTAAGATAGGGATTTTCCTGAGGAAGAGAAACAAAAGCTAAGAACCACCTGGCTTTTGCTCAGTTCCCTTCCTCATCCTATGGAGTTGCTGAAAAAACTAGAAAGACACAAGAGGAAATTACCAATACCATTTCAAGGACTGTATAGTCACTGTATTGACTATTAGTTTTAAAATACTTTCAGTTGTATTATTGCTTTTTAAAATAAAGCAGGAGTTATTTTATCTCCTTTTCTCAAATGAGTAGCTTGGGAACAATTGAGTGACTTAGGCCTCACAATGATGCAAACAAAATTGGAATCTTGACCCATGGATACAGCAATCTGTAAACTATTACATTAATTTGCTCTACACCTTGCAGAGAAATATACAATTTGGGAATTTGGTAAAACAAAGTGAGGGTTTAAGAAATACACAACAGATTTCTATACATATCCATTAATGTCTGTCTAAGTATCTGTCTAGACACCCGTAGTTAACTACACTCACAGTGTGCATGCGTAAAGGATATGCTACACTAGACCATGAGATTATACATTTATCCTCATTTGTGAAGGTGGATGCTAGAACTCATGAATGGAAAAAGATATGTTATAAAGTATTTAATCCTAATCAATATTTATTAACGGAGACAAAGTAACAGTAACAGAAACCTAAAATACTTTAGTAAAAAAGCAGCAAGATGGACTTCTTATCATGCAATAATTAATGAAGTTCTATGGTTTATTTTAACCCTGAAGTGTGTTTCTAAAAACTCTAATTATACTAATGTAATAAAAGAAATACAATTGTCAGTTAATTTCATTAAGCATGTCAGGTGACAGTTTCAAAGATAAATGCTGAAACTTGTGAAAATTGCAAGTTCAGGTTGAAGTGACAATAATATGGTAGCAATGGGATGGAATTGCACTTCTCAGTGCCTTAATCAATACTAAAGCTTATTTTTTAATGTATAAAGAATGTTTAATTTCATTAGGGTTCTAGGTTCTTTCTACTTAAGTCTTTCTGTCTTTGGATTTTGGTTGCATTTTAAAGTATTCTGCCTGTTTATGAATCCACAGCCAATCTCATAAAATATCACTGTTGGAAAAGAATCAGTTTTCTCCATGGCATGTGCAATTTTGGGGATTGATCATATAACTACATTAGTTACTGGGGATGTGGCTCTATTAAAACTGGAAAAGTTGCTGTACTCTGTGCAAAATCAGAAGATTTACACTTGTTCAGCTTATGATACCTCACTTATCTTTGCAAAACGCAAGCTATACCTACAATCCCCTAGCAAAACCTAAATTTTTAATTTCCAGTTGTGAGTACACACACTACTAAACCATGTCAGTGTTATATTCAGCTTAGCAGAGCCTGTATCATAGGTCACAGGTCTGACACTCTTGAACTGGGACTGAGAAGATCCTGCTATAAAATATTTTCATTACAACTTTATGATTCAAAACACAAACACACACTCCATGCTGCTATGCAGAAATGAGGATTGCTTATACCGCACTTTGTGATAACCCATGTAGTAGAACGTGGTAAAAACTTTAATTTCTAACGCAGTTCATATACAGTGGTAAGGTGTGTGTACAATAAACTTTTATGGACAGCTGTCAGCAAGAATGCTTACAACACCTGAATAGATTAAAAAAAAAAAAAAGCAAATATTTGGACTATTTGCTTTTAAGTATGGATAAATAACATATAATAATAATTGATACATAAATTTAAATTTAAACTTCAGAAGTGACAATAATGGCAATCGCCTTTTAAGCAATCTCTTTCACAATACTATGAAGTCAATACAAGAAGGGTTGGGACACAAAGACCTTCCCAACTAAAAATATAGGCAGTACCAAGTATCAGACTGTATCGAAACCTATTCCTTTCAACAAGTCTAAGCTTGTCTTTGACACTACTAAGGACTAGAAATAATGTAAACATTTTCATGTTGACTGTGAATGACCATGAACCTGTTGGTTGCTTTCTCTGCTAACATCACATATTTCTGCTCTTCTCAGGTTGTATAAGCTGTAAATTATGGACTTTCAACTTGTATTGCTCTTTACATCTCCTGTACATCTGGCTCATTATTCTCATAACCTACCAAAATTCATATATAAGTGGGTAATGTCTTTAAAACTTATTAGTCCAGTTTGATTAGGAGACAATGTTCATAGGAAAGGAGTATATGAGGCAATTTATGGCTTTTGAGGATGATTAAATGCTGAAATGGATCCAAGGCATTCGATAATCACAAGAGCTATTTATTGCTGGAATATTCCAGCCACATGACTGTTTCTCCAATCAGCCTGTAAGAGAAGCATATTTAACAAACAACATTAAAAAGACAGATTTTTCTGTGTAAATGAAGGTTTGAAAGCAGTTGAAAGCCCCTGCTCATGTCCCATGAAGGGTAGGCACAAGTAAAATTTATACAGAATTCAGAAGGAATGTGTTCCTCTCCCTAAGAGCAGGGTTAAGGACAAATAATTGCATAAGGGAGTTACCTGCATAGACACTGAGGGCTGAGACTGTAGTGTGAACGTACGTGATTTGAGTTAGGATTTATGACTCATTTTCATATTGCTACTGTAAAAGGTTAACAATTATCATCTGCGAGACTGTCCTGTTAGCACATGTTGGAATCAAGTCCAGAGTGGTTACAATTCTCCAGTCTTGTGGGAACAAGCCTATTTCATTTATACCTCCAAAAATATAGATGAAGTAAGGAGTGACACCTTAGGAAAAGGCCACTACAGAATTAGAAGGGAGGTTCTGGTGGAAAACCCTCCTAGGAGCTTGGAGAGAAAGTTCAAGTTGAGAGTTTGGGGAACTTGGATTTTTAAACCCAAGAATATTAGTCTGTAATCTGATGACTTCCAGAACTGGGGAAACTAATCTGTACACGTCTGGTGACATTTCTGATCATTACTCTCCTTTTTCCTCTTCCTCTAAACTCATATGCATTGGTCTAAATCTGTATAAAATTCAACCTTCTTTTCATTTAATGGAAATGAGGAAGGAAATTGGAAGGAAGATGCTGAAGAGTTGATCAGGTTTGGAGGGTCTGTCCAAGCAGACTACACAAGAAGATAACTTTTCTTCCACTGGCAAGCTAGCACTTCCTTGACTGTTAGTCAGAAAAGAAATATATCATGTTTGTCCTTTTTACTGACCATTAGAGAGAAAAAGAATAGAAGGCCTTATTTATCCAAACAGTTTTCTGTCTTCAGTTTTTTATGTTCTCATTTCATATCCACTAGTAGTGATTCACAGAGGTAACAGGAAGGAAATTTGAATATATTTAATGGTGGTTTTTAATAGCATTCTGGCAAAGGTAAGAGATGGACACTACTGAAGAGCAAAAGAGTACTTTTATTTACAGTTGCTAGGTGTCTGATTTCAAAGTCTAGTTTCTTCTCCCTAGGTAATTTTAGAAGGGGGAGAAGGAGGTAGGAAGACCAAGGAACACAGCATTGCAGAGGGGCACTGATTTTCACTTCTCTTTGCTCAGGGATGCTCTACAATTCCCATTACACACATGGTCTCACATGGTGAGAGGGCAGACCTGAGGAACTGCCGTGCTGAATCACTCCAGAGATTTTCCTAGAGCAGCCTGTCTTACAGAGCAGGCAACACTAGGTATTTCAGGGATAGGTGCAAGAATTCAGTAATAGAAGTGTGGAGTAATTTCTTCGCATCTACACGCAGTGAGATCTTATGCTAATTTGCAAAAAGCAAATCTGATTCTTTATCCTAGACATCAGACTTGGTCCATATAAAAGACTATCCCTACACATAAACGGCTTACACAATTCAACCATTACGTTCTGTTCTTCACAAAGAAATATATAAAATTTCACTCTAGTATTATGAGGGATTTCATTTTTGTTCTCTAAAAAGCACTGAAACCTTAAACTGAACATGGTCTCAGTGCATATAAATTCTGAGTCCTAGATGCATTTTTTTTTTTTTTTAAACACAGGAAACCTCAACTCTCTTCTAAAATCTACCACAATCTTTCACTATTTCTACAAACAAAGCACTTAATCTTTGCCTGCCTACTTTTTATTATCCATGAAATAGGAATGGCAGTATTTGCTTCTCAGGAAGGTTATATTCGCCTGGGATTCTGAGAAGGCAGGTACCAGTGAATTCCATGCAGAAATTATTTGTTAAAACTCTCAAGAAAAGAATTTGCAAAATCAGTAAACACACCTGTCAATGATCTGCACCAGAACCTTGTTAGGAGTCTCCCTTAGAAGGCTCCATTACCAGATTTTTAGTCTTGCCAAACTATCAGCATTCAAGCTTGGCCCATCTCATCTGTGGTATTATTGACAGAGATAGCTTTACCCACTTTTGCTTTCCTCAGGCAGTCAGAAAGGATGTGATGACAAAATCAGAGTTACCATTGAGATAGCAGGGTAGTTATCTCTGAAAGCATACTGGGCCACAGTTTCAGAACAATCCCACAACACTATTTAGAAGTGACTGGCTTCTTGTTAAGGACATAACAAATCAGCTTGTTCATTCTTGGGATGATAATGCCATTTCACTGAAGCACAACTGAGTTCCTTTTACATTTTCTGTGTGCAGCAAAAAACTCCATAACAATACTGTTGAGCCTTCTGAAATGAATAACCTCTTGAAGCAATAAATCTGTAAAAGAAAAAAATGATTTCTGGTCACTTGGGCTATGTGTTTAAGGATTTGAACTTTCTTAATGCCTAAAACCTGGGAAAAAAGTCCAAAAAGGACACCCAATTAAAAGGATATTGACTCATCTTCACAAAGAGGTGGGGGAAGGGAGAAAGGGAGGAAGGAGGGAAGAGATCAAGGCTCATAACAAAAGGCCTATTCATTTATAACAACTTGGCTGTGGAACCATTCCAGCTTGCTTAAAAATACTTTATCCATTAGTTGGGAACTCTTTTCTAAATGACAACTTGCTGCCCACATCTGACCACGACCAGCTTCCTTTTTCCATTGAACGTAGTAAAGTTCACGTGATCAAAAGCAGCTTTCCACCTCTTCTGGACATTGTAGGGAGGTGAGACAGAGTAAAGTGAAGGTGCCTTATGCAAAACAGAAATCCCTGACCTCCAGCGTATAATGAGGGTAAGAACATTGCCGTTCAGTTTCTCCCAGACTATTTTAAGAAAAGAAAATAAACAAACAGAACATTTAGCTAGAGTTCTCCTCACATGAAAAACAGGCATAGCACAGGTAGATCAAGTTATTAAAAATAAGATAAATTAATGACTCAGTATATGAGCTCAACATTCATCCTTTGCAATTTTATATGATGCTCTTTATGCTAAGTTCTGATCATGTACCTGAATAAAATCATCAAACATGTTTTATCAGTGTTCCTAAATATTAGTCGATGGATATGCATTCTTAATTACAAATACGAAATACTTGTTGAATAGCAGCATTTTTTAAATCAAGTTATTCTCTCCTAGAAATGCTTCCTTCTCAGTTATAAAGTGTTATAGCTGGAACTATTTATATTTTATGCCAGGGACTATGAATACAACTCGATATAAAAGCTTTTCTTTGTCTGAAATGTGACTGTTGCTGTAAAGTTGGCATTTCTACCTTTTCCTAGTATTTTGTTGCATATGCTTTCAGAGCTCAGTTTGAGCAAAATGAATGACTAGTTTAGTGTGTGTTTATTTCTCTCGACACATATGTTGCATCCTTAACGTTAGTTTGCATTGAGACTCTGGAGAAGATTCTCAGAGAATATTGTACAGTTGATCTTCTCATCAAAGTATCAGCTTTTCTAAATGTGTCAATCAGCTACAGCAAAAAGTACCCTATATTACAATATATGCCATCTGATTCACCTTCTTACAAGGATCATCTCTGTAACCTTCTCTCATGTGGATATTCTTAATAACACCAGCCCTATGTAAATGCAAAAAGACTACATCTATATCCACAGCATCTGTTTAAAGTAAAAATACAGGGAAAAATGCTTAAGTTCTTATAAAACAGTATTCAATAATTTATATTTGGTGTTTAGATTTTAGATATAGAGCAACAAGGTTTACAAGAATTCCTTGCTGTCTTTGTTTAGGTGATTACTTTCAAGCTAACATGTGGAAGCAGTGGTGAAAACTGACATTGTAAATAAATATTCATATGTGTCCGGTTGCTCTTGAACATAGTTCTATTGTAAATAACTCAATGAGTGTACAATAACTGCCTTTTTAGGCAGTTATTTAGGCAGTTCCTGAGAGATGATAGCTCTTAATCTAGGTTTGCAGATACCTTGAAGTATTTATGAACAATACAACCTGGGTTCTAAAATATAGCTTCTTTGATGCATACAGGCATGTTGTAACCCAGCCCTGCAGAAGGTTTAAGAAAAATGGCAGGACAAGACCAAACATTTGTTTACATCTCACCTCCAACAAAATATAATTTTACTTTGGCTGACATTTAAGTAGATGTAACAGTTACGTAATGCAGTAAACCACAAGTGAAATAGAGAGACCACAGGTCACACTATCCAAAATGGAGAAGAAAAACGTCTGGTTACAGTTTTGTCATGAGAAGTGCTATCTATGTTTTATGTGCAATGCTGGGCTTGTAAATGTTTCTAATTTAATGGGGAAATGTACCCAGATTTTAATAGCTCATTTCATTTTCTAGGCTACATGAAAGAGCAAGATGACTTCTACACAACACCAGGCAATTTCAGAAACCTTCCTGTTGCTGCCTGTCTCCTGTCTTTTGAGGAGTTGGCTCATTGTTTGTTTTCTTTCTTTTTTATTTAAGAACAACATTTACCTATAGCATAGGAATGCTCTTGTGCTAGTTAAAACAGCTGGGACCAATTCATCACTGGATGGGTGTAACCCAAACCTGTGTGTTCTATAGCCTTCCATGTCATTTCCCAGAAACTGTTATCAATAGAGCATTTACACCCTCTGCCCAGAGCAGCCTGAC
>JAWWES010000041.1:24494076-24551391 GCA_035583135.1 Lophotriccus pileatus
CCCCCAGGTCCCTTTCTGCCTGGCTGCTCTCCAGCCACTCTGTGCCCAGCCTGTAGCGCTGCAGGGGGTTGTTGTGGACAAAGTGCAGGACCTGGCACTTGGCCTTGTTCAACCTCATCCTGTTAGAATCAGCCCAACTCTCCAGCTTGTCCAGGTCCCTCCGCAGAGCCCTCCTGCCTTCCAGCAGATCGATAGTCCCCTGCAACTTGGTGTCATCTGAAAATTTGCTAATGATACACTCACTCCCCTCATCCAGTTCATCAATAAAGATATTAAATAGAACTGGTCCCAGCACTGATACCTGGGAGACACCACTGGTGACCGACCGCCAGCTGGATGCAGCCCCGTTCACCAGCACTCTCTGGGCCCAGCCTTCCAGCCAGCTCCTAATCCTGACAGAGTGCCCCTGTCCAAGCCATGGGCTGCCAGCTTTTCCAGGAGTGTGCTGTGAGAGATGGTGTCAAAAGCTTTGCTAAAGTCCAGGTAGACACATCCACAGCCTTCCACTCATCCACCAGGTGGGTCACCTGATCACAAAAGGAGATCAGGTTGGTTAGATAGGACCTGCATTTCCTAAACCCCTGCTGGTTGGGTCAGCCTCTTCGTGGTAACTGGGAAACCCTATGTAGTGTGTCCAGTCTCAGGTGAAGCCTCCATCTTTGCTGTGAGAGGGTCCTGCTTATATAGTGTTAAATAAACCACCTTACATCACTCAATTGGTGTGGCAAAACAATCTGGCATTATTCTGCCCCTGGTTTTCCCTTAAGCTTGGCCAGGGCCCAAGGCAAAATCAGGGAGTCAGTTTGGACTAGCTACTATCCAATGCCCCATGGCCTTGACTAGTCTCTGAAAACAGAGGTTATGGCTACACTGATATCTCAAATATGAACCATCTGTGACTATGTAAGGCCTACTGTTTTGGCTGGAAAAGAAAGGCATATAACACATTCAAGCCTTATTAATTATTAATAATATACTGTTCTAACAAGCATAAATGTGTATTCTTAAAGCATTACTAAGGATTATATAGCGTCTTGGTAAATAAGCAGATATATGGATAAATGCAATACTATGGATAAATGCAATACTAGGTTGAAGAGTTCATCTTATAGGTCAGCTTTGGCTTAGTCCTTTAGTCCCCAACATTACAATTTTCTAGTATGTTTAAAAGCACAAGTCTACCACACAATTTTGTGGTCTTATATGGACTCTATATTTGTTTCCAAATTTTCAGCAATTATTCATCCATTCAAAGACCTTCCCTGTTACCCAAAGACAGCATAGTCTGTTTTACAGGAACATTCTGAAAAGGACAAGGAACATTGCAAAAAGCCTTTTGGCATTGCGAGACAACTTTGGCAGCTGGATTGTTTTTGTCTGTGTGGTTGCTAACTCCTCCAGTGAACTGTAAGCAAGATTTTAGATGTGACTTTGCTTTACAAAAGCAACACTGCTTCTCCTCAAACATATCATATTTGTTCATGTGTCTACTAATACTTTCCTTCTATTCTGTTTATAATTGCCCAGTTCAAACAGGAACAAGTAGGTTCATTGATCCTCCTTGGAATTTATTGATTTTTTAAACAGCAACATATATGTAAATTTCTTTCCTTAGGTTGCAAACGTTGCACAGTGTAGTAAATAATTTGGCATCTTCATACCAAAATTACTCTAAAATTCTTGATTTCCTATATGCTAAGTTATCTTTTAATCTTAATTTTGTAACTTTGTTCCATAAACTCTTTTGTTGAATTAAGTTCATTGATGTCAGGTTTTCAAGGGTTTCAGACATGGGACCAAGTTTCTCCACAGTTAACACAGGTACAAGAAATTTCTTTTAGTTTCAGCTTTGTCTTCCCTATATCTTTTTTCTCATACCTTGATCATCTAACATATCTACAAACTCATTTGTTCCTTGCAAGACTCTTGTTCGTTCTGTTTGAAAAAGATTTCTTTTTATATCTTTTGCAAATTTGTCTTGAATTCATATTAAGGCTATACTTTCCAGTTTCTTCTTTTTCAGAAGATTTTTCATTCTGCTGGAATTCCCTTTTTTTTCAAAATAATGTGGTTTTTGGCTTTGTTTTTCTGGAATGATTTTCAAATTAGGTACATTATGACCACTCTGTCATTCTAAGCTTCCCGTATTGATTGCAAATCAAGATTAAAAAATTAAAGCTGGTTATCATTCTCCTTGTAATAACACTTACATTAACACCTTTTATTTTAATATGGAGGAAATTAAATTAACTTTTGGTATAACTAGTATGCTCATAGGAAGGAAATGGTGGGAGATCATGGTATGATGCTACTAGGATAACATACTGGAATTTAAAATTATTCTTTATCATTCCAAAAATAGAAAATGACAGTAGCCAAAAACTAGTATGAACCAGTGCAACTGACCTTCACATCAGCTCCAGCCAGTGGCAGTGGGACAATGTCCCATGCATATTGCTGAGCTGAGCACTATTGTCAGCACCAGTTTGCAGTTCTCTGGACCAGAGATGAACAGATCATTATTGCCCTCACAGCAACCACTGGGATATTGCCTCACATGACAACACATTCACCTCTTTCCCAGAACTTCACTTTTGACAACTTCCTCTGAACTATATTGTCTTGCCACAATGTACTCAGGCAGTCAGGTCAGTGTGGCGGTGAAGAGCAGTGACAGGCAGAGTCCCTGTATAGAGCTGCTTGCTGAGGTGGTGTGTTGGATATGGAGCAGAAAATATGGCTATTGAAAAGAAATAAAGCATGTTGAGGCCACAACCGTTGTATTGGGCTTTTCATAAGCACAGCCAACCTGCCATCCAGATGTCAAGATGATTCTTCAACCTAAAAGAGTCTGTATGGAGCCTGTGGCCCCCACCCCCCCCGATGGGATGATGAATGACCCCCACATATTAAACTGTGTGGAAAAGACAAAAATATTAACCCAAATATAACATAAACACTGACTAGAAAGAGGAAATCAGGGTTACACTGGCAAAACTGATGTTAAATGGGACAGAGATGGCCACTGACTTTTATACAGAAAGGTTAAAAAAACTAAGGGATGCTACAGTATGGTAGTATCTGACAGAATGGTGAATTTTACTTGCCTAATAGGTAAGACAGAATTTGGACATGGGAGTTTGTTTGATCTGATAGTTTTCGATGCTCACTGCTACAGAATAATTCCATATTTAAGAGGACTGCCAAAAAGCAGTTCAGAATTTAGTCAGTCATGGAGAATGTTTAACATTTGGTTTACAGTTTGAAGGATCTCCACCAAACCTGCAACAGTGGGCCCTCCATGACATTCTTGGGGCTGTTACCTGCACCATTTGTAGTCTCAAGCTGTTAATGCTTCTCTTGTAAGATTATAAAGTAATTGCAAATAGCTCAGATTAGGAAATGTGAATGTCACTTAAAGCTCATTTCTGTTTCATGTTCTATCTAGCATTCTCTGTAGGCAGCAGCTGAGGATCTACAGAAAAACAGGAGCCTAGAAACAAACAATAATAACAAGCCTTAATCAGAGTGTAATAATCTTTTCAATTGCACTTATGTTAGGAGGTAATCACTGATATTCACATGACACTGAATAAGTAGCATTTCATATGGACTTCATAGTTACAGAAAGAAAATAAAGAATTTGATTTCCTAAAGAGCATAGGAACAAAATAATAAAACCAAACCCCACAGCTCTGAAGTTTTAGCTCTGGCTTTCAGAAGACCTGTGTATTCTCTATTATGGCATAAGATCCTGTCCATGCTTAAGCAAATTTTGCATCAGTTCTACATTAACACTGTGCCTGGACACATTTTTCAGTTGTGATATTGCAGCAGATGGGTGTCCACTGGGTCACAGTGTAGAGACAAACATGTCTGGACCTATGTGAAAACAGATACTTAGCTGGTAGAAATTTCTGTTAAAAAGAGTGGAAACACCACCCTGATTAGATGGCAGATGAGGGAATGACTTCATGACAAAGGGTCTTTAGAGACACAACCATCATAAAGTGTTGCCACCCCTATGTCTCTTGTTCCAGTGGCAGCAGGGACAAGCTAGGTTTGCCATACACAGGAGAGCTACAATTGCCACAGCATGTGAGCATGTAAGTTGAGAGGGCTTTCAACACAGATATGCAGTTAGAAACCTAAATCTGTGGATCTAACAATATAGTCCTACAGTGGCTCATCTCTTGTGTTTTTAAAATACAGTAATAATACCTAGTTCAGCAGTATGTGCAAAAATTAACTTCCAGTGCATGTGAGGTACTTGAAGAAAAGGAATTGGAGAGTAATAATTACTTTTTTATTTATGTATCATTGCAAGAAAGATGTCATTCACTATTGAGATCTTTTAAAAAAATTGAGATGCCTGAATAAAGACATTAATAGCAGTAAACTCAACTCTAATTCCAGGTGTAGAAGGACAGTGCTTTTCACATTATAAATAATACAGAAAGAAAATAAGATTTCAAACCTCTGCTTTATTTTTATGCTCATATACTAAAACAATATATATACATTACACAAAGGCATGGGCATAATGCTCATGTCCTAGCCACTTGAAAGATTTTTATCTGCTTGAAAAACAAAGTATATTGCAATATGATACTGAATGTATGCATTTTGTACAGGTTTATTTCTTTGTTTGATTAAGACATAAAAAATCGTGCTTTGGGCTCTACAATGTAGCAATTAAATATCTGAAAGGAAAAATGTATCCAGTATATTATTTAGATATTTATCATATTCCGTCACATAATCTTTGCATTCATAAATATGGTAATCAAGTACTGTGGACTGTAAAATCAACTATGCAGTAGCATGTGAAAAGTAGTATTGTAGTTTTTCCTGATAATAACCTTAGTGAGATATGGGCTTCTTTAGATACAAATATGATCTCTAAAATGGCCTCTATGAGCTTAAAAAATGGACAATATTATGAAACTTTTTAAAGCCAAGGTGAACTGTGGCACCATATCCAAATGCAGAAAAAGACAGTCACATTTTTCAACATTTCTACTGCTGATGGCATTGAAATGTCAGCAAAGCTCAAAGCAAAAGTACACAATAAATTTGATATTACACCACATGTTTGATTAATCCCAAGGGTGAAATTGTAACCTGCAATTTTATTCTGAGTCAGTAGATTTCTGACACATTTTGATTTTTAACAAAGGGAAGCTCAGTCTTAAGGCTTCACAGAATTCAGCAGGACTGTCATTGTTTTATTCAGACTCTACTAAAAATTGGTCTTTTCAAGCCCAGTGGACACAAGTACATTAATAAATTTTATTATTGCAAAAGTTGTTCCCAAGGAATATTAAGGCTATGATTACACTCAAAACACAGACTATTAATTAATGGCACATGTGTGGTGAAACAGCAACAGTATTTTTTCTTGAAAATAATTTTTTTCTATTTCAGATTTTTAATACTTTAAAAATAGTTTTGCATACATACTTGTTCACGCTTAAAATGTAGTCGTGTTGATGAATGAAAACATCAAGGAATTTCTGACCATACTTGTTTATTTATAAAAATCCATTTATTCTCATTATAAAGTATAGAATATTTCCAATAACAGTTAAAAACCCCAACTCTGCTTCACAACAAAGACAAGGGGAAACTGTATCAGTTATTGTGACAGGTCTTGAAGAAGAAACGCTTGACTACAGATGAAAGAAATACAAATGGTGAAATTCACTCTGGTTTATGACCACGGATCATGGTAATTAACTGACATATATTCAAACACTTTTTAAGAAATACCCTATTCAAAAGACGCGTGTTGTTTTTGTTGTTTCCTAATTTTTATCACACTGCTGGATGGCTCAGAACTGATGCTGTCAAAGCGGCAGTCAAGGACCGAAGTAATTGGAACTGCTGGGTAAAAAGACAAGCTCCATACAGGAATTTCCTGCCACTCCAGTGACTGTGACAGAAAAGCTCTGAAAGTGCCGGCAGAGATTTAGAATGATGAATAGCTGCTACGGTTAGTGAGAAATCTTGGAAGTTCAGTTTTGTTTTATTTGGTGAAATATTACCAAAGAAGGCTTGAAGCCTGTGACTTGTAAAATGTAACTCCAGAATGACCTTTGATAGCTGGGGCTCCTGTGGATGTTATGCTTCTATTTATCTGTGAGTATTGTCGGGTCCTTTGTCGCATTTTTCAAAATAAAAGCACAACCTTTGTCCCACTGTTTGTCATCATTTATAGATTACAAGGTCAAGTCCTTTATTTTGAGACCTCCTAATTTTCCTGATGTTATTTCTTGGGATTGTCTTTTCTACCATTTCTGATAATTATCCCTGTATTCCGTTCTTCAGTCTTCAGAGATAAACTAATAAGGCTATGTCCAGATAATGGACTTCAAAGTAAATTGTTGCAATGTTGAACCTAATTACCCTGCTGCTCAGTGGAATCTGTAACTCTGTGACAGGCACATGGGCTCCTGCTATCTCGAAGCTCCTGAAAAAAGAGGCTTGTGAGAATAGCATCCCCCAAAGGCAGAGAAATGACACAAAGTGGGAAATGACACAACATAGGAAATGTGAGTAAGGATGTCTACCAGCACTCCCAGGCAGGGAACACCCATCTCCTGGCTGGACACTGATTGACTCTTTTCTCTCCTGAGGTTTTCAGATGTGAACTCCCTTCAGTTTTTAGGCACTTATACAGGTTAATCCCTATGGCCAAAGCAGAAAGCCGGGAGAAGGAAGTTAGCGAGTGTAAGTAATGCAGTAGACCCAACTAGAACACTCACCTGCACAAGGTTCACACTCGAATCCTACCTCCGAGATACAACCTCTTTGGTCTCTCAGGTCTCTGGACAGCATTCCCAATGATGCAGTTGTTAGAGCAGCTGAGAACAAAATCAACCTCTCTGTAGTAGAAGAACAATAACTTTGAAGATCTGACCGAAAATATTAGGCACCTGCAAGTTATTTAAAGTGAATAGGACCTGGTATGATTTCACTCCAATGGATCTAATTACAGAAACAGGGCCTGAAGGCTTACCTGGGGAGCATCTTCCAGAAGCATTAAAGCTTAAGACTGGTGAAAAATCCATTTGTGCTGAAAAAGTGTCTGCTGGGCACTCTTAAGGCATAAAACCAATGCTAAATAAAATAAGTGCTAAAGCAATTTTATTTTGTATATGATTTTTCAAGAATGCTACAAAGCATCACATGAAGCAAACAAAATGAAAGCAATAATCTTCAAATCTTAACACCACATCCTTTTCCTTTCTGGCATAAGTACAAAAACACAAGCTAAAAGAAGACAACTTCTTACTGAATGAAACCATTTTCTCAGAGATTAGATCTAAACTACTTTCTTCTCTTCTGTTAAAGTCCCTTTAAAAAAACAGAAATAAGTTAATCTGAGGGAATGGGAGAGAAGGACTCCAGAAAATCTAATGCCAAAAGAAAAAAACTTTATATGGGAAGTGTAAAATTATGGGTATAGTTGAACATAAAGTTCTTCTGTAACTACTTTCTAGCAATTATTGTAGTTGAACTCTTCCAAAAGGAGAAGTTCTCTTCAAAGTTATAAATGCAAACATATACAGCTGATAAAGTTAATTGTCAAATATATAAGCTTTGTTTTTCTCTCTCAGTTGTAAAATGCAGAATCCCACAAAAATATGTATTTTTCACAAAGCCATAGTGAAATACATTTGCAAGACTCTAAAACATTTTTCTTCTAGTTTCTCTTATGTATCTTGTGCTGTTCATATACCATTCTTTTTCCTACACAACTTCTTTTTCCAATTTATTTTAAAGTATTTAACTGTGTTCCTGTTACATTATAACAATGAACTTCTAATAATTTACAGGAAGTTTCTAAAAAAACAAACAAAAACCCCCCTTTGAAATTATTATGCATTTTTATTTAATTGTTGAGTGACAAAAAATCCTTTCTAAATTTAGGACACAATATATTGAATTGAGAAGGCATGAGTTGAAGAGTCAGCATAGAATTACTTCCAGGACACTTCCATTATGGCAGTGTTCAGCTAATTATCAAAAAGGCAGAAAAAGAGATGAGAATAGAAAACATTTAAATAAAAGCCTGATGTTACTCTTCAAGCTACCAGTCATGCTCAAAGAATAACCTCCCTTGAGATGCATGTACTCACTCTCCCCAGTGTTCTCAAACTGACTCTGTGTTTTCTCCTGAGCGTGCTGACATCACACAGAGCAATCCCTTGCCAACCTTGGAAGAGTTATTTGTAATAGTAAGGTACATCTCATTTTTAGCTAAGTTGGTAGTTTCATTTAGTTGACAATATGTGCATACTGTGATGTGTCCCTTTGCTTTTGCCCAGTCTGAAAAGTTGACTAAGATTAAACCAATGCCATATATTTTTTTTATTATTTTTCTTTCTACTCTTGGCCTTCTGGAGCTGCCTTTTTTTTTTTTTTTTTTTTTTTTTTTTTTTTTTTTTTTTTTTTTTTTTTGAGAGAGAGAGAGAGAGAAGGAGTCACAAAATATCCTGGTACTCTTATAAAGGTAATATGTTCCTTGGCCAGTGGAAGAACAATAGACAGTTTTCCATTACAGTCATATAATGTCAGTAAGTTATTAAAAATGCTGTAAGGCATGCAAATGCCAGCAGAAGTATCAATTGAAGGGAATATCATTTATATTGTGCCTATTTAAAATATGTTCAAAGAACATTAAAGTTGAATAGACAGTTTTTCAGACAGGATTACATATTAGGGGATTCCAGATGAAAGTTTATCTACCCAAATTTCATATATGTCTTTATCACAGAATCATAAAATATACTGAGTTGGAAGAGACCCCTCAGGATCATCAAGTCCAACTTCTGACCTTACACAGGACACCCCAAGAATCACTCCATGGGCCTGAGAGTGTTGTCCAAATGTTTCTTGAACTCTATTGGGCTTGGTGCTATGACCACTTGACCTGAGGAGCCTGTTCCAGTACCCAACCACCCTTTCGGTGAAGAACCTTTTCCTGATATCTACCTCCCTTGACTCAGCTTCATGCTGTTTCCTTGAGTCCTGTCACTGGTCACGAGAGTGAAGAGATCAGTGCCAGCCCCTCTGCTTTCCCTTGTGAGGATGTTGTAGACTGCAGTGAGGTCTCCCCTCAGTCTCCTCTTCTCCAGGCTGAACAGACCAAGTGACCTCAGCTGCTCCTCATACAGCTTCCCCTCCAGCCCCTTCACTACTCTCATTGTCCGCCTTCAGACATTCTCTAATAGCTCAATGTCTTTCCTATATTGTGGTGCCCCAAACTGCACACAATACTCAAGGAGAGGCCACCCCAGTGCAGAGCAGAGCGGGAGAGTCCCCTCCCTTGACCAGCTGGTGATGATTTGTCTGATGCCCCCGAGGACACGGTTGGCTCTCCTGGCTGCCAGGGCACTGCTGACTCACCTTCCTGCCATCGACCAGGACCTCCAGTCCCTTTCTGTGGCACTGCTTTCCAGTCTCTTTTTACTTTGTCTACACATGCAACCAGGCTTCCTCCATTCCAGCTGCAGAATCTGGCACTTGCCCTTGTTCAGCTTCATATGGTAAGTGATTGCCCATCTCTCTAGTTTGCTGAGGTTACTCTGCAGGGCCTCTCTGCCCTTGAGGGAGTCAACAGCTTCTCCCAGTTTAGTGTCCTTTAGTGTCACTGACTTCTCAATCATGCATTATTTTCCACTTCACAGAACACCATCTGGACCTTATATGGAGCCTTTAAACTACACACACACACACACACACACACCCCCGCCATTAGTCTTTAAACAGGTATAAATGCTCCTAGCCAGTTACAAGGCAAGATACAGAACAAGAATTAAATGCAGGTCAGTTCTCATCCATTCACCAGGAAGAGGTTGATCTGCTGTCTATAGCCTCTATTAGCTAATGAAGCCAACCACATTGAGTCGGCACATTCATTCTGAAGTGCATTGTGCTTGCATTTAAGTCATGGCTCTTTAATATTAGAAACCAGTATTTTACTCTTTCTGCTAGATGCCCCTATTAGATGGATTCTAGCTGTCTCAGATTCCTGCAGTTTACCTAAGCAAAAAGGTTTTTTCAGCATTTTCTCATTCACATCTTTGAGATTTTACCTAGAGCATGATCAAATGTGACAGGTTTATCATTGGTATGATCAGCATATGAAAATTGTCTGCTCCATGCCACATACTCATGTGTGCTTACTTGCCATTTCTTGTCCTCTTTGGCTATCAGGACTTTGGAACATTCAATAAATTTATCCTGGTTTTAAAAGAAAGCTAGAACTCTAGGTATTCTTTAATTGTTTTCATCTCTCCAAAGAATTTTCTGTTTGTTTGGTTTTGGGTTTTTTTCACTTTCTCAGAGAAGGAGAAATTCACATCCAGGTAATGGCCACCCTTTGTGAATTGGTATAGTCTAGGGGACACAAACTTTAGCAGAGGATGCACATGCACTTTACAGATATTACTAAATAATTTCATTATCTTTTTCTCCAAAGCATCCATGTGCTGAGAATAGACTCCGAGCCAAAGGGGGGAATATTTAGAGAGACACAGCTGTCATTAATTTGGTGGTTTGAGTTAATGTATATACTCAAATACCATTATCACTTAATAACTCGATATGTGACGAGCTGGTGACCATAGCTACACACCTGTATCATTTCTGAAAGCAGACAGTCTTAGCAGATGCCATAGATCTTTCTGTGGATGTATAGATAACACAGCTGGAAACTGAGAACAGCCTTTAAAATGTCCTACTGTATATTTTCTCTAGATAAAGTGAAGGGAAATTAAATATTCATAAAATATGAAGCTTCCTAGGCTGGAAATATGGTTTCTCTTGCCAAAGGAAGCAAGCAACTTCTATAGAATATTTTGCTTGCCAGAAATATGGAATAAGCATTACCTGACTTCTTAAAATTTCGCCTTTTATTTCAGTTCTTACTAGACTGAAGTGAAATGTGAACTGTAGCTTTAAGGCCTCTCCCAGACTTAATACGCTCCAGGTGTACTGGAAGCAGTTAATTGCTTCCGAAGGGGTCTTAGAAAATATTGTTCCAAGAGCCTGTTATTTCTGAAAAGACACTAAGATCAGGGTTTGCTGCCTCAGTGAGTTCCTATGGTGAAAGTTATTCATGTGCAGGAGCTATCTGGCTTGAAAGAGAGAGCTTTTATGGAGAACCTCTTTGTGGGAGAATGAATGCACTGAAGATTCTCTACAGAAGGCTATTTGAATTAGATGCATCTTAAACAGTGTATGTTGAACTAAACCCCTCTGAATTTTATGGAAATGGGCCCAAAGTGTGAAGCCAGGCTCATGATCCAGGCTTCCTCCTAATAGAGGTGGCTAGATTTGGGTTTTCCATAGGGCTCCTCTCCAATTCTATTAGCAGTGAACTCTAGACAGCTCTTTTGACAACTGAATTAAAATCTCTTAGTGTAACTACCATTCTTGTGAAAAAAATAAAACTTTCCCCAGTAGTAATTCTGCAGCTCCACAGTTCCTATTTTTCCAGCACTGTACAACAATAATACAACTTGTATTATTTACAGTAATTAATGAGAAATACACAAAGAAAAAAACCTTGAAGGTCAATTCCCTCGTTTCTAGCTTCCATATTATCACATCCTGATAAGTAGCAACATATAGCAGCCAAGAGATACCAAAGTAGTTATGCTCTTGCAATTTCACATGACTACATGTTTAAAGTGGCGAGAGGTTGGTACTAAAAAACAAAAACAACTTTGGTAAGCATTTTCTCCAAAGGTGCAGATTTTTAGTAAATCACACTGAATTATGAAACATACATATCATGTTGATTTGTAAAGAAGAGTTAACTTGTGACTAAGCGACTGGCTCCAATGTCTAAGGTGCAGGCTTAGTTAATCTTTTTCAATTTTCCATTGTAGCCCTGGATAAATCATCACATTTTTCAGTCTAATCTTGTTCTTGGAAGAAGCATATCTGCTGGGATTGAAATTTTCCAAAAATTTAGTCTGTATGGGAAATCTTAGAACAGATGTTTCAGCCTTGGCAAAATTACAAGTAAAGAAAACAGCTCTTATTTTGGGAACCATGAATCAGTTTTAATGATTGATGAGCTCTCTCTATTTGAGCATAAATAGGTTGTACATAGAATTATATCTATTTTTTTAAATAACTGTATTTACTTAATTTTTTTGTCCCATATACTTACCTTACTCTGCTGTCTTTAATTCTCTGCACTCAGCTCCTTACTTATAAGATCTCTAACACTTTCCGAAAACATGAAAATGTCATCTTTAAATCTGGTGTGACTCAAGCACTACAATATTTGTGTCATTTTCTTCTTATTTAAGTTTCCTAAAGACCGTTTCGAGGCAGGAGGTGAAAAATTTCAATGAGGCACTATCTACATATCTAGTTACACTTCAACTCAATTTCTTCATACGCCTTGCCATGCTAAACTTAAATATAATATAGCTGTGTTTCTGGGTTATTTTATATATAGCCTTTCTACACATTTTCTTTGCACAACTTTTGACACTACTTGAATTTCCATCAAGTTAGAAATCTCTTCATAATTCCAGGAAGGTATAGGCACTCTCTTGTTTTTTCTGGCACTCTTTCTCAGGGGTTATTCATTGTTTGCAGGTGATTGGTAGCTGAGACCTTATTTCGAAATCCAGGCTACTCATGAGCATGATTAGAGTGTCATTAAATATTTTTTAATATGTATAAATTGCTGGCTATAAACCCCAACCATCTGGCATTGCTGTATCCTGGTGGTTGGTAAGGCAGTAAAACAATACATTCGTCCCAAGAACAACTGTAATAATCCAACAGAAACCCAGTATTTGTTTGCCAGAGAAGTTGCATTTCAATGCTGTTTAATATTTTTTTTAAGTTACTGTTATTACTATTATGCAGTATAAATATAGCTGCAGCTTGGAAGTATCAAGATTTCAGACATGCTCTCTAGTATCACTAGTTTAATAAGACCCACCGTACTCTCAAATGATATCAAAGTTAAGAATCTGAAACACTGTGTATTTCCAGGAAATTCCTAAAAAGACTTGTTCTTTTTTTTTATTTAGTTTTACAACTAGTAAAGTGTAAATATGTTCAAGACGCAGCCATGACACTGAACATGAGCACTAAATGTGCGGAGAAGGCATACAGCCCCCTTACTCCCCTCCTCCCCCAATAAAATAACTTTAAAAAAAATTAATTTGAGGGCCTCACCTAAATTACACATTCCTTTATTTTTTTTTATTTTGATCTTGAAAGAAAAATTCTTTAGGTGCTTCCTCTACAACTGGTAAAAAAAAAAAAAAAAAAAAGAAAAAAAAAAGGAAGAAAAGGGGGAAAAATCCTACCGGTTTTCCATCGTTCTTTAAAGTGCCATTTCACATCATAATTCGCCTTCCTCAGAACCTAACTAAGATCTGATTTTTCTGTGTTTCCTGTAAACCGGTCTGTTTGCACCGTTTCAGACCAAGGCAACAAATCAGTTTGAAGAACCACTTTGGAGAACACCACGTACCAGAGACCCTGCTCAAATGAATAAACTTTTAAAGATCCATACAATTGCAATTTTGGCAATACGTCTTGCAGAGAGATAATATCGTCACAGGTAATTTGTTTTCAAACTGTTTAGAGTTGCATAAACAAAAAGTTTAAATTCTACTTGAAACTAAATAGGAACCAGAAACCAGTTAATATCCTGCTTTACTTAACAATTTGATTTAAAATTTATCTCCTCAGAGAGACTCTGAAATGCTCCATAACTGAACTGATGATAGCATGGGTTTTGGTGACATCTGAAAAAAAAACCAGAGATATTGCCGTTTCAGAAACTCAACAACAAGGACAACCATCCTGGCACTTTTAATTTAAATGACAAGTATTGTGCCCTTTCAGGAGTCCTTATAGCCTCACATTATGACAGTAGGTTGAAGTCTTAGGATGCAGCAGCTCTGTCCTCGTCATAGTATCTCTAAAATTATGCCATCTCAAATTAGTCATGAAGCCATGAATGTGCCACCCAGGAGAATTATTTTTTTTTAGATAGTCGTCTTGTTCTACTAAGATATTTTAAGCCCTCCAGCAAATTATTCAAAAATCTCATTGTCTTTCCATTCTGCCTAGGCTGTATTTAAATGGAAGTAACTGAACTGAGGCAAACCAGTGTGCCCGGTGGAGTCAGGCTATGACTTCTAGCAACAGCACTGACCAGATGTGTTACAGGAATTTTACAATACAATGTCTGAAATGTATGTTACTATTTAACCTGCTCTGTCAGTGCTTGAATCCTGCTGAACAGCGTCTGCCTCAATCATGAAGCTTTTTTCTCCATGTCCTGTAGTGAGGATCGATAAGAAAATGAACACTGTCTGTGATGCTAATGCTATCACACACACAGTAAAGGACAGCCTGTTTGCAGAGTTGGATGGGGTAATAGCCTTTGCATAACACAAGAGGCAGGCTCAGAAACTGTTTTACAGTAGTAAAATTTGTAATGTTCACATTTCCATTCATGACAGTGGCTACTAACACTTTGGGGCTCCCTGTGGGTTACCTGGGCATGGGACTAAGAAAGGAAATCTTTGGAGTGAGGTAGGCATTTCCTAATATTTTCTAAGGATTATTCCAAATCCTCTTTCCATTCCAGGGTGCAAAAATAAAAATAAAGGCTATTTAATACAAATGAAAATTGAAGATTTATGCTTTCAAACAATCAAAAGCTATTTTCTATAATAGCCACTGTATCCTAAAATCTAATGTGAAAAGGCTGACTCAGTGCTAAATATTTTTTCCACATTATTGTCATAGAAGGTACACTGAAAATATATAGCTTTTCTTCCAAATTTGACTGTTGTCCAGTTTGCAGTACTGACTATTAACTGTCTATTCTAATACCAGTTCTGTAGTTATCCAATTAGGTAGAGCTGGGAAACACACATCAGACACTCACATCCACATCTGTATATGACAGACAGAACTTCTGATAGTCAGTGAAGCACATGGAAAGTGGCTGATTAAATTCTTCCATCCAAATTTGTAGGCTGAAAATCTGATCTCAAGTTTTTCTACTCTTTCTAAAATCTGACAGTTCAACATCCACCTCCCCAACTTCAGCTGATTCTTAATGTGATTTAGAATGACATGAGGCTGCATTTTTACTGGATAAAATGTGCACTGTAATTTGTTCTAAATGTTAAAGAAGGAAGATTAGTTAGATTTCTATATTCATAACCACTTAAAACTAAGAAAAAAAAAATCAAAGATTTCTAACTGTTTTAGACCCAGATGAAATACATAAGGATTTTTTCCTATAATAAAATCATTATACGTAATCTTTCTTTTAACTAAACTTAAATTAATAAACATAATAAATACTCATCAGCTTTCATATGTCTTATTATGAGAATGTACACCCCTATCTTCTTATTGTTTTTGTTGGAGAAAACTGAAGAATCCTTTAAGAAGATTAATACAAACAATGTGCTTTCAAATGATAAACCCCTCCCCGACTTTTGAAACATTTTAGAGCAGAAAGCACTTAATAAAATCTATTAGAAGTAGTGAGAAAATATTCAAAAAGTCAATTTGTAAGGCACTTACTTATATTTCCTATGTGCAAATCATTTTGTATGGACTACAAGGATCAGAAAATGAAGTGTCAGCAAATAACTTCTGAAATACAAGATACCCTTGTAGTTAAATATTTCATTTCTGCATGAGTGGTCGTGAACATCTATGGATTTACCAGCCTTTTGTAGCCTATATAGCAGGATAATATGAGAATACCTTCTACAAGTGAAATTGAATTTTAAGATATTCAGATAAAGTGGGTCAGAATAGTATGGAATTATCAACAAACTTAAAACATTTCATGCCAATTTTTATTACATTCAGTAGAACAGAGCTCTCAAAAATGATATAATCTAACCTTTCCTATAATAAAAAAAGAATACTCCTTCTTTAAAAATCTGATCTCACAAGTATTTTTCTTTAGGGAAATACAGCTCATCTCAGAAATATCCCTCTCTTCCTTTCACTGTCATTTATCATTGAATTCAACTGAATCTCTTTCACTGAGACTTTATAATTTCATCTTTAATACCCCCCACTAATCTCCCTCATGGTGGCCTTCAGCCAACAAATGTTCTTTACATTACAATACCCTCATTTATTCAATTCCCAAGAAACAGATCTGTGAAAGGGTTAACCATTTGATTGTCAAAAGCTTTGGGTTCTGCTGAGCTACTAAATTTCATGTGCACTTATTACCCAGGTTAGGTTCAAGCCATTGCTGGGCTGGCACAGCGTTTGCCTAACAGAGATAGACCCCTGTAGGGAAAACTAGACAATTAGATGATACTCTGCACACCTAGCATTTATTCAGCCTAAGCCATATTGGTATAAACTCAAAGGTAAACCATCTTTCCCTGATTACTCGCTGGGAGTGCTGGTTCCATGAGGTATTGCAGCTAAATGTAAATTAGAAAAATGAAATTAGTTTACCACATCACAGCTCCTGCTGCCCCTCCATGCAATACCAGGGTGACATTCGAGTTTGTTTCAAAAAGGGGCTGGGGATAAATCACTTCCATCTCAAATGGGTAATATAAAAAGACTTATTTTTCACCATTTAATCAAAAGAAAATTACCTACCAAACAAGCAGATGAAATATCACAGGGTCTGAAGGCACAACAGCAATGTATTTGTCTCCTGCTCAGTCTTCCTATTTTCTGTATGTTTAACTGACAATTATAGTCTTTCTACAAAGTGACCGTCATTTCATATCAATAATGAAGCATTCTTTGGAACAGGTACGTAAATATAAGTTTACTATGTCCCAGGAGAATACCCTTGCTTCTTCTCCCTTCAACCTTTCTTCTTATCCACATTTAGTCATTTAACACATTTAATAGCCTTAACAGGAAATATTAAGGAAATTCTGCCTTCTTTTCGAGAAGCCAGATGGTAAGAACATTAAAGGCACTAGATTTGGAAGATTCGGCTTCAGATTCCTGTTTCAAGTTACACTAATTGCAGTATCTTAAGGAAGTTCTACCGTGCATACTGAAACACGTCCCAAGTCAGTGTATCTTTCAGATCTTATCTGTTGCAGTGTTCGGTTCCTGTAAGGTCTGAGAACAATTCTGAAGTTTGAATCTGTGTCTCGGACTCAAGATAGAGAATTTTGTTGGTATTTAGACAGGTGTTAAGAGTCTGAACCCAGGAGCATCAGCACCCCATCCTGCTCAATGGCTGAAACTTAAGTACTTGCACAGCTAACGAACACCTAGCTGAGCTGAGGATCAACACTGCAAAATGTTTCTGCATAAAGTGGCTTGAAGTAGGCAGGTGCCTCTCTCTCCCTATTTCTTTCATCCAAAGACAGGTCTTCATAATTGGCCACCCACAGCAAAACAAAAAAAAATGGGTGTTAACTTTTATCTTCCTGAAGAAACAGTCTGATAAATGTTCCTAACCCCCTCCCAAAGTCTGTTAACTGAGTTTCCTGAGTTTAGAACAAGGAAAATAAGGATCCTGCGGCTTATTTGCCAGTCTATATCATGGTATTATGAAAACCTAAGTGCACTGTCCCATTTTAGTTGAAAGGAAGAAATGATGCAATCACCTGTAAATAAAAAGGAATAAAATGTTCAGGCACTATAGCATCCCATTATGTGAGAACAAGGGCATATCCCACCTGATCCTTCAGTGAAAATGAAGCAGAGAAAATGAAGGAAAAAGGCAGAACAACTTTCTTTCTTGTACTAAAAGATACTGGGTGCATTCTGGGCACCCAGTAAATAAAGAAAACTGCTACTTTTTGTACCAAATAGCATATAAAAGTTGTTTGATTGCGTCAGACTAACAGCTTTTCTAATCTTAAAAATGGTCCTATTAGAGACAAATGGAGGGGTTCTTATCATTATTGAAACAGCTCTTTTTGATTGTCAAACAGAAGAATCACTTAAGATATAGGAGACAATCAACCATGTTCAGATTTGAAGAGAGCATCTAACTGCCATAGCACAAAAGTAAGTCATTAAAATTAATTTATTTATTAAATATCCCTTACTTATTAAATGCACATTCATATGAAACCACAGCATAATGATAATTGATATTTAGCCAAGATGGGTAGGAGTGAATATCTTTATGATATAGATGGTGAGTTAATTAAAACAGAAAGGAGAGAAACAATCTGGTTAAGGTCATACAGAAAACCAGTGAAAATAGTAGGAAGAAGCACCAGACATCCTCTTTCTGAAATTTCTGTTATAACCATTAGATCAGTAATTCACAGTCTGGCAGGCAGTAAGGCCTTCTAGTGTGCTTCGTGCCATATATTAAAAAGCTAAAACCAAAGCCAACAGCAAAACATTGCCCACAGCATGCTATTTGTTTACTATTTGGCTGATAAATGGAGCCAGTTAGAGAACACTGACAAACTGCCTAAATCTGCCTTACATGTTCTTAAGTTCTGACCAGTCTGTAAACATGTCTGCTGTCTTGTTAGAGGAAAATAAAAGGCATAAAACACTTCCAGCAATGTTTCAGCAAAGGAGGCAGCTGCTGCTGTGGTAAGAAAGAGTCTGTGGTCACATGCACAAGCACATGGGGGATGGCAGCACCCACTGGTTCCAGGTCCAGCACCCACCCCAGCAGCCACCAGGCTTGGTCCACCAGCGGAGGGCTTGTGTTGCTCTAACAAAGACAGCTCTTGCATATGACAAGCAAGTTACTCACAGAGATTGTCAAGTGACTCTAAGACAAATTAAAGTAAATATAATTGACCACTGCACACTTGAAATACTATCTCATGACAACTTACATTTTTCAGCCTGATTCTTTACATGTGTTGCAGTGCCACTGCATTAAGATAGCTAAACATATATTACAACATATATTTCCTTACAACCTTTTTTTCCAGTGCCACTGCATTAAGATAGCTAAACACACATTACAACATATATTTCCTTACAACCTTTTTTTCCAACTTGACTCTTGCAGTCACCACAGATATACTAATCAAGATTCATCACAAGAGGAAGTAGCTAAAAAAAGTGCTTTTCTGTGAAGCTATTCATTAAATATTGTCAATATGTGAAATGAAGTACCACATCACATCATAGTAACTTTGTTTTGTAGATTGCCATCACTCTCATAAATCATGGGTAATGGAAGTTTTAATGTTAAGTCACATGAAGGTATATTTATTCAGTTTTTGCTATTTAAAATTAATGTGAATTATAAGTTTTGAGAGCAGGGTAGAGTAAAAAGACATTAGGAAAATAACTACACTTCTGGCTTTCTATTGACCCTAAATAGGAGAAAAGAAGTTAAACTCAGAGAGACTAATTTTTCAATTACAGCTAATACTAAGTTTACAATACAGGAAACTCATGTTAACTTTCTATAGAAAGGTATTTTATTTTTAAAATAATACAGGTTTGCAAAAATAAAAGATAACCACAAATTTAATCTCCCATTACCTTTTTCTTCTTACAAGTGTATCTGACCAGAAACACTCTGAAGGAAAAACAAGAACTTTAACAAGGCTACTATATGTCCAGGTTTCCCTAGTATTAGTGATTTTCCTACTATAAGTTTTGCTTGGGCAGTATTCATCTTGTTTCATCCAATATTCTAAAGGTCTGGTAGCATCAGAAAGGTTGAGAGGTTTTGGAGAGTAGTCTTATACAATCACATAGCTCTAAATCCACATTCAGAGGAGACTAAATCAGAAACATTACAGGTAAGATAACTTGATCATGAATCTGCATTTCCATGGCAGAAAAAAATTCCCCTGAAAGATTGAAGTCTTATGTCTAAGTGTACAAATAATGTCCCAAATGCGTATCTGAAACTCAGACCTTCTGGAGATTTTTTCCCTCATAAGAGAAACATACTCTCTGTTTGCCTCAGGGAGTTCCCACATAACCTTGCCTTTAAATAATAATATACTTTTAAACCTGAACTGGAGACAGACTTGTTTAGCCCCTAAATTAATTCATTTTAGTATATTTCCACTGACACTGCAGATATAGGTGGCCATCATCCAAAAAGCAGTAACAGCCTGCCCACATGATGTGGGTGGACACTAGCAGAGTAAGAAATTAATAATGACATTCCCATAGGAACAAAATGGTTCTTTATTTTAAGATGAATACAGTTAAAACATGCTTGGTTTCTGAATCTCCCTTTGCCTTTGTCAACAGATGTTTGGTATCAGATGAGAAACAGTAATAATGAAGAACCCTAAGAAAAATCTATTTGTCCCTCATACTGGTTCTGCCCACCAAATATTAACAGAATCTTAACAAGTAATTGAAATTATGTAAATGAAAATGGACATCCAGTTCTCTGAGAATAAACTTGAGACTACCAGAAGGATTTTTTCTTCATTTACATGGAAAGCTATGCATTTGCCTATATGTACTACTACAGTTACTTGAGAAGTGCCTTTTACACATTCCTGATGGGTTTATAAGTGAATGTTACATATGAAGGCAACTCTTTCTTTACACATTTTAAACTGTCTACATTTGGAGTCTATTCTGTTCTCATGTACCAGGAACTATTAAAAAACGCCTATAGCACAGAAATTGTCACTGCAAATATACCAGCAGGTGGAGGATGAATGCTGCCAATGCTTCCAAAAATAATCAGTCATTAGATTTAATATTAAAGTGTACACATATAGCACTACAGTATGTGTGGGGAGGGAAAGATGGCAAATGTGGACTTTTTAATGAATTTTCTTCCTGTTTTACTAACAAATACAGAAAATCATGCCTAAAAAGGACTGAAAAAATGACAGAATTGCACAAAAATATCATGATGTTAAAGTCCAAGTTTCAGTTACCTATCTGTGTATCTAAATTTAGCTCTATCTGTCTATCTATCTATCTATCTATCTATCTATCTATCTATCTATACAGACTTTCATATATTAAAATATTTGTCCCGGAAATTTACTTTCAGGAACCTGAAACTTACAAAAAAATAATACAGAAAACATAAAACAATTCAAATAGGACCAGAGCAAGTGTTTCACGAAGAGTGAAACAATGCAGCAAGTGCTGGAGATAGATAAGGAATTATTCTTGGCAAGTCAGACACAGAGAGAAACTGTTCACAAGATCTCCAAGGAACAGTCTGTGCCTGTCAGAAGCACTGAATCTACATTTTGTTAGGTTAGATATCTTTGACATTCAAAGAAATAAATGTTCCCATATCCTTTTCAAATGAGTCCCAGGTCGACCCAATTTGCATGGAAATGTTTAAATTTCCTTCAAGATAAATCATCTAAACTTATTTTTTACTGCACTGAAATGAAAACTAATTTATCATTTTCCTGTTTACAGTATTAGACTATTTACAGCCAAATATGTACCATACAAAAATATAACAAAGAATTAACCAGCTTAAATCTTCTCAACTAAAAGCAACAGTTCCTGTCATGAGAGTTTTTTACTTGTTTTCAATTAACAATATCAGCTGTTCAAACTACTATTAGGCACAGGAGAGTTAACAGGGGGTTTTGGCCCGGTTATGTGAAGGAACTGAATCAGTAGCAATATTGCTACACTTTCGTGTCAAAGAGACAGCATAAGTGGTATCTCTCACTGGCTCAAGTACACAGTCTGTGAGGAACAGCCATGGTCATTGCTTTGTGATACAGACCACAGGATCCACTAGTTATTTGAAGTACAAATGACACCTCTTACAGAACCTTTTCAATCACCTGCAGGACTCATTAGCAAGTCCAGGCTCAGTGAGATCTCCAGAACCATTGAGTGTTCAGGGCCTGTTTTCTAGAAAAGGTAGCGCTAACAATTTGTTTTAAATTGAGACACTATCTATCATTGCCACAGTTTTCTGGAGCACATTAGTAAAGACATCAACAGGAGTGATGAAATTTTGAATAAAAGATACTAAATACAACTTAGAACAAGTGTGTGGGTCTATGGAACATTAAGCAGCATTATGTTTGCATGGCACTTGCCAAAATGGCTGTAGCCATTTTCTTGATGTACTCAGCCATGCAATAGGAAATAGCTGAGAGTATCAACCTAACTGCTGAAGGAAGCATGATAAAGCATTCAGGACCTAGCAGCACCATTAGATTTCCCAACACATATGCCATACTTCTGATTCTGCCTTTACATGTTAACAAGATCTTGCTACTCCCTCAAGCCTCAGATGGAGCCAGGTTCAATGGGGCAAGGGGAGCATGAACTCCGTGCAGTACTGCTGGGCAGCATCCCTGCTGCTGTCCCTGCTAGTTCCCATCCACTGATGTCATGGAGCAGGATGGAGCTGAGGACCACCATGCAGAGCCAGCATGCAGTGGGACCAGGGGTGCAGTCATCAGCACTGTTGTTGCCCCATGGTGGTACTGCTCTGTTGCTCCAACAGCATGCCTAGGGAACTGCCTTCACTGCTCATGCATATACACTTCATTCCTCTGGTCCAAAAGGCTATGAAGGAAGGCAAGTGTTAGAAAGGAGCCATAGCACTGTTTCACAACTTCAAGTGTGAGATTTTTGCCTCTTAATGCAAGGCTGCCTTTGCATTTGAAGAAAACCCATAAACTTCTTCCTAGTCAGATGAGAATATGGTGCTGTGTATGTGTATGTGTAAACACAGATGAATTAGCTTTGAAGTTCAGAGTTTCTTAATTCAGGGGATCCCTTGCTTGCAGTCATTTTGAGCAACAAAAGCCAACCCTGATAACTTTATTTGCTCACCATTTAGTAATTATATATTTCAGTCACCCAAAGATGTTCAAATGCTGGAAACTGGAAAGAAGTATCAGACATTTTTATAAATACAGTGACTGATTCCATGATTTATTCATGAGGTTATAAGGTACTGTAGGGTTTAGCAATCAATCCATAAGTAGGGCAATAAAAGCACAGACCAACACCTTTTACTTACCCTAGTAAGTAACTTCATGGTCAGATTTGTATGGTATACTGAGCAGAAAGCCATTTTATATCAGATAATGAAAATATTTAGAAAACCTCTAGAGCAGAGAGGGCTATAGAACTCCTAAAACTATAATTATTTTATGCCATTATTAGAAATGAAAATATTGGGAAATTATGGAAGTTTCCCAGTAAATAGGGTGTTACACCAAATAACCCTCAGGCTGCTAAGAAAAGCGTTTTTGAATTGCATGAAAAAGAGGGGGTATTTTGTCAGCTATCTTCTTTACTGGTTAACAATATAACTATATGGATTACAATATCCTTGTCATAAATCTTGCTTTAAAAGCAAAGCAGCTATTGTTCAGAATGCAGTGTACTTTTTATAATTCAAAAAGATAAAAAAATTAAAATAAGTTTTAAAAAGTATAATTGTGAAAGGCTCACCAAATACAACCACACATTCACTATTTAGGATATCAACTCAGGTCTAAAACTTTAAAGACAACTGATAATGTACATTATTTTAGAAAGAATAAATTATTTGAGTTTACTTAAAATTTGGGCCTGTTTTAAGCTGATACTTTTATTCAACATATTGGGGAAATATCTTTTATCTGAGACGAGACATGGGTCTAAGTTTTTCTCCTCCCACATGGAAAGGGAGTAGCACGCTAAGACATGTGATTCTGATTTTGAGGAGTTTGTGTGAACTCTGCTTGACCAACAGCTGAGGAATCTCCAAGGAAAACCTGGGGAGCCTTGAGTGATGGTAACAGCTACAATGGCTGATATAGTCTCACCAAACTCATTGAAATAATTTGCATTCACTACACATTAGAAACCTATGAAGAAGCAGAATTTATCCTCTAACCAAAAGTATAAGGAAAACTCCAGGACTCAAACAACACAAAAAATCCTGAAGGAAATCAGTAAATTGTATTAACTAAGATGCTCTTAACTGAAAACATAGTTCTGATCTTCTATACTCTATTCCAGTCTATTGAAAATATATATTCAGCATGGGTGCTAAACCTTTCTTAACAGACTCAGCTCAACAACTATATGTAATATTCATGTCACATAATGCAAGCTGTCTAACATTATTAAAAACAAATATACTTTGTAATAATTTATTTTACCAGTGCATTAGACCACATAGCTTGTTTTACATGCAGTATTTCTGTATTTTCTTTAATGTTATCATAAAATTAAATTACTTCTAAAGTATGAATACGTGGCATTAACATTATTGGTAGATTCACAGGAAGGTACATTAATGACTGCAAATCCTGTGTAGGTGGTGTGGTTCAAGTAAGGCCAGGAAACCAGACAGAATTAGGCCTAGCAAGTCTCACCTGGTAAGTCATCACAGCCCTCATAAGACAACTGGATTGGCTTTTGAATACAGGATAGAAATATTTAGTCTGATACTACTTACTCTATTTTGTGGGAATGAAGGCAGTGATCCCATCTGCATTTAGAGCAGGGATATTAATACCAGCTATCTCACATCGTGTATGTCAAGGGAGCAAGAGGCTTTCCCAGAGAAAACTGCCTTGGCTAGGTGAAACCAGCTAGGTTTCTAGTTGCAACTAGCCAAGGTATTTTTGCTGATGAGATCCAGTGGGATTCTAGGGCTAACGGATAATCTTAACAAAAGGACAAAGTGGATGTTTGTTGGTGGTTCTTAAACTATCACCAGGGACTGGACTTGTTCTTGGCCACCTTGGACATCAGACTCACGTGAATAAACTCTGCAGTTTTTCTTTCCTTTTAAAATGCAGCACTTCAAGATGTGTGCCTGCAGAACAGCTCCTTTTCCCAAATAAACAAACCAGCAGTTAAGTTCATGCTCAGCTTCTGCCTTCCAAATCTTTCTTCCAGCAATAATAAGAATTTTTTTATATACCAAACACCCTCCTAATTCTCAGACAAATCATTTGCAATGAGAACTGTTTTACAACAGGTAAAACTAAGGGGGTCACACGTGATTAGCCTAAAACTACAAAGGCAGCCTGCGCCTGAGCAGAATACAGAGCTGAACTGAATAAAATAATTGCAGGTCCTGCTACCTGACTGCCTTCAGAAGCCAGTCAGCTTTGTGCCAGGATGGGAGAAAGCTTACACTGTATGTTCAAACATATTTATACCCTTTATAATATTATGCCAAAAATAGTTCAGCCAGCTTTTAGGAGCTCATTTGGAAAATTTTCCACTTTTGTTGGTCACATCTGCACTTCCTGTTTTTATGGATGATTTGGTTCAGGAAGTGCTGAGGCTGCAAAAAACCCACACAAATCCATGAAAATAAACCAAAATAAACTGAACTTATGTTTTTGTGTGTGTAAAACCAAAGTATAATCTCATTACTTTGGAAAAAAAGCTTGAATTTTATGAAACTTCAAGAATTGTTTTCAATCTTTTTCAGCACCTCACTATTTCCTTTGTTTCTTAGCTACAAAGTTTGGCACTGAACTCAGTGAATTTAAAGGGAGGAAAGATACAGTTATTATGCATAGTGAAAAAGAAACTCACTGCTCTGTGCCGGCTTTTTCCATCAGTCAAAAAATATAAGCATAAATAGTACACTTAGAGCAAATTATTTTGCACAAGGACTTTGCAAAGTGAATTGTATTGCACTATCTATAGCTGCAGTATACTTAGCTTCACAAAGAATAATCTACTCCTGTATTATATGTATTACCTCATAAGTTAAAGCTGTACTTTGTTAAAATAGTAGGGTTTTCTTTCTGAAATAGATTAAGAAAGAGTCAAAGATTTCTTTCCTTGTCTGATCATCTGTGTAATGTTACAATGTCCTCAGTGCACTCATGCCTCAGGAGTAAAGTGTTTTACCAGGTATCTTCCAAGGCAACTAACAAAAAATCATCACTATTTTGGCTACTTACAAACCTTTTAACTGTTTTCCTAACTACATGTGCATCAGCATCATTCTCATAAAACTTCTGGAAGAATCACAGAAATGCTGAAAAAATTATTTTTACAGTGCAGTAGAACTGCTAAGCTTGTGCCTCGTTTTTGATTAATTTCATGCCTGACTCAGTCAGAGATTAGGCCCTGACACAGGTTATAATTAAATATTGAAATCATGAAGTGCAAGAATGTTTAATTTTTAAAATATGAGTTTTAATTTACCTCATACAGAGAATAGCTCTGGTCACCTGCAGAGATGCATTACACACTACATTGCCTAATGTAGGATGCCTGAATAAGGCTGAGCATACAGTTAAAGTAAACTAATGCAATTTACTGAACAGCAGTCAAATATTTATCCAGTTGATGAAGCAGACTTTATGTGAAACTCAGACAATAATTAAAGAGAAGCCTTGCCTAAAACATGCTTATTCCAGTTTTCACAAATATGTTATACCAAAGCAGCATCTTCCTTTTCTCAAATATTGATGTTCTCCTAACACATTATACAGTGAGCTTGTCCTTGGCATTCTCTTGACTATTTAATGAATACATTTCCTGGCATTTGCCTTATCTTTGTTATGTTGTTCTTTGGAGAGCTAAAACTATTAGTTAGCCCTTGACACAAAAACATCAGAGCAAGCTAGTAAAAGGTCTTACAGTATCAAAGTTATTAACATGATATTTGAGTAAACCATAGAAAGATGGAGAATAGATACTGCAGAATATGTCCCCTGTATTTAGGCTTTCACAGCCTTGAATGTTTTTTCATAGAACTTTTACATTTGTTTTTGTCATTTTATCTGAGCAATAGTCAATATAGTCACAGGCTGAATACTAATCCAATGATTATTTTGTAGTGTACTATCTCTATCATTCCAAATAGAATTGAATATGTTATATACTTCCACTTCTTCAGAACAAATATTTTTCCTTCAAGTTTCAGTTTTCAAAGTAAAAGAAATTTAAAACTTTTATATAGAACGAAGTGTAAACAGCACATAGACATTTGTAAAACCATAAATGGTCTCAATTTTTAATTTATAATATTGAAGTTGGTGTACAGCATAATTTACAAGCATTATTAAATCTTCAGCCTTCAAAGCACTATTAGAATCAGGAAGCCTGAGTAGCTGTTCTCTGGAAATGCCTAAGACTGACCACAATAATAGAAAAGGCAGAGCTTTGACCCAATTTATATTCCCAAAATAGATGGAAGCATATTTCCAAAATAATCTATTGACCAGTAGGTAGTGAAGAATATATGCTCATTGGCTGTTAACAGTCATTAGGAAGTCCTCCAATTTTTCAGTAATAGAAAGTGGATGAAATGTCTATGTCCATCGCCTTCAAAATACACCCTACAAATTACAGCACACTTAATCCAACACTACTATTTTTTTGCAGACTGCTCGATAATTCAACATAAAGCAACTGTGTGACGTTTGTACTTCCCTGAAATACCATTTTTGTTTTGACAGATTTTTTTCCTACTTGATAAATCATACATACAAACAGTTCCTGCATTGAGAAGGCTAATGTTGCACTTCTAAGAAATCAGGATTATTTTATCAGAACACTGATAAAGACAAATTCCAACAACATGAAGATAACGCATCAGTAAGGCTCCTGAGCAAGAGCCTGGCATAAGCTTCTGTAGCTACTTCAGTGGAGCTGTGCTAGTATACATCAGCTGGGTTTCTGGCCTGGTATTTAGAAGCTTCATCCAGCCACACTTCATTTTCAGCTGCAGCCTCCAACCCAAACCAGCTGCATTTGCAAGAAGCTGGGAGGGTGCCTCATAGACTGGATTATTTCTAGCCTTGGATATGCAGTATCACCTCTGTACTTGACTTGCTTAAAACCAATACACCACAGTTACAGGTTCTGTTACAGTTCTTACGTGTCCTAAGGGTCAGGAAAATTCAGAGAATTTCTGCAGGCACATGTTCTGTAAAATCAGAAAATTAACTTCTTAGCGATAGGACATCACAGCAACCACATTGAGCTGCAGAGGTTTTGGTATTGTATTCTGCCATTCTGCTTGCACTATTCAAGTCATTGTTCAAAGCGCGTAGGAAAATGACAAAACAAAAAATCTAAACTGCCCTCTACTCATCAATAAACTCATCTGGGGAATAACAGCCAGTATGTTTTAGAGGGTAGGGCATCAATCGCACCTAACCTGTTTCCTCTCACCTAAATGGGGGAGGTTGCTGTCAGCCCATCCTTCTACCTGCCTTTTCACTGAGAACTGAGGAACTGAGAGAAGGCAGCTATTTTAACAATTACATTAACAAACAAAGAAATTAACAAACTAATTCCTATTAACCAACTGCTTTACTGATCATATAATTTCATAAAGAACCTCGTTGATAACACAGGAACAACACATACAAAGAACTGAAGCACCAGAAGCTCAAAGCAAGGCCACTAGTACTGTCATACTTTATCTGCTTTTGTGATGATTTTTAAAATCTGCTGTTGTGGATAATTTTTACAGCATTTTCAGATTTGCTATATTATCATTTAAGGTTGGATTGGACCCTCAGATTTCCAGGATTAATTGGGCGAGTACCCAATTAGGCAACAAAAGTATTGATGAAACTTCGAAATCTAGAGGTAAATTTGAAACTATTTTGTCTAAAGTATTTTATAAGTAAACATGTTTAAACCCTTTTCAATGCTTTTCAGTATGGCTGGGTTTCTGTTCTTCTCCCCAAAAAGTTTCAGAGCTAATAAAAATAATTGAATAACTAGTGCTTACCACCAAACAGACAAAAACCTGACCTTTTAGCTGGAAGTAAAGCAGGGGCATATTATAGGACATCTGCCATTTTTTGAGAATCATTTCAGTTTGACCTCAAATATGGTTGAATATCCATAAACTCTGGATCCTGTTCACAGACAGCTGTCTGGTGAGTCACATTACATGTCATTACACTGATTTTTCTTTTTTTTCTGTTCAGCTCTTTCCCTTCAAAGTCCCCATTTTAACATAGTAAAACTTGTTAAAGGATGTAGGAATTTTATGACCGTTTTTGTCCCAAAGTAACAGAGAAGAGTCCAGTCCCTACCTCTCTGTCTGTAAACACATCGACAATCCCAGGAAATCGTATAGTAGCTGATCAATCCTCAAAACTTCCAGTCTACTTTTCTTTGTACTACAACTGCTGAATGTTTCCCATGACCCTACAAAAACTCATATTGCTGTTCCCAAAATTACTGACACTGAAAAAGAGGCAATTTAGTCCAGCAGGAAATATCCAACACATGTAGATGACTTAGGTGAAAATATCCAAATATTCTTGTCTCCAAAACTCACATTTTTTACACCTTTATAGCTCATATATCTATATATACATATATCGTAGAATGTATGGCAGGGAAGCTGTCACAAAATTGTGTTGTCAAAAAGAGAAAAAAATAATGCTTGAAGTGTCTAATACTGTGGCCCTTAATTACGAGACTAATTGTACTTAATAGATCCACTCATGGGGGCTGTAGAAGTGGGTCTGAACAGATTATGTATTACCCCCTAGAAACCTGTAGTTGCTTGGCAGGCACCCACTAAGAGCAAGGCTGATTCACATGCCGGAGCAGATGCCACTAATACAGAGGGCTGTGAGTTTAGCTGGCCAGAAAGGATTCATTTTCACATTTAACCATTCACTGCAGCAAGATACATGGGTACACACTGGCTTGTGACTGTTACAGCCCCATACTATTTTACAGTGCATAGAATCTGTAATGGAAGAAATCATTCCACAATAAAAATTATTTAAGATGGCCTTACTTAGTCCGTATGCATCACAGGACATCAAATTATTTTACATGGTGCATAATGACCAGCTATTGATGTTCTCCACTCAGGCTTACCAAGTGAATGGAAAACTTCACCCATTCTAAAGGAAGGTTCATCGTGCCATTTTGTATAGCGACTTGTCTAGATAGCACTGCTAAAGATTAAATAACAGCTAGTGGCTACTCAGACTATTTATAATGTTCTTGCAAGTATTTCTTCTGTGTCTTTAGATGTGTTTACACACATATACGTGTGTGTAAACATACAGATCTATATATGTAAACACTGGTGTTGGGATCACATTAGGATATTGTAAGTGTATGTTTCATTTGTCACCTCAGTACTAGGATCCCTTTGATAACTGCAGTGAACCATCATCATACTATTCCAACAGGTCCAATTTTTAAATAAATAAATAAATGAGGTTTTAGAAGGTTTCATATTTTCTTCAAAGACCGATTTTTTTTTTTTTAATGAGAAAGGAGATCCTATTCATATAGTCTAATTTGGAGGGTATCTTCTTGATGATTTGGTGAAAAATATTCCCACCTCTACCAAGCCATTCTGATAGATCATTTAACTAGATTGGTTTCCCATTACCGTATGTATGTGTGTGTGTGTGTATGTGTGCAGACACAGACACTTTCTTTCTTTTGAAATGTAGAAATAATGCCAAATTCTCATTTGAAGTTGTTAGATGACAATTGCTCACAGAACTATAACCTTACTTATGCAAATTACTAGAGTTCATGGTAAGTCTGACATTTACAGAATTAATGAACTAAATAATTAAGTGACCTGGTAAGTGAATTGGTAAACCAGAACTATTAATCTTCTAATGAATCCTTTACTATCACTTAAATAATAAATTTTTCACATAATTTTAAAGGATTATAGTAAAGAAATATTAGAATAGAAAATCTGTTATGTAAAGGAACGTTGCTTTTATAAATCTGTCATTACGTTTCATTTTATTGAATTCATTTCTGTTCAAGACTTAGAAAAGTGGCAATTCCTGCACTGGTGACTAACAGTCCCCAACATTTCAGTGGTAAGATTTTTTTCTTGCTAAGACATGAAGTCTGGGATCATTTACTGCTTCAGACAAACCACTGCCTAAAGTGAGTAATTAGCATACAACTGTAATTTAAGAAATACCCTATTTGATGGTGTGCATCACACATGTTTCAGATTTGCAAAGCTCTAGTAAGTTAACTTGGAACAGTAAATGATGTTTCTGAACCAGTTCCTCTTAGAGATTTTTTTTTCTACATGTTGCTGGATTTCACTCTTGTACCAGCTTTGCACCACATTTCTTACTTTGTCATGTTAGAGGATTCTGAATTTGAATACTTTCTTAAACTCCAACTTAACAGCATTCTTCATATCCTATCCTAATTGGCATGTGAATTTGCCTTTCCCCCTCTTCCTCTTTATCTGTGTCCACAATGGAATTAAACGTATCAGAGTGGAAATTTGGAAGTACCATATTCTTTTGCAGGTACCATGTATCCCATTCATTGCTGTACGGACTTGCAGCATGCTTTCTTTTTTAATATATCTACATGTCTGTATGTACCAGAGATACCATGGTACAATTCAGGTGACCTTTTTTTTTTTTTTTTGCTGCATAACCTGATTTGGTATGATCACTAAAGATTTCAAAAAAGGCTTCAACATTTTTTCCCGATTTAACATTGCAGTCACTAAAATTAGCCAGGGAAAAGCAACAGTAGGTACCCAAGATGGTTAAAAGAAGATTTCAAGTTCTTTTTTCCAAATTACTATTTACACTTAATTTTTGATTTGTCTCCTCTGAAAGACGCTCACAGTGTCACTTGTCTCAACATTACAAAAACATTTCAAATTGATACTGAGATGTCAGAGGGTGAAAAAAGTAATAATAAAAGAAATGAAATTCTGAATAGGATCTTGCTTTTGAAAAATTATCTACAAAAAGCATACAAAAAGCCAGAAGAGCTACCTCTTGCAAAGACAAAAATAACACTTAGTGGCTCAATAAAGAAATAGGGTTCTACACCATTTCATTGGCCAGATAATCAACCATCTTTCATTGTAAATAAGTAAGTGGATTGTGTCCACACAACACTCCTATGGGCTTTCCGGGCGACATGAAAACATCAGAGATATCTTTAACATAATGCAAAGACACTACGTTTTGATCTTAAAATAATTTCTAATGATGTTTCCTTTGTGAGTACAAAGGAATGCATCAAGGAGTGGCCATGCTTGATACTTACTCTAGCTGGGTTCAGTTTTTATAATTAGATATACTTAAATGACAGCAAATAAAAAAGGCAAGGCTACATGAACATATTACTGCTACAGGTACGTTTTGGGAACAAAATCCTAAAAATTAAACCCCACAGCTGAAAAAGCTTTACTATTTGAAGTGAGTTCAGCTAATTTTCAGGAAACTGGTGGAACTTCATCAACAGAAAATCTAATTCTGCTGACTTAGACTGCACCCACATAGCAGGGCTTTTGCAGTTCATTATGCAGGCACAACAGCTGCAGCAGGCAGTAACACCCACAAAAAATTTCTGAAACCACAGAGGACTATTCTGTCCCATAGAACACTCTGCCGTTAGGTAAAAAAGCTATAAAAGCCATGAAGCAAAACACGGGCAATATGCTCTTCTGGAAGTTCAGTCACTAATTGTAGCTGGTCAAAAATTTTCAACCAGACAAGACAAAGACATTTTAAAGAAATAATATAAACTTAAGTTTTGAATATATTTCATTATGAACAGGGATGGGAAGCATGTAAACAGTAAGTCAAGGCAGAATAAGTTCAGTTCACATGGCTGTTTGATATGGAGGTGTGCATGTTTGCGTTTCTCTAACTCCTCTAGGATAACATCCGTGCAGAAACTTACCTTCTGTTAAATATAAGACAAATTATTCAACACTTCAAGTTAAATAGAATATCTAGAACAAAATACCTGTCATACAGAAAGGGCTTTATATTCTGCAGATGATAATGTGATATAAGCACAAGCTAGAGGATTCAAGGACGAAAGGAAATTGGAAACCAAATAGAAGGGATGAAGGAATTGTGTGAACCATGGAACTAAGAAAGACTGCTTTCAAAAGAAATTGTGTTGGTTGACATTTTTTACTTAATTATATTAAGGCTGCAGTGTGAGCAGATTTGATTATATCAAGTAATCCATATGGGGGAAAATACCTAAATGACTTAATCATAGTAAAAATGTATATCAAGCTATGATCTCCAATAGAAAATAAAAAATATACAAGACAGAGAGACATACATGTAGAAGGATTGTTTGATTTTTTAATACAGTGACAACATCAGTTTTGTAAAAGACCTTAATTTTTAGAAAAAGTCCGTCCTTTCTTTCCCACAGCTTAACTGTTGATTCTCTGGTGTCTAATGAAAACTAAGTTTAACACTGCAACTGTTTCTGCACTAGAGAAGTTACTAAATCTGTCTTAAGTACTTTGATGAAGTTGGTAGGCGCTTGCAGATAATTAGTTCAGTGGGTTTTATAGTTCTTGGATCTTCCATACACATAACACAAACATGACCAATGTGAGCAGAGTCTATAGAGATGAAACTAAGAACAAAAAAAGCTAACATAAGCTAGAATAGTGAAAATAAAGAATTGGCAGAGAGCTTGTCCTTGGAGATCTAAAAATGTATAGGTATCTATCAAAAGGACAGTTTTAAAGAATAAAATTTAATTTTGACCCTGAAATCAAGGGATAAAGTCACAAAAACTTTGTTTACATCCCATTTAAACTACAAATGATATTACTTTTCTGCCTACAAAGAAACTGGGGGAGGGAGGAGCAGAAATGCTGGGTAATTTATTTGAAAAATATTCTAGATATCATCTAACACAGCTTTTGTATTATTCAGCTAATGTTGGTAATTGCACTTTATCTCTCTAGCAACCTCTGGAGGAGGTTTCAAGCCACAGCAATGACAACAACCTGTGGCTTACTTCGAAAATAAATATCAGTCTGTAAAGGGTAAATATGTAATGGGAAATATAGAGTGTATGGGTAAAAAGAATTATCAGAGAGACCAGAGGAAGCATAATATGTTAGAAAGACAGTGAAATAATCTTTTTGAACTCATTATTTTAAGATCGCAGATAAAATGTTTTCAGAATGGTATCAGTTTAATGTGCACTGGCAGAACCCAATTGGCATCGCTTTGGATTGGCCACAGACAGTGTATGAGAGGATTCCCTGGGCTGCTGGTGCCTTCAAACAGAAGCTCTTCAGACTGGCAGCATGGGAATACTCCCTTTGAACAGCTGAATGAGATGCAAAAGATGTAAAAACAGATATAAATGCTAATAATTAAAACCTAAATGAATAATACCCAATGCAGATTTTGTAAGAGGGTTGAGAAGGCTTTGGTATTCCAAGGCAGTGCCAGCCAGCTGTAATAATCATCTTCTTACATTTCCAGAAAGAAAGAAGACATTATTAGCATTGTGGAAACAAAGCAAGTACCCCATGGATAAAAGTGTGTTTCTACAGTAAAAGCTTCTGTAGAAAAGCTTCTGTAGTAAGCTGAAATGGTTATGCAGTTGAATCTCACTGCTCTGAATACGCAAATCAACATTATGTTTACTGGTCTGAAGAGACCCCACTAGAAACATATGGCCTTTTATCCAAGTCTACCCAGACCAATAAACTTTGAAATACTATAGCTGTGTTTGTTACTTTATGGGCAACAGCATATTAAAAAAATAAACATTTTTAGCACAGTACTTTCATAAAACAGAAAACATTCAATCTCCTCTGGAACAACATAGGTAAAGTTTTGCTTTCATTTGAGAGTTCATGTTCCTCAGCTGAAAACCTTTGCTTAAATTAATTTGAAATAACAAAAAACAAATTAAACAGCTGAAACAATTTATCTTGAAAACTGTGAACTAAGCACACTTTGTATGAGCTCTGAGATAAATTTGATTTATGAGTCTGCTGGGCAGTTGTGTCAGGGATATCTGCCCTGCAGCTTTTTGGCTCATATTCCTTATCCCACTTGCTCCTCTAGTGTGTGCGAGTACCAACAGCTTCTTCAGGCTGTCTGGTCTGTTCCCAGGCACCACACAGCTCTGCCCACTGCTACAAACAGCCCAGGTAAATGTGCTGCCTTGGGCATAAGTCCCCTCAGATAATTTCAGACTATAGGTTACCACTGGCACACACTTTTTGATTCTTTTTTTCATGTATGCCAGTATATATATTATACATCATGCCTTGATAAAAGCCAAAAGTACCAGCTGAATCACAAATGTGGATTACAAAGGTAAAGCCTGGCTGGTGTTTGAAATCTCACTTTCTTTTTCCTTCAAATGCAAAGAGGTTCACTAAAAGAAGCACAGAATACAGAGTAAATAAAGATAACTGGTAGATGACTGATGTTGTCCAGGCTATAAATTACAATGGAAGCAGACTCCAATATCAAAATGCTGCTAGCATGGTGACTGGAAAGAGAGCTAAGATTCACGCCTGGAAATCTAATTATATAATCAGAGATTTTGAGCTGTTCTTTCTCTAAAAAGAGAAACAGGCTTGGCCACCAGAAGAACGCAAACCCAAGTGTGCCCAGAGACCCTGAATTTTAGTGAGACTCAAAATATTAACTGGCATCCAAACCCATAGGTCTATCATACACCTGCTGGTCTGATAGGGAGAGAACAAGTATAGCATCTAGGAAATCAAACCTGCCTTTATAGACTCATTAGTGAAATAAAAAACCCACAGACCAAAAATGCGTTTATCTCCAAAATCTGTGAAGAACCATGGGTATGTTTTGGTGTGGATCTTATCCTTGCCAATAAAACAATCATGTCAAATAGTCAGTAAAAAGTACAACTATGTCATGTTCTCTTATATTACCTAGGGATTGCTTGACTGGGAAATCACTAAGAAAACCACACCATAGCTGATCAATGACTGCAGAGCAAATGTCACAGCATTAATAACTTCTCACTTAAAGCTGAGAACTTTGCACCATGTCTGAAGTTTAACACAGTGGTAGAAAACCCCTGGCCTGCAAAGTCCTTCCTCCAGCAGAGAATGGCATGTCTGGGTATTCAGGTTGTGGAGAGGTTAGGGACAAGAGATAGAAAGTCACTTCTCAGCCTTCCAAAGTTTACCTTTCAAGATCACTTTTTACTTTCTGACCTTAATACCACTGGGAAAAGAGAGAATGTGCACTATTTCCTGGTCTGTGATGGGGACAGAGAACCAGTGTCTCTGACATAGGTAGATATTTCTGCTCTGTGGTATTTCCTGAGCACTAGTACCACAGCCGCTTGCTGCTGATATACAACCCTCTTTCATGCAGTTACATGAAAGAAAAACAAACAATTGGGATTTTTTCACTTTTGGGGCCTACTAAGATGAAATGTTTTAGTAAGAGGTGGTCAGGAATAAGAAAATTCTGGAGAGCAGTAGTACTGGGAAGCAGCTGTGGTGCAGCAGTTTCCATAGCACAGAGCAAATACACAACAGTAGAAAACTGAAACCATTATATCTTGACATTGATTTCAGAAACATGAACTACTACCCTTCTTCCAAAAAAAAAAATTTAATTGTATTTCTAGAAAACCAAAACATGGAAAATAAAGAAGGGGGATGGGGACAGGGACAACCCAAACCCAAATGAAAACCCCAAACCAATCTCCAGAATTTTCTATTGTTAAATTGATAAAATGCATGAGAACTCATTGTCATGAAAAATACAGCTTGACAGATCAGCAGACCTCAGACAGTATTCTATCAACAGGATACTCTGAGGTTTTTCTTTTCTTTTCCAACAGTAGAGGGTACACATGGGTATTTGTACATTGCCTGAAGAAGGCCAGAGCTTTCCTCTGTTTAAATTGTGCCTTCCAACCCCAGTGAGATCTGTAAGGTCAGCCAGCCTGAGACACCCATAAAAGGTCCTGCATGGAACATGCAGCTGAACCCTGCAGGAGGACAGGGAGAAATGTAGGGGCTCTTCAAAAAGGTGGAGGTTAAAAGGCAGTCTTTCTGTGGGTGGCAGTCCTTCGTGCTCAAGGAAATGGAAGAGAAGCACATCTGAGGATGTGACAGCCCTCACCTAGAGTGGCAGCAAAAGGTTTTTCCTATTTAATTGTTTTTGAAACCTCATACAGATCCAAGTATAAACTAACTTTTCACAAAACTAATAAAGCACCTTCTAGAGGTATCTGAAAAATGCTTTCATGGCATTTCCTGCTGCGGGCATGATTTCCTCTTTTGAACATATCAGACTACTCAGGACAAACACTGCCCCTTCAACTCTGCCTTCTCTTGTTCCTTGTAAGTGTGTGCCTGCAGCAACACCATCATGTCCCAACAAAATACTTCCAAGGCAGGACATTCATATTTCAGGTTGGCCAGATTGCAGCTTTCCATTTTGTAGCTGCAGCCATTATATCCTCATTATTTTATGTCTTCTGGAATCTTCCAAGCTTTTATGCTGCTTAAAGACAACTTCAGCTTATTCTCCAATTCATGACAGCATTTGATAGACCTCTGCAAGCCATCTGACTCTGAAGGCTGGGCTATGACTGCATCTGGATGTCAGGGAAGGCAGAGGTATGTGTGCAAGGCTGAAGTTGTGGATGTGGTACCTGCATCTTTCATCTGTCACAGAGCCAGGAAAAGGCATTGGCATTAACTCTAAATGCACAAGACATAATTCCAATCACCAAGGAGGAGAAAGATGATCTGAATTGCATACTCAATATTCAAGACTTCATGAGTCAAATGAGGACCCATTTCACCAACTAGAGGAGAGCAACATAGCAATATACTTCCCATTGCCAGGCCAGACTGTCCAATCCAAAATTCTTCAGGACATACAGATTCATATTTCTATCATCTCAGTAGATGATCTCAGGTGCATATTTTAATTTGGGGTTCAGAAAAATCCATTTTATTTTGTATTGTGAATATTTACCATACTTTCACAATTGAAAATTCATAGCAATTTTCACATCTTGAAACCTATATCTGACTGCAAAGAGCCTGCCCAGTATATGTAATGATTATACAAAATCCCATCTTTCCTATATAGTCTTATTAATTTCCCACGTCTCCAGAGAATTTTCTGAACTGCCTTGGAGGATTGGAAAAGGTCCCTAAAGACTTCCCAATGCTCTAGAAGGCCCAAGGCAGCATTTCCAATGCTAGAAGGTGAACAAAGGTCTGTATTAGCCAATAAACTTACCTGTGATAACTAATGGCAGTATTGTGAGATGAAAAAATAGTGTACAAGACAAGGCTTGGATAAAAAGATTCTGACTTATCTGGAAGGCCTAAATAATTGAAAAGCACAAAGCATACACAGCTACCCTCTTAGAATGAGTACAGTACATCCTGCTGTGAATGAGAAGACCTACATTTTTTCAGTTTAAGATTTTGGACTACAAGGAAAGATATCGGGAGGTCCAGAGGAGTGCAAGGATAATAAATTAATAGGTGCTTATAGTAGCAAGAACCAGCAACAGTTCTGGAGAATACAAGAGATGTGACACATCAGTGATTATTTCTAGCACAGTGGTCTCCTGAAACCCTTACCAAAGGTTAACAAGGCTTACCAAGTCTCACTCACCCAAATGGCAGCTCTCTTGATGGTTTCCTTTAAAGACATGCGTTGTGAGACAGGCAGAAGTATATTCACTGCCCTGTGACATACAGGCTGGCATGAGAGACACTGGGATCTGGGACAAGTATGATACTATTTGCTGTCTCTTGTTTTAGTATTTTTCTCCATTATCATTAAACCTCCACAACCTATGAAGTGTGGCATTCCTTCAGTATAAAGAGCAGAGGATATCTTTAAGTCTCTCCTCACCCATGGCTTCCTTCCCAAGGAAGAACAGCCATGTGCCTCCTTTTAAACCTCCTTTTCCCCCTTGAGTCTACCTGCCAGACACCAAATTCCTTATTCCATGACTCACTCCTCTGAAGAGCTCAGAGATGGTAGCTCTATCTTTGAAGCTTTCCATGGCACCATTATCCTACCAGTCTGGCCCAGCCCTCACAGAAAGGGGCCATCCTGATCATCAGACATTCTCTGCAAGTCACCAGTGAAGTAATTTCCCAGGGATGTGTAGCAGTCTGCCCACTGGTGCTTTACTTACAATCTGATTTTTATCATTAATGATGCTAAGCCTTTAAGGGTTTCTAGCTAAAATAATGTACAGAGCAAAGTTACTGTATGCTGTGAATGGTCCTCACCTCCTAAAAACCCCTACAACAGAGATTAATAAAGGAAGATCTTAAACTAAATATGAAATTCTTTGTATTTAAAGTTTCAGTTTTGATTTGATGCATATGTGGCTTACTGATTTGTAGTACCTAAATAATTTTATAGAATCATTACCTGAAAAATGTATTCCTCCTGTTCAAAACTCTCTTAGAAAAAAATACAACTTTTGCCTATTAAAGATAAAATAAGGGATTTACAATTTAGTGAAGACTTCACAAAATTCCTCTGATGTAGTTAAGATATTATTTGTGTTTCAAAAGTGAAGCAGTACATGAAATAGCATGTGCTGGTTATTTTTTAATTTTTAAATCCAATTAATTGTTCTAGTTATACCACCACTAATTTTTATCTAGCTGATTAACTAGAGAATAATCCAAATGCATTTCAAATTATAAATCTTTCATGATTTGGGAGATTTTATACTAATGTACATTTGACAGTGCTAATTTAAAGCAAATATCAAGCTTGATTAAACATTCCCAAGATAAGAAGGATAAACGATTGAATTATTTTATAGATTTAACTACTATTGATATGATGTTATAAACAGAAATATTTTGATGTTCATCATTAATTTTTAAAAATAATTCTTTGGGAAACAGCCAAGAAGGACTGGAGAAATGGGTCATAATATATGCACAAAACATTTGTATTCTTTACTATATAAACACTAATTTATTTATTGAAATAATACACTGTTAATTATTTATTAAAGAAATTATAATTTTGCTGAGCTTCCCTCTGAAAGAAAAAAAAAATCATTAAAATGTGGCTAATGCAATGGATTGTTTCACATCTCTGCCTCCCAACTGTTTGCCAAGTATTTATTAGCAAATCACTATCCGTTAAAACATAATCTGTGTCAGAGCATCTCCAGCAAGCAAGGGAATTACAAAGTGTTTTAGTAAGCTTTAAGTACTTTAAAAATATTCAGTATACCCCATCACATTTTCAGTCCCCATATGAGGAAGACTATAGTGAGAGAAAACTCTTTAGACATAATTTTTCTGGAATTGTTGCTAAGGAAGGTGAATTTCACAATACCACTGTCTGTTTCCCCAAATCCGGGCTTTCAAAAAAGCAGATATACCAAACAGTATTAAGTAATGGGGGAAAGAGAGAAAAGGGTCTTTGAGAGAAATGACATTACATACACAGAAGCCTTTTCATTTTTATTTTTATTTCCCACCCCTTTTTTTTTTCTTTTTTTTTTTTTTAAATTAAGGAACATGATAACTGATTTACCAAAAGTGTCTGAGCACAGTCAGTTGTCCAGCCAGAAATAAGTAGACTTCATGCAAACACGCAGGTAAACAGAGAAAGTAGAAGCATAAAAACGCCCATTACCAATAAAAAATTGAGCACGTGTTCCCAGCTGGAGAGTGAGCGGAACCATAGTCAACAACACAGAAATATGCGCCAGCACGTTATTCTCCAAGGCAGTGCTGTAAATGAGACAGTGTCCAGGGATGACTTGCCTATACTAATCTCAGCTGGCTTCTCTAGTTAATACATTTAACGAAAAAGGTAAATTTTCTGGAATCTATTACTATGCTTGATTAATTTGGGTAAGAGGGTATATAACTATTTTTCTCTTCTTTTCCATACAATGCACGTAAAATGAACATATTTTTCTAATTATATAATTTCATTTTCTTTCATTAATTCTACTGAAAAAAACAAGCAATATTGTGTCCAGCTAGTGCATTAATACATATAACATGAAATTGGTTAATGCAACACACATTTTTCTCAAAATCATTTAACTCTATGTTACAGTGCAAAACAAAATCAAAGCATGGTGGGCTTACTTTACATTTGCTTTTTCCAATAGTATAAACTGAGTTGGTGGATGTAAAGAAGAGCGAATTGCTTTTCTATCATAGTTACTGTATTTATTCTTTCTTATTTTGAGAAGCCTGGTTACCTGCATTTTGCTAAACATCATTGAAGCACTTTGTTAGCGTCAGCGCGTCAAATTCTTTACTTAATTCCTGATAGAATCACAGAATATGCTGAGTTGGAAGGGACCCAAAAGGATCATCGAGTCTAGCACTTAGCCCTGCACAGGACTATGTCCAAGATACTCAGGCACCATGTGCCTGACAGTATCATCCAAAAGCTTCTTGAAGTCTGTCAGGCTTGGTGCTCTGACCACTTCCCTGGGGAGCCTGTTCCAGTGCCCAACCACCCTCTGGGTGAAGACAGTTACATACCTTTCTAATACGTAACCTTAACCTCCCCCTCACAACTTCAGGTCATTCCCTCAGGTTCTGTCACTGCTTACCACAGAGAAGAGGTAGATTAGACCTGCTGCATTTCCCTCGTCTGAGGAATCAGTTAGCAGGGAAACAGGTAAATTTAGTCTGGCAAGACATCCCCTTGGAAGGTTCATGTGCCTTCTGCATTTTATACAGAACCCCTTGTTCCTTAATTTCTCTTTCAAGACTTCTCCTATAGCCTTGTATAATACTGGAAATTGGGCTCATTTGGCCTCCAGTGCTTAAGCTACCCAGTGTCCCCACCATCATCGAAAATATAAGGGCTAACTTTGCTGATCCCTGTCAGCAACTTGGTCACTCCACGTGACAGCTGCACTCAGATCACTGCCACTGTACCTGCGCTTTCAAGCACTTAGTTATTTGGTTATTTTGAGGATGGAAATGGTCAGGTCTATGTGATGTAGTTGCATTGGGATCTTAGCCATAATTTTGGCCTGGATATTCTAATTTACTGCCCGTTCTCCCCTCCCATAGTCAGCACTTCTATTGTTACAGAAAGCAATACATTTGATTTAAGTTTGATGCCACAGATGAACCATACTTTTTCCTGATCCCCTGTTCACTGCATTGTGTTTGAGTGTTTTCTTCTGTGTTCTCTTTTATATTTATAAATACGTGGCTGGGGAAAAAAAAATACCACCCCCTCCCCCATTTTTTTTGCTGTTTGCTTCCATTTACAAGGGCTAATTCAGCGTTACTTTTGGCATTTATCTCTACTTCTCTGTTTCCTGGCCTCTCAGACATAGAATACTCCCTATCCCTTTAGGCAAATTGCTTATTTCTTCTGCCCTTTCAGAAGTGGTTATTTATCCAGTCAGCTCCAGAGCCATTCCCTACAAGATTTTTCCCTTGATTAAGATGCAAGTTCCAGACAGTTTTCGCACCTTTGATTTAAAGAAATTTCACGCCTTCTCCACATTAAAATCCCTAAGCTCTTTAATCCGGTTGACCTCATTAACTAGTTTCCTTAATTTTTCAAAGTTTATCTTTTTGAAATTGAGATCCTTTACAAGCTTGGTTGCAGCTGTGCTGGTGGGGGTGGCAGCTGCATTGTGGTGCACCTGCTGCACTGGCACATCAGTTGGCCCCCATACCACACTGACTGGTGCTCATGGGAAAGGATGCAGCCCCCCCAGCCCCAAGCTGAAAAAACTGATGATCATTCGATACTAGGTTATTTTCTTCTAGCCCTTTCTTTATGCCCCCACTGCAAAAACTTAATATACAACTGAACTTTTTGTTGCCTGTATGGAAGAGGTCTCTGTCAGTATTGCTGGTACTTCTAGCCTGCTGTCTACTTTGGTCATGACTGTAAATGTTTTTATTTGTTTATTTTTTTCTTCAAAACCTATGCTTTAAAGGATAGTTCAAGCACTTCTGTAGCTGACAATCTCTGTACAGTCAGGGAAATTTCTTCCTTTCCTGTGACAGAAGTTCATTGCTTTGTGGCCCAAGTCACTGAAGGGTTATATTAGAAGCCTGTTCAAAGTGGAATTTTTCACCAAAATAATGCAGTATTGGAACTGAAAGGTGAATATGACTGCTGACTTCTCATTCTACCTGCTGATACTGAGAAAGTATGCAATCTCCTCAAGAACTGACTTTTTACAAGATTCTTAAATATAGAGATGTGCAAATAGAAACTAATATAATATAACTAAAGATGGGGGAGGCTTGCTATTGGATATAGATCTTCCAAGAATAGAGAATGATTCATTCTTGCACGTTCCGTCATTTCTAAACCTACATGTTGCAAACACAGGGACCTTTTCTGTTTCTCTTGGAAGGCTACTGCATTTCTTAAAAGGTCTCAACAAGTACAAGACATTCACTGGCCTTTAGCAATATTTTCCCTTTCTAAACTTGGTCTCAGCCTTCCAACCATGGGCAAGAAAACACAGCTTAAACACTCCCGGATATACCTATGTAATAACGGTAGTAACGAAAGACATGACCTCACAGACTCCCCTTCCTCATTGCTAGATTTTAAATGCCTCAGACACTATTTGTATGTGTTTGCTGGATCAGACTTGGGATGTGGGCATGTACACCATCCATTAACAGACAGGCTCCCCTATGTTAGATAGCAACCCCAAGCGAATAACTAAAACACAGCAGAGCAAACCTAACATCAAAATGAAATGCACTTGTGCACTTGCCTGTGAAGAAGGGCATACAGTTCAGTGGGTATGGCCCCATGTTGCAAAGATCAGCTTAGTGGCATGTTGTCTTTTATGTGGGGCGAGCAAACAAGAACGTTCATGTGCTGGTGCTGCTCTGATTCTGTGACGTATAATGAAAGATAAAAGTACACAAGGCAGAGCATGTGTCTCCTAGGCACAGTCATGCTGTGGAGAGAAGTAATTTATCCCTGCTGGGTACATCCATCATAATCCAGAGTCTGGAAATATCTGTTATTAGAGTGCATTCATTCCAGAGCTTATACTATGTACAACTGCTATTTAAGTTGATTTGCTGAAGTGCTGGTGTTATTTAGTTTCTGAGATCCCTTCCTATGATTTTGAAAGTAACGAGCATGTTCATCTATACGAAGTCAGCAAATTAGTACCACAAATGTGGGTGTCATGGGTTAGAAACGGTTCCCCCCTTCCTCAGGGACTGTAGGTGGTTTGTCCAGGTTGATTTCCGGGACAAAACCAATCAGAAGTTTTGGTAATGCCTTTTGCCAATTACATCTTTAAGAAAACGGAAGAGAAGGGGGTTGCATAGTTGGAAATCAAGGAGCCATGTGAGGGAGGATGCAGCTGGCCCCAGGTGGGGGCCAGGGCCTCCCTCCTTCCCCGGCCCTGGGCCAGGGGGCAGAGGCAGAACAGAAACCCCCCTGATCCAGACATGGAACGGAGTGAAGAAAAAAACTTAAAAGGACTTTGCAAAAGAAACTTAGGAACTGCAGCCAGAGAGATAGCAGAGCCTTCAAGGTCAGTGCTACCAGTCAGCCGGAGAGAGAAGCCTCGAAGGGGGGGAAGAGACGATTCCTTCTTCCCCCCCCCCCTCATCAGGGAAAAGACTGAAATCTAAAATCCCTGCCACCTGTGGAAGATTGTTGGGGAGCAGAAACAACCCCATCTGCAGCATGAGGACCTGAGCTCACACCAGAGCAGAGCTGGAACAGATGAGTATATGGAGAAGATGTTGACTCTGTGGGAGATTTTGCTGAACTGTGGCCCACGCAGAGGGGTCTTACACCAGTGCAAGGAGGCCTGGGTAAGATCTTGGGATCCCAGAGACGGATCCGTACAGGTGCAGCTGAGGTGGACCTACTCCAGAGCACGTCGGCTCGGGTAGGAAGCCATGTGTGGTCCCAGTGAGGGACCAGTGCTGGTGCAGCTGCTGACCCGGAAGGACAGCAGAGAATGGAAGAGCTGTTGTCCGAGGGGAGACCCACGTTGGAGAAGTCTGTCAAGGACTATATTCGTGGGTATGGACCCCACAGAAAACAGGGGTGGACTCAAAAGCCATTATCCCCTGTGACTACGTGGAACAGGCCATGGAAAAAACAAATGCCCCCTTGGGTAGTCCATGGAAGACTACAGGAGCCTGGGTAACCCTCAGCCTTCGGCCTTAGCTGAGGAGGAAGGTAGGCTCAGCCCTGTTCATCGACACAGAGGAGAAAACGGGCCAGAGAGAGACTGTTCCAGCTGCAACGAGTCAGAGGAGATGTCCAGAGATAACAGAGAAGAAACAAGTGCTGCAGGGGGGGGAGCAATACTTTTTGTGGACTCGAACTGTAGATGCATAGTGTTTTTACTTAATTAATATTGTAGTAGATATAGTTCTTTAGTTTTTATTGTGTAGTAATAAATCCTAATATTGTTTTCCCCAATCGGATTTGGTTTTGTCTTCATAAACTTTCTCTCAACTTAGAATAGTTTAGAACAATTTGGTTGGGGGGTGTGGTAAAAAAATTGTCACCTAGACAAAACCACGACAGTGGGCAAATGTGAAAGTTGTCCCTGTGCTTCATCATAGCTTAGAGGGTGAGCCAAAGGCAAATTAAAAGAAAAATGGCTCCCAAATTGAAGTTGACTTTCTCACATGTAACACCTAAAAATCCAGATGCACATACTATGAAGGTTAAGATGAGAGGTATTCAGAATTTAGCTAATCTTACATAATAATGGTTTACTAGAAATAATTAGGAGTCTTGGTCAACTGAGTGTTTTTTACTTGAGGGCTCTGTGGGAAACAAACATGCCAATACTTACTTCTTAGTTATGAGTTACATTTGCAGACAGGCAAATTTATTTTCTCAGTTCTTTTTTTTTTTTTTTTTTTTTTAAGTATGTCTTGTCAAAACTTTTTTAACTGGGTCTCAAATAAGTTTAGATCTCAATTTATGCTGTGAAAGAGAATAAAAAGACTGAAGACTGAAAACCAAAATTTACGGGTTTAAATTCCCTTATTACAGGAAACTAGTGTGGATTTATTTAAAAATAAACAAAAAAATTCAGGAAAATATTTTGGTTCTGAAGCAGAAAGAGAAAAAGTAGCCTCTGATGTCTATTAAAAACAGACACAAATGAAAATTCCACTTGTCTTTTTGCATGATGACACATAGAAGTAAAGGGAAACACTAACTGCAAGTAACAATGGAAAGAAAGTGATACATATCAGAAATTCTGAAATCATAGGTGGTACTCAGGGCCAAAGGCTTCCCTCTGTGTCTAGCAGCAAAGAGGAAGATGGCATTGCCTTCAGACAGGGAAGTGCTAAGGGAAATACTGATTCTGGAGAGTGGCCATTCCTTGCTGCTCTGAATTCGCAGGGCCCAGGGGATGAGTGATCTGCAGAACGGGGACAGCGTCAGCGCTGGGAGCTACCAGTTGGGGATTGCTCTCTGAAGCACACTGTCCTCTTGCCTGCTCAACAATACAAACCAATCAACATCATAATTATCCTTTTTTCTTGATTCCTGGGACTCAAAGTACAGACAATTTCTTCAGATCTGTTCTGACCAGTTGTCCAAATTGGCCAGATACAAATGTCCAAACAGCAGATTCAAAAGTCCAAATAGCATAAGTCTCTTAGTAACATGGAAATGTCCTGAGACATGCTGGTGTTTTCTTTAATGTACAGCATTGCTTTAATGCCAGCTCTGAGTAGAGGAAGTTTTCATAAAGCTAAGGTTTTGGCAACATGATTAATATTTTCAGGTTGGCAGTGTAAGGGTAAGCATAGCCAATAGTTAAATAAATGACTGAAGCTCGTTTATGCAATATTCTACCTCAGCTTTTAACTAATCATTAAATAAAACAGAGCTAGCACATTGCTGTGAGCAAACTAATCTTTCTAACATGACTCTTAAACAACTCAGTAAATCACTCTTCAGTAATTTCTTTATCTAACTGGCTCAGTATCCTTGATAGATTCCCGATAGCCCTAAGAAATATTTGATCAGTGGGTTGCCTATGTGTATAATCTTTACTTATTTGCTACAGTAGTTTATCTCATTTTTTCCTAACTGAAATAGCATTTTATTATTTCATTGTGAAACATTTTATCTGCAAAGGGTGAATTTATTAGACGCCTCAGACTCCTTCAGCCCTCTGAAGGATTCAGTCTTCTGTGGTGATTATGTGACAAATTAGACAAGAGAAATACCTTTGCCTGGTACTGCATAACAGCTAAGTAGCTATGTAGTACAGGAGCAGCCATGAACCACAGTCTTTAAAATAAAAATATTGCTTACACCTCCATTTACACTGTAAGGAGGAGGAACTGGAATGAGTGGTATGGGTGTTACAGCATTTCTCAGTTTGCAAGTCAGCATGGCTGAAGCCTATTCAGAGACATGAGTTTTTAAAAGAACTGCCTAGATGCAAACAAAACTCCCTTGTGGCTAAAATTCTCAAATGTGTCTAACCAGGTTAACTCTTTGAGCAATGTAAGGTTTCCAGCCACTGGAGATCAAACAAAATGACAAGCCTGTGGCTTTGTGCACACAGAGTTCGTTGGACTTTGCACCTACAACTTTCTAATGACAACCTTAAGTTAAGTTAAGTCAATACCTTAAAGTGGCTAGCCCAGGCCCTGTCTCTTAATGTGGCAGGAGAAAGGTTAATGTTGCATGTAGTAGTTTCTGTCTTCTGTCAGTACTTAGCAGTTTACTCTCACTAAAATTAAACAAAATAGGTATCCAATTAATGGCCTGAGTTTCAGATTGCCTCTGGTATTATGCTTGTTTTAGAATTAAATCTAACTGCAAGCTTAAATTTAATATATCACTGATCAGGTTCAGAGGGAAATTATTTGCTGGCAAGTAAAGGTGCAGCTTTAAACAGTTTATTCTTAAATATACAGTATCTTCTCAAAATTATTTAGAACCGTAAGCAGAAAGTTGCACACACCAAATACAAAGGTCCTTAAAAAATGCATGGCTTCTAAAACTCAGAAGACCAGAATAAGAATATATGTGAATATTACAGATCATTTTCCTGCACTCTTATGTCAATAAAAATAAAGTGCTACATTAGATTAGGGAAGTTAGGAAGTGATTAAGGATCTGGATTCATGGGTTTGGTTACATTCTTGTACCAAATAGACGGAGACTGGACAGTGTAAAATGTGATGTATGGGGAAATTAGTATGCAAAATGGAACTACAGTTTCAGGTAGAAAACCTACATTCCTTCATTAATTACAGTTGCCACTGTGAAGTTATGAACAATAAAAATACTTTTATTTTATACATCCACAGGGCTATTTTTTTTATTTTTAAATAAATAAATTGACTCAGCTGAAATAACTGAATAGAGCTTTTGACACAAAAAGGAGCTCCTGCATGAAAGGACTCTGTCCGTTGTCTAAAGTAGGCTAACACCATGAGCAAAACCTGAAACTTCTACTTCATTCTAATTTTAGTTATTTTATTTCTAAGCTTCTTTTCTGATATATTTTGCTTCTAGGAAAAGAAGAAATTAATGGGAAACCTAAGTTGTTATGAAAAGAACAACCTCTGTAATCAAGCTTAACTTTCCAAATGAGGTTATCAGTCTCAGAATGTTTTTCAATATTGCATCATCTGAAGAACTTAACCCACCCCAAAAAAAAAAAAAATTATTTCTAAGGGAAATCCAGAAAATAAGTCCTGCTGCTTGCAGTGCTTTCAATTTTTTCAGTTAATCCCAAATCTTGCGGTATTTGCCATTTTTCTTAAGGTCTATGCTTCAGACATCATATTACATACGTGTATGAGTTTTCACGCATAAAGGTAATTTTTTTCATTCTTTTCCTTCTTTTCTTTGAAGAATAATCTGGAAAATACAAGCTGCAAAGGCTCATGAACTGACTGGAAATAAAATACCCTTATATTAGGAAAAAGTGTTAAATAAAAAGAAATAGCCCGCTCCTTATTTGGGACTGTCATTACTGCTTTTCCACCTGTCTACTTTCGTGTAGAAAAAAGCTAAAAATTGTTCCAGTATTTTTAGAGTTGTACCTGTCAGCTTAGTTTTCCGGGTGCAGACGCTGATCCCCATGTGAAGGAATTTGCTGCATGTCTGCAGTGCCTCACATGTCCAAGAGATGCTACATTCATGTGAACTGCCAGATGCAATTGCTTTGCAGGCAGTGGCTTGTTGAGCGTGACGTTTGCCGATGGTAGAAAAGGAACCATAAAGGCTAAGGCACAGGAAGGCTTGCAGATTGATGGTGTCAGCAGAGGCTTAGGAAGTGCAAGCACATGAGCAGAATAAGAGCATGCCAAGTTAATGGAGAGAACATCTTCTCCAGTGCTCTCTGCAAGGAGTAAATGGGTGTGACTCAATTCTCTGCTGCTACTTCAATGCTAGTTTGCCTGTTCTCTTTGGATTTCATGTTAATTATCTTTCATAAAAGATGAAAAATTGATAAATCCTGAATCTGTACCACTGCCATTTTGTTTGGCATTCACAGCAGTGGATTCTAGCATAAATCATTTTCTGTTTTACACCAACTATTCTAAATGTATATTTCTCTATATACAGAGAAATAAAAAAGAGAAATAAAAAGAGCAATAGACCAAATGGAGCTGGTCTTCTGCAACATAAGGAACATCTTCAATAACCACACTACTAAAATTAAATCCATATTTCCCTGTCTTTCTTGATGATCACATCAAGACATCATCACATCAAAAATTTCTTTGTTTAGCTGTGGCTGTGTTTATAAGCTTTATTTGACATTAAGGTCTTCCAAGTTGCTTTGTGGGGTTATGTCAAAAGGACAAAAAAACATTAAACATGCTGTCTTTGGCAGAGAGAATTCTTACATTTACAAATCTATTTCAATTAAGGTTTTCATTTCAAGGAAAAGATAGATTTTAATTCTGACATGTAGACATCTCAGAAATCAGTACATTTACGCTTGCAATTACTACTGCAAAGCTAGTGCTATCACAATGAAATAATAAACTTCTAAATAGCAACGATTAAAAAAACCCAACATAAAAACCCAACAAACAAACCAACCAACCAAACAAAAAAACAACCAACCAAAAAAAACAAAGCAGAAAAGGGTTATTAATCAATTTGACAGAGCGAGTATCATATTCGTTGCTTTAGTGCAGCTAAAAGGAGTTTGTTGGTATACAAATACAAGTCTCAGCTTAAAATACCCAAATCTTGTTATGGTACTGTAGGATGCAGTGTAGAAATATTACCCATGATCATTTTTATCATAATTATACTTTTTTGCAGAAAGTGCCCATTTCAAGATTATTCTGCCATAAAACACCTACATCTCCTAATGAGGTCTAAGCTATAATGTGGCCATACCTCTTTTGGTGTAATTCTTACTAAGATTTGTTCTTATTTGTTTTTTAATTCTTACTGTGCATACCACATACAGTAGCCACTCCCATTTTCCCACTTCAAGCTGTACTGAAAATCTTTATCTTTTAGTACTAGAAGTGCCTGACTCTCTAAAAAACCACAATGATGTTAAGTCTAGATGGTTTAAATTTTTCTATGTAAGTAAAAGTGCTTGAAGGAGCAGCATAATGATGAGACTAGTGGTCATTTTTGGAGGCAAGGTATCTCTTGCACAGCTAAATATGCCAGACAGGCCACAGCACCCTCTTGGATGGGGTGTTAATAGTTGACAGAACACAGCATTTTTAATACAGCACCAGAAATGAATAAGATTCATAAGCAAACGCTGGACTCTGAAGAAATGGTAATGTAAATTACTTTGTTTATTGCAGCTAACCATATACTGTTGGAGTAGGAATTATAGTTTGTCAAAAAGATATACAGTAGCTGCTTTTTCATGTTTTCAGTTATTTAAAAATAACAAAATTCAGTGCCGTTTACTTTTCAACAGAAAATAAATTAAATCTAAAGTTATGGGTGTTTTTCATTAGCTGTTATATACAGTGGCTGTGCCAGAAACCATTATCTAGTACATTTTGCTTTCCAGATAAAACTTTCAAATGCTTACATTTCATTGCACATTGGTTGATTGGATAATTTGAACATCAAAGAAACCTTTCATTTAATTTAAGCCGAAAAGTTGTCTTTTGCTTTATTAACTTTCGATCAATAAACAAGCAATTTGGAAATGTAATCAGGAAATGCTTCCAATTGGCTGACAATGTATCAAAGCCAGTGCTTGAAGGCAAGAGCAAGCTGTAACAAGCAGTTTATTACCAGTAGCTGTTACTGACATTAGTCAAAACCAAGAAAGATAAAATGGAATAAGAAATGTAATGCTGGAAGAGCCTTGGGCGCTGTGTTCTCTTCTTCCTTTTGAAAACTGCAAGCCTGTCTTTGATATGATAACAAATATAAACTGTTTAAAAACACCAAATGCAGAAAAACTGAGACTAGCCTGTCATGGAGTTAATCCATTCTAGAGTGACATACAAATAGTGTAACATCCAGCGGATATGTGTTATGGAAATATTTTGAATTGGATTTACATGTAGTGAGCAAATTGGAACTTTTGATTTTATGTGATATTGTAATGTGCATGTTCTCATATTAACTGAGTGTAATCCTATTTGAAGATAATGAGTTCTCAATAGGCTCTCCAGTCTGAAACTGCATCAGAACATTTTGATTTTGGCTGGAGAAGGTCCAAATGGACTTAGAAAAAATGCTCAGACTTGGGGGTACCCCTCATTTCTGAGGGAAATTTGCTTTTTTTTTTCTTTTTGGCCAACATGCCATCCATAAATCTAACAGAATGGCGAGCTTTTCTAGTTTGTTTTGACAGTGTACTATTTTTTTTGCTCTGTGCTGTCTATAGCCCAAAGCAGAACACTGAGCTGAATTTCACCTCTGTTTTATTGAGCATGTCACAGTAAGCAACTTGTAGTTATTTCACAATCATTTGTACACATTTTTAACTCAATTAACAATAAATAAAAAGGAAAGAAAGGAAAACACATTTGACCAGAATGGATTTGAGAGGTGAGTAATGAGCTTAGTGTAACAGATTTAATTTCCCTGTTTGACAATGAAACAATGTCACGGAGACTTAACACAAAAGGATTCAGGAAAAGAACAAAGAGAGAAAATGTTTTAGCTGTTTTGTGAAAGTTCCGTATGTTGGCACACTGTGCATGCTGAGCACATCACAAGGCATGCTGACACACAAGTCACATACTTCATCACCTCAAAGGGACGCAATATTCTCATGGTAGAGGATTACTTATCCTGTTCTTCCAGTTAACTGTTTTACAGGTTTCATGAAAGTAGCTACTCCATTGGATCTATAACCACAGATGTATACAAAACAATAACAGGTCTTCATTTCATCTCATTAACACATTCCAGTAATGCTTTAAAATTCCCTTTTCCTTGGGGCCCCGAAATCTGAACATCAGTTCCACTGATCGTACATCAGCTGACTGTGCTGTCAGTCCTTCCTCCAACAGGGAGGGCAGTGCTGGTAGGTTGGAGGCTTCAATCCTCACTGCTCATCTGTTTAGACTCCATGTCCTTTGATAACCTTGCCCTTGACCAGTATTATAATGTTTTTTTCTTGAATTCTACCATATTTGGCATATTTGACTTGGAACCATTGTGGAGTACTGAGGTACTCCAAATAGCCCTACCTCATAACTAGACCTCCTATAAACTGTAGTAATACTAATGATCACTTCTTATAACCTTGGAAGTATTAAAAGTGGCATGCTCTGGCCAAAAATTACAGAAAACAGAAATTAAAATATTATGTTTGAGGAAAGGAACCAGTGTACTAATGGTGTTATACCACCTTATACCAGCTGAAATCCCACCTAGAGTTTCTTGGCATAACTTCCAGTATTGCTCATGAAATATTTTTGAACCTGGGACATCTAGTACTAAGAGAAAAGCAACCACTGGACTAAGAAAGTAATTCATGTGTCAAGCATGTGTACCTACCACTACACTGAGGTTTCATATAATCAATCACATATGTTGAATTCATCATACTGACATGATGACATGAATAGATGTGCTTGAGTGATATTTCATTCATCAGCCAAAAATTAAAGAGGAGAAAAAGAAAACTCATCTGATTTACAGGTAATTTCTGTTATTGCCATATTTTGCCCATCAAAAAGTTAGCAGACCTTCACACACTGTGGTGTGAAAGTCTGAGGGAAACACTGCAATCACCCTGTTACATCATACCAAAGGTCTTTTCAGTCTCTTCCTTATTGCTTTACTAGTATTTAAAAAAACTCCAACCAACTACTCTTATAGGGATAACAAAAAGCGAAGTACTTGTACTTGAAAAAAAAAGCAAAAAAGAAAAAATATTTATGTCTCTTCTTATCTAACTACACTTAAAATGTCTTCTGCTTCATTGCAGAGAGGGTCAGACACCAGAGTATGAATAGTTCTGCTAGAGAGAAAACAAAAACCTTAACACATTTAATGTTCTATGAAGTATGGGGGAAAAGAATAAGTAAACAACAGAGTTGATTTTCTTTTAAAAGAAACAATGAAAGACCTGCTCATTGTGAGTTAATTAAAGTGTTTTGTGCAATTTGAAACAAATCGTGTTTTGCTTTTTAGGAATATTTTTTCTTCTTTTCAGTGAAACAAGTTAAATTCTTTCTAAATTTTTAAAAAAATTTAAAGTTCAACCTTTGACAATTTTTGGGGAATATTTGGAGATTCCTAAAATTCTTCTTCTTAAAAAAAAGACCTAAAAAATAAAGTATAAATTACATCCAGAAATGGGAAAATTAAAATTCAGAACCAAGAATGTTACCCAGGATTATATCCCGTGTTTTGGTAAAAACGAATTCCCATTTTGAAACTGCATTTTTCTTGTAGAAATGTGTGCACAACTATGTGAGCAGATGATATCTATACTAACTTAGTGCATTTTAGGTCAGTTGCAGGGTAAATACTGCAAATGTCACAAAATATCTCCTTACCTTTTCATGTACACAAAACTCTGAATGAAAAAGGGCTGATGAGTGAAGGTCTTCTACAAAAAAAACCCCAAAAAACATAACCCCACAAAAACATACCCAGACTATCCCTTTTAAATATGAGAAGAAAATTTTGACAATTCTATTTCTTTGTCTGCAGCAACAAAATCCTCCCTAACATAGGAAACATTTCTATCTAATAATAATCATTATCATCATCACCATCATTGATTTTAAAGAGATTATTTATTTAAAAACACCCTGTAAATACATTTTTAGAGGACTGTAATGCCTGTCAATATTTCAGTACCAGCTTTAATAACCACATCCATATTTACAATAGAAAATTTAATTTTAAACACAGCACATCTTGAAAGCATAAATCCTGAGTCTATGCAAAATCTTCATCGGTCACTGTTTTCTTTCATGTAGACGTAATACACCAGTCTTCTACACTGGGGGCAGATGAATGCATCCTACAAAGAGTGCAGGAGATGATGGCTTGTGGAAGAGATTTGGTGAGGCAGCAGTACCTTTGGACATCAAGCAAGTTTAACAGTACATTACAAGAGCAGCAACAGCTTAATCATTAGATGTGACCCCCCAGGCTGTTGTAAGAGTGTTTCTGTGCTGCCTTGATTGGGATGAGGCTGTGCAGGCAGCTGAGACTGGGGTGTATGTTTGAAACCAAAGTGGTAGGGATCAGCAGGAGTAGGGCTGCCCTGCAGGCAGTGGGGAGCCAGGAACCAGAAACTGCTCCAGCACAGAAACCATGCCAGTGACACGAGTGACTGCTGCAGCAGGAGGCCATCCCTCATCTTCAGGGCAGGGCAAGGAGAGGTGGGAACGGTGACACGACCTGTTCACAGCTCAGCAATCTGGCAACGGCAAGATGACAAGTCAGGTCCAAAGTCAGTCAGGGAGGGCCAAACAGCAATTCAGGAATAGCAAGGAATGGGCCAGGATTCTCTGCAGCATCTCTGGGGCAGCGACTGATAGCCCCAGGCTGAGATGAATTGGAGTCCTGGACCATGAGAAGGGGTGGGGAGGCATAGGGAAGGACGGTCAAGTGATGCTTTTTGGTGCCCTCTGGGCCCTGACAAAAAACACATTTTAGAACTTCTGCAGAACACCAGCTTCAGAAATGAATATAAATTTTCAGAAATGTATGAACATAAGGAAAAGAGGAGGTGGATGGCTGAAACAAAGCAGGTGGATATATCTGCACTTGTAGATGTGTGCATTAAAAGGACAATGAAATGGCTTCCATGCTCCCACCCGTGCTCTGCTCCACTCACTTGAGGAGCAGGGCAATATTTGCCCTTTAAAACTGGCACCCGTCAACACCACCTGCATATGCCAAGTACCCTCTGACAAGCATGAGACCTGTTACCTCTCAAGAAAGGCACCAGAGGTAACAATAACAATAAAACAAGGATATAACAAATCAGATTTTAAAACCAAAGCCTTTTCTCTCTTTTTTCCTCGCTCTGTCTCTAAGTACACCTTTCCAGCTCATTACCACAAATCATTTGAATTCCAGCACACAATGTCACCTGCACTGTAATCTGATTACTTTATGGAGGAATTAGTATGTATATTTAATGTAGAAAGGTTTTAATCTTGATGAAAATAATCCTAAGGAACTGTGATAGGGCTGCTCATATGTCTGGCAGATATGCCAGTAACATGCTAATAAATGACAGCTGATTTATGTATCTGGATTCTTTTATTTATAAAAATAGCAAGTGGACTGATTTTTGATATTAATAATACAAGTGAATCCACTTTGATTAGACTTCTGTAGAGAGCTGTGCATATTCGGCATTACAATTAAATCTTATGATGTGGAATGGGAATGACATGCTAATGAAGCAAGCCAGTGAGCCTGAACCAAGAATGTCCAACATCATTATGGGATATCTTAGATGAAGAGTAATTATAAGAGGAACACTGAAATGTCATTAAAAATCTTCAGTAAGAGATTTAACCTACTATTTCATACTAATGCTGGATTTTTACAACATAACTGAACACAAAGTTCCTTTTCAGAATTTACAGAAAAGGCTTTTAAATAGGTCTGGATTTAAGAAAAAGATACAATCTAGTGTCCTAATTTAATTTGGTACATCAAAATTCAATGGTAGTATGTAATTGAAATCTCTTTTTAATAATTTCAGATGAATTAGCAATTAGGGCTTGATCCGATTTCCATGAAATTTATTAAAATTGAGGTCTGAAGCCCTTGAAAATTTTTGTTCTTTTCACTCCATTAGCACAATACATCTAGTCTAAGTGACTCTGTCAGTTGGCACTGTGCATTCCTTGTTTATTTATGAGAATTTGTTTCATGGAAGTTCAAAAGAGGTAACCTTATGCATATTCATATAGATGGCTCATAATGCATGAATCAAGAAAACACTCAGAGCCTGATTTGGTTCTTACTTTCCAAGCAAGTTTACTAACTGTTTTTGCCTTCACAGCTTCTCACAACTACATTACATCTATGGATGTGCCGCCCATAGCAGTGACCTTTTAGAGACTAGTGGCAATGTGCCAGACCTCTCTTTGAATATGACACAGGAAAGTTTCAAAGCTGTGCTGGCCTCTAAAATATATGTAAATATATAAAACATGAACTTCTGAAGACCATTTTGAAATAGGAGCCCTAGAGAATGGGACAGTGAACCAGAAACCCAGTACCAATCGTACTACCATAATACCCTAAAAATAGTGTTTCTCTGTGACAGCTATAAATTACACACAGAGAGAATGAAAGGTTACAAGAAGTATGTCATGCAGAGGTTTTTTTGGAGAGGTTGGCTTACTTTTTTCACAGAACCTACCTTTATGAAACGCAATTATGCTTAACAGGAAAATGCTGGAGCATGATGGCCTTGCTCCATGACGGCCCTGTATTTCAATTCTAAGTGTTCAGCATTCCCTGGCTGTTTGTCTGTATTGCATGCACTTTATTAAAGATGCCATTCGGGGAAGGGCTGGTCCTTGCTGTGTCATTATGAGAAAGGTAAGCATATTTCTTGTGGAAGAAGGGCCATTTCTATGCCTACATGAAGGAAATATTTATTATACTTCATGAAACTGAAAAATAAATGTGTTGCTAGTTATCTGTCATCAAAGGTGCTTAATTATTGAAATAATGAGACTCCAGATGGAAAATATGCAAGGATAAAGTAGAAAATTTCTTAGTAAATTACTTTGACAGAAAGGGGAATAATTTACTTTACCTCTAAGGCCAGTAGGACTTCTAGTGAGAGGTAAGACCAGTTAATGACTTCAGACTTTGTGTTTATTATTCTGGATAACAGCTATCAATTGCTAAATATAGATTAATGGCATCATTAACTCAAAAACAGATCAGTATTTCGTATGTTTGTAGACATATATGTTTCTAACATGAAAAGGTAAAAAAAAAAATTGATTACAAATCACTGTCAAAAAAGTGAACAACGATCCAACAGATTTTTGTATTTTTTCTTCCCGAACCAATGTATTAGAAACCTATTTCTACAGGATTTCAAGAATTTTTGGCATTCTTTTTTGCCTTTGTAGGATTTTGTGTAGAAACTAATAAAGAACATAATTTTTTATCATGCTGTCTCCGTTTGAGTGGGACACAAGTGTTTTGTTGAGACCAAACCACAGGGGAGACCCAAAACTCCTCCCCCTAA
>JAWWES010000041.1:24551491-24573991 GCA_035583135.1 Lophotriccus pileatus
TCCTCCCCCAAAACCAGGCAAGGGAAAAAAGGAACAATTTTTAACCTTGTAGCAGCACAAAGCAAAACCATGACACATGCATTCTCTTTTTCATTTAGCAAAGCCATTTCTGAACTTCTTTGGTTTAATATTTTTTTCCAAAGATGAAGAAAGAAGTGTACCTTTGCCCGTAGCAGATAATGGTGGAAAACAGGGAAATGTGTCACTTGTTAATCAGCTTAGAAAGTAAGGTGGTATTGTTGTGGTTTGTGTCAGGAATTGCCAGTATTAAGATTAATGGTTGAATAAAATGTTATGTGGGCAGTATCTCATCCTGAAAAACTTGAACAAATACCCAAGTATTGCACCCAACCATCTCCTGCTAGCAAAAATCTAAATAAACAAAATCCTGGTGAGCCAATAATGTGACCTGAAGGTGAACAACCCTGTGCTGGTGAGATCAGCAGGGAGGTGAATTAAGGGTCCAATAAACCATCACTGAGAACACATTGTGTCCTATTCCCAATAGCATGAGGCTGTTAACAGAATGTGCTCCAGCAGAACTAATAACTACCCATCCCTTAACAGTTCTCTGGTGTCCTGCAAATTGTGCAAACATGCTTGACTGTGTTGTGGGTCTGGAAAAGGCACAAACCACTTACTCGAGTTCTGATCAATCTGTGAGGCAGAAATGTGTGCAGCATCTGCCCAAGCAACTTGTTGTCTTGTTTCAGCTGAAGAGCACTGGGGACTCTACAAGCTTTCCTTTCTCTGTTGTGTCACTTCAGACCTTGGGATCTGATGATATGCAAACAGTTTGGACAAGCAAACATGGTACCAAAGCTGTATTCATAGCAAATCATGATACAGAACACCAGTTACTATTGCATTGTGATGGGTTTTCTAAGATAAGGATAAGCAGAATAAAATACTAAAGGCAGGCCTCTCCAAATATTTGACACATAGCTTGTCAGTTTACTAATAGAAAGGAGCCTTAGAGGTAAAACTTCTCTAGCCTAGAAACTCTGCAGCTGAGTCAGCAAGGCACTGTGTGCAAGGTAACATGCCCTGCTGGGGGGCTGGTTAGGACCAGCTCCATATGCCGGATGACAGGGCATGTTACATCAAACACAGTGCCAAGCAAACCCAGTTACGTGGCTGCCAGCCTGGAGTTGGTTCCCATTTGGACAGCTTAGAGCATGGGAAGAGATGCTCAGGCTTATATGCATCCATCTGTATAGACACTTTCCTAAATTCTTATGTGTAAGTTGGGAGTAAGACCTGCTGGGTTTTGGGATTTTGCTTGTTTTTCCAAATGGCCTCCAATATCTGAAAATACTGACATTGGTCAGTCATGACTGAGATAAAACCCAGTTTCCTCCATTTTCCTCTGATGCTTTGCATTTTACTCAAGCAGTAATTGTAATGATAAAAATGGATACAATTGTAGTTTTGTTGGGGAACTCCAGTAACAACAAAGAAGTCGCTTAAGGAAAAAGAAAGCATCAAATGGAACATGTTAAAACACTAATGAGTTTCTCAGGTTAAAAAATAAGTACGTATCTGCTACTATTAAGAAAGAAACATTATGCAAAGTATTCGTATAGAAGTGTAAACTGGAACCTGAACACCACTTCAAACATTCAGTTACAGAAAATGAAAGCTTTTCCTCCAAAACCTTTCAGGGAAACAGCTAATTTCCTCCTCCGGGCTGCGTTTGCGCACTTTCACCCATTGTGATGCTTACAATGGGTCTTTCTAATCCTTTGAGAATCAAAACTTGTTTTTGGAAGTGCCCATAGCAGATCCTTCCTAGAGGGCCATCTTTACAACAGCATTTTTCTTCTGCTCCATAGAATAGGCCTCTGTGTGAAGGACATTCCCCAGGATCCTGAAATGCCTCCCTTACAATGGTGAGCTCCACTCTTCCTGTTAGCTGACCACTAAGCTTTTTCTTTCTGTCAAAAAACATATTAGATTTCTTTTATATTTTTCTTTCATTTTTGCACTTTTCACTAAAAAGTGCTTGGAGCAGAATTAGGTTTTATTTTACTCCTGTTGTTTTAAAACTTTAAAGTGTGACCATCATTCTGTTTATTCATTTTCTATTTTATTATTCTGCTATAGTATATTTATCAGAAAAACATCAAGCTTAATTCTTAAATTCTTGTTTGTAATGAAAAGCATTTAAAATAGCAAAAATTAATTAATTTTCTGGAGTTTCATGAACATAATTTTTTAAAGTCATATTAAAAAAGCAAAAAAGTTTGATCATAGTGGTTTAATTTCTGATATTTACTAGACAAAGTAAAATCAGGTGATTTCAAGACCTATCAGATCACTTTGGTAACCACACTGCATTTTTAAAGCTGTCCTAGCCTATCACTTAGACCAGACTTGTACAACTATTGGTGTAGCAGAGGGAGGAGTTCTGGAATGGGATTTTCCTTTTCTGGAAAACATTTGGTGTCTCATTAGCAAAGAAAGTGGCAGTCGACAGGATGGCTGCAAATCAACCAGATAGGCAGAGAATGGGAGGGCTGATGTGACACATGCCACTCTTGTGTCTGTCTTTCAACTGCAGCATGAGTTTATCATGAGAGATCATCAGCCCTAAGGTAAAGATTGTGCTCAAACCTCTACATAGTATGTGCATGTGGTTCTCCTTTGTTTCTCAGATATTCCCCCAATACATTTCCTTATAACTGAAAATTGCCAGTTTACTTCTTGTTTTATAAAATGCTGTTGGAAGAATGGGATTCTTCCATGTACCAGTGAACCCAGTAGAACTGCAGCAAAGGTGGAGTTCATTCAGGCTTTTGCAGGAAAGAAATGCAGAAGGATTCTGGGATAAACCCCATCAGGCCCCATAGATTTGTAAGGATCCATCTTGAGTAGCAGATCCCACACAATTTCAGAATTGTCTGGGAGTTGGTCATTCTCGCAGTCATGGTCCCCCAGCTCAGGGCACACGGACCCCCTTCGTCTGTCACCCGTGTTGAAGACAGAGTCAAAGAAAGGATTAAACACCTCTGCCTTGTCTCTCTGCTTGTGAGATGACCATCCTCACCCTGTAACAGGCCAATGAAACTTCTATACTGTCTGTTGCCAATAATGTATTTGAAAAAACTCTTTACTGTCCCCCACATTTCTGGCAGCTTCAACTCCAGGTAAGTTTTGGCAACATGAATTTTCTCCCTACAGCAGGAAGCAACATCTCTGTATTCTTCCCATGTCACTTGACCTTGCTTCCACTGGGCATACACCTTCCTTTTTTTTTCCAAGAGAAGATCCCTGCTCAGCCAAGCCAGCCTTCTCCTTCTCCTGCTTGACTTCCAACATTTGGGAATTGCCTGCTCCTGTGCCCTTAGGAGGTGATGTTTGAAAAGTGACCAGCACTGTTGGCCCCAGCAGTCGGCTGCCTTAGGACCTGTTTCATACAGTTGCCATTGACGGTTTTTAGGAATCTTCTGCCCCAGGTTGTACCACATGTGTGATGCTCAGATTAATTTCTGGCAAGTTGAAGTCTTCCATAAGGACAAGGACAGTTGATTTGGAAGTGCCCTTTAGTTCCTCAAAGAATAATTTGTCTATGTCATCGTCCTGGCTGAGAGGTCTGTAGCAGACACCCATGACGACAACGTCATTATAGCCCAGAGGCTCTCAACTGTGCCACTGCCAGCTGTGAGCTCCACACATTGTAACCCTTCTATTACATACAGTATCAACCCTCAGCCTCTTCTGCCCTACCTATCCCTCCGGAAGACGCTGTAAGCATCTAACAGGTCACTCCAGTCACAGGTCTCATCCCACCAGGTTTCACTTGTGCCAATAATGTCAAATCTCTGGGACTGGGCCAAAGCTTTGAGCCTCTCTTATTTGCTCCTCATGTTGCGTGCATTAGTGTAGAAATATTTCAGGTGTGGTACATTGTAGCCAACACCTCTTGAGGCAGATTGAGGGATCCCATCAGTGCTCATTTCCTCAAATTTTGGCACATCACCCCATTGCTCATTACTGGTGAGCCTGGTTTTGCCCCTTTCCCCCTTCCAAGCTAGTCTAAAGCCCTGTCAACAAGCCCCACTGGCTCCTGCGCTAAAACTCTTTTTCCCCTCTGAGAAAGCTGTATCCTGTCAGGTGACAATAGACCAGGTCTTGAGTAGATCATGCCATGGTCAAAACCCCCCAAATTTTTCCAATTACACCAACCTTGGAGCCTCTCGTTGACCTGATAGGTCTGCCTATTCCTATTATTATTATTCCTTGTTACCAGAAGGATTGAGGAGATTACTACCTGCGCTCCTGATCCCTCTACCAATCATCCAAGGGCCCTGCAGTCTCTTTTGATTGCCCTTGGACTTCTCTTTGTTATTTCGTCACTGCCAGTTTGAAAAAACAATAGCAGATAGTAATCAGAGGGCCTTACTAGATTGGAGAGTTTTCTTTATCGAAGCCCCTGGGAGACAGCATACTTCCCTGTGTTTGGTTGCACTGAACCAATAGCATTAATTAAAATTTTAATGTACAGTCATTTTACATTCAATATAAAATCTGGTGAAAGTAATAGGTGAGATAAATAAGCTATTTTTCCCTGTGTTTAAAAAATGCCTGCATTTTTTTACAACAAATAGTCAATGTTTTTTTGGGTCAGTGCTTTATTTCTGTTGAAAGTTGTGGCTTGTTTATGTTGTTTGTTGTACAGCACAGCTTAGAAGATCCAAGTCAAGAGTAGTCTCTTTTGTACCAGGAATATTTAACATACGTACCAGAAAATAGATGTTACCAGTGGCTTTTGAAATGGTGTCAGACTACTGCTCAAATTGGTGCCAAGAAGAGGCATGTTATATTCAGAAAGCAGGGGAAAAGGGATTATATTTATCAAAGCTTTTAGAAAGACACATATGCAAAAAATCCTTGAAGTAGCTCAGATACGTATATCCAGAGAAAGCCTGAGCAAAGTTAACATGACTGACTGAGAACAGTGAGGGTAAGGGGAGACAGGAATGGGATTTGTGAGGGAACAACAAATGTTCACTGTCTCTTATGTACTGTACAGAAATCCCTTTGAGGCACTGGCCCTTTTTCGTCATGTCCACAGCTTCTGCAGTGAGTTTGATGAAGGGCTAATGCACCTCAAATGCCTATGGTTTCCTGGCCAGTCCATTCTTTTATTAAAAATGAAACCTTTTACACATTTCCTAGTTCACATCAATACACAGCATACCTTTTAATACACAGGTAGCCTACTAAATAAACCCAGATTAGTTTATGTGTGTAGAGTATATTCATATATCTGCTACCAGATAAAGCAGTGTTATCCGTGGGCTCATGGTTTCACAATCTTCCCTTTCAGCCATGAGGTCAACCCGGACAATCAGAAGTGATGAGGTAAGGTACTTTTCACTTGGCTGATTCATTGCACATCATTATCAGGCAAGAAAGTCCAACTCAATCTGATATTTCTTTAGAGAAAAAAAAAAATCTTAGATGCGAATTGTCAAATTCTGTCTGGATGGATGTCTGAGTTATAATAAGAAGTGGAAAATGTGTAGTCAGAACAATGAAGAAAACTACATTAGGCAAAAATGAATAAGGTGCCAAGGATCTTACATTAGGGAAAATCATAACCAGTGCTCAAAGTGCAATGGATGGGCGATATTGAGTAATAAGAAGATAAGGATCTAAATACAGATATTTAACCTCTGAAGGCCTTCAAGGGTCTCATTCTGTAAAAGCTAGATTATAGCTATGTAAGGTTTAGATATAAATGAACTCTGGAATTGTCAAAGAGTTTTTCTTTTCTGTTTTTTATTGTTAAGTAATTTTCATGGAAAAATGAAGCCAGTTCAGCAGTAAGATGAAGAGAAGTGAATGAAATGAATGAGGTGGTCATCTTTCCAAGAAGACAGTTACAAAAAAAAGCTTTACTGAGGTTAATTTCTTAAAAATGGAGGTTATATGGAGGTTTTCATGAGCAAATCCAAGGACCCTTATAAGAGAAGTGGATTTTGCCGTCCCAGAGTAGTGAGATGCAGCAAACACTCCAGATATAAAGCTAGTGGGTTAGCACAGAATTTTTTCTCTACATATGGTTAATTAACCCTGTAACCACAAATCTTCTTGGTTGCTTATTGACTACCACACAGCAGAAACAGTGGACCTATTAATAGTTTTCTGTAGAGCTCTGTATCCAGACTACTCTTCAACTGGGTGTGACACAAACTGAGTGAGTGTAGGTGCATGGCCTTACTGGTGTTCTCCTACACAGCAGATTTAGACAAATTCAGATGGGATGCCCCTCTGAAGATGCAATAAAACTGTAGAAGGGCTAAAAATGCTCTACCACGTGCAGAAAACAACAAGGCATTGGGAAAAAGAAGTAGAAGGAAGAATACGAATACCTCAAGAAGGACCATTAATACGGAAATTTGCATGTTAACAGTTCCATTTTTACAAGTACGAAAAATATGGGATGTACATCTTACCCTCCTCCCAGTTGGCTCTACCACTGTTGCTTATTATTTCTCAGTTGTAAGGCCTTAATCTATAATAGGTGTGATTTCTTTTCTCACAGTAAAATCCCTTCATTGTAAGAAAACAGAAGTGCATCTAATTTCCTATAAAAACTCTCAGTTTTTTAACTATGAACCTAAGAATTCTAAACATAAAAAAGGTAACACACAGTCTTTTTTCAAAAAAATATTTCAACACCTATTGTTGTTACTGAAGAGGAATAAAAATTTTGGGTTTTAATTCACAAGATCATTTGCTTGAAAACATAAACTGCAATCTCTCTGTGATAGTATTCCTGTGTCAGTAGAAATAAAGAGCATGGGCATCATTCTCTTTATGGATAGCGTAGTAGGGTTGGAAATGAAAGGAATCCCTATCATTTTGCCTTGTGAATTCCCTTGTTCTTGTAGAGATTCTCCTGCTTTCCTTTAATTTATGCAAAGTGCTGTTAAACAAATCACTACATATGAAGATAAGATAGCGTAATGCACTAATATATTTTTGTTGTGATTCTGAAAGTTACAGAAAGTAATGGTATAGCTATGTTTTAATTTTTTTAATTAAATAAAATTTGTAATTACAAATTGATATTCCCAATCCAATCTCTCTCATGATGATATTCCCCTGTGTTTGATACTAAAATGCTACACAGAATAATCTGCTTGGCACTACCCATATTCTATCTGCTGTGAGTTACATAATAATATTTTGATGCTATATAATAATATTTTGGTTTAATATGCATCTTGAAGAACATGTAACAAAATGCAAATCTAAAGTATGAAAAATTAGCAGCTGAAACCAGCAAGTCAAAAACATGTAACAGGTCTTGTGTCATAAATCTCTTAAAGATCATCCCTAAAAAATGTTGCGGCTTTTTTCTTTAAAAAGGAGAATTCATAATATTTAAGCACGGATCCAAATCCAGATCTCCCTCTCAGAGCCCAACACAGCTTCTGAAGTAGAAGGGTGGTCAAGCTCTCAGGCCTGCTGAAGATTTAACATTTGTTGCACTCTGCTTTTCTAGATCGGAATGGCTGAAGTGCAACTTTGATGTTAGCAGATACTGGGCTACAAGGACTGTGAGTTCTCTGGGTGTTCTCTAGGACACCCAACATTAACAGCTGGATTTTTGTGCAGCATATCTGTTTTACCTTCCCATTTTTCTGTAGACCTGGGGAAAAGTCTGCTTTTTCCCACTCTACCGTGAAACAGGGTGCTGTGGGCAAGAAGTAAAAATTACTTCAAATTATTCATTTTTGACTTCTTGTTGCATATCTGAGGTTTTTTTAACTTCCCTTGTTCTAATTTTTGTCAAATTAAAACACAGTGCATAAAATTAAAATCTCTATGGAATTTTTTATTGGGTTTTTCTTAAGGAAAACATGATCAATTTTCACCTTGGAAATTTGGAATCCCTTCACAGAACAAAGGCAAAGGCCATAAAAATGGCCTTTGTAGAAGAAAAAATACTTTTCTCTCTAAGGACAGTGGAACTATAATGTTGATGGATTTATTTTTCCATCTTGGTTTGAATTCTTAAATATGAGATTTACAAAAATACATGCAGAATTTCTGATATAAAAATTTCAATTTTTATCAAATATTTTATACCTTCTGACCTGTTTATATTGGTACTTAGATGTCACTTTTAGAGCTTATATGTCAAACCTTGTTGCAACTAGCTGTTTACCAGTCTTGTTTTGACCTCAGCATCCTAATTGCCTATGGAGAACCTGATCTGCTAAAACAGATGGTGATAGAATGGGTCACCTTTCAGACTCAAACACAATTACAGAAAAACTGCCAGGTGAAGAGATACTGTGTTTGTTTGCGGTTTTTTTGTGGTTTTTTTTTGTTTTGTTTTGTTTTGTTTTTCTGTTTGTTTGTTTGGTTGGTTGGTTTTTTTTTTTAATCTCCATTTAAGCTTATTTTAAGAAGTTATATGTAAAAAGCATGATTTAAATAATAGTTTGGTGACTTGGTAACTGTCTGAGCAAGTGAACAGCTCAAAATGTATGCATTGTGAGGATGAGAAAGTATTTTGTTGGTCACACTTTAAGGAAATTGGTTCAGATTTGTGAAGCTTTTTTTTTGCCCAGCTGGATGTAAACATTGACCAAGTGACCTCATTTTATTACATCTTCTGTCCTCACCTGCTATCTTCTTTAGGAAGAATTTAAATGCTGTAAATTCCATCTGCAACTTTCTTCATCTCCCAGTATTCTCTTCTTCATCAGCTGCCCCTCTGCTTCCTTATGAAGAAGACCATGGATCTCACAAACTTCTGCATTTCTTGTGCCCATCACTGTTCTCATATTCAAGTACCTTCTAAGTAAGGCAACCCTTGCCTTTTAATACTCACTGCGGAGTCCTTAGTCGCAGCATAGGAGAGACTTCCAGGGAGTGTGGAGAAAGCATGAATGAAGGGGCAGTTTGGGAAGAGACAGGAGACGGAGGGATGTTTGGTTTCTAGTGGGAGAAAGAAAAAGACCATTAATATCATCCTGGTGGCCTTCACTGACACTGACTTAAACCAAACTACTATACTTGAGAAAAGAAAGGTTTTCACACTGCTGGGAAAAAATATGAATTAATCTGTGGAATGTTTATTAGTCAGAAAAATAGAGGTAAAAGCCAGCAATATGTTGGAAAAGTATAGATATGATTACTGAATAGAAATTTGAGGAAATTATCCCAGCACAGTCCAGGAGACTAATGAGTCCATATTAAGAAAATAGCACAGTGCAGGTCACCCTATTATAAAACAGGATATTACAGAAATGGAGAAGGTGCAGCTAAGGGCAAGCAGAGTGCCACAGCAACACAATGATCTTAGTTATTTGGAAAGGTTAGAGAAACAAGAACCATAAGCTATGGAAAATAATTAAAATTAAGATAAACCCTCAGCAAAGTCTGCCAGAGTACTTGTATGCAATAGGTATAACAGCTTTGAAGACAATACCACAAGAGGATATTTGAACTTCTCTCACTACAAAGTAAGGGCACGGTCCTTTAGATTTGTTGGTTTGGTCAATGTGTAGTAAATAATATATGGAGTATAAGCAATGATAAAATGGTTTTATGTGATTTAAAATATAGAGCAAATAAAATAGACATGGTTTTCCTGCTTATGAAAGAATGCCTTTTTAAAAAACATTTGTATTATATTCTCTAACAGTCTTTTTAGAACCTATGTGGTCTTACACATCTGGCCAAACTCACAATTAAATTTGGCTTTAGGATACACCAAACAGTAAGACAGTAAATATTGCATAAACACAGAGAAGAGTTAAGTAGACAGGCTTTATGATGATGTTTGTGTAATTCAGTTCTTTACAAAATAGTAACATGATCCATTATTTTAATAATGTAGCAGATGATGGATTACTGGCCAAACATTACCTATGAATATAGATTTAGTTGTAAATATCCTGTAGTATTGTCACCAACAACAAAAAAATCCTACCACATTGCTCCTTTACAAGGCATAAAAGGCTATTTTATTCACTAAATGAATAAAATAGCTGGTTTCATGAGTTATAATTGGAACTTTTATGAATATGAAAACTTTCATGAGAATATTGATTACTCCAGATTATTGTCTACACCATTTAGAACAGCAATTGGTACTCATATAGCATGCTTTTAACCTGTGCTTTTTAAACTTGTCTACACTTTGGAGCAATGGCAGTCTCCATTCAGTGGAGAATATCCATGAAGGACATAGATATATAATCCTGGAAATAAAGTGGTGGTCTGTTGGAGATGGGCTAATGACTGAGGCTGCCTTCAAAGCATGGAAAGAAGCTGAGGATGTCTTACCAGAATCTTCCACCCAAAGAACTGTGCTGTGACCTTTTCCAGTGGTCAGGGAAATGTTTCTCTCCCTGGAGAGGTGCTAGCGGCTCCCTGCATAGCCAGCCCCCCAGGGCCAGCTGCTTTAGCCAATCCCCTGTTGTCCTTGCTTTGTCACTGCCCCTTTTCCCTTAGGATTCATGTTACCCCACCAATCCCAGGTCCTGGTGTCCTTTCTCCCATGGTCCCTTTCTGCTACCCCTTATAAACCCACCATGTTGTAACAATAAACCAGATCAGCTTTGACCCTGAACCTGCACGTGGCGTCTGTGTTTCTCTCTTGTGGACTTACACGTGGAAGCTACAACTCAGGACAAAGGACCCTGCTGGTCTGGACTTATGCCTTTTCCCATACCGGGTTAGTGGTCCAAAATAAAGTGTCAGTCCAAAGAACAAGGAACATTCAAGCAGTTGTTTCAACATTCTGTTTCAACAAACAAGCTACATTCTCTGTACTTGCTGGATCCCTGATAATTAGTCTCATCTATCTGTAATATGATCAAGCTACAGGGACAGAATATGGTACAGAGAGAATATATTCTCTCTGGTGTGGAGAGAATATATTTAGCTTGTTTCTGAATTTGTAAAATTTTACTGATATCATTAAACAAAAACTGTTTATCTTATAAAACAAGTTTATAAAAATGAAATAGCATTGTATTTAGAGAAAAACATTAGTTAGATTAACTCATCTATTTAGGTGTTTCTGTAATTACTGGCAGTGAAAAAAAAAAAAACAGATTAAGAAGTATTAGCTTTTTATTGTGTGTTTAGAGATCAGGTACCAGAAGAGTGTAGAAGTAGGTCTGAAAAAGAGTGAACTCATTTTTGGGGAGAAAAAGTGATCACTTGAGAATCTATGGTGTGCATCTGAAAATCCCATTAGAGACTGTCAAGCTGCATTGGTCAGACAAAAAGAATATGAAATGGGACCAATTAGTACCAATTAATACTGATGCTGTTGAGTGCATGGCAATAGCTTCTAGTTCCTGATTTAGAGAGAAGAATACAATTGAGTGGAAATGATTTTGATATATTTGCATTTGTGGCTATAAGTCAAATTCTATATAAAGATATCTAGCAACTATAGAGTTGTGACTAGGGGCCTTGATTCCCGGTCCAGCGTCTGGGATGATATTGCTGGTTCTGCAACTGATCTTTGGGATGACCTTGATGAGATCACTCTTCTCTTTGTAAATGTTTCATGTACTGAGTTTTGTTATACCTTGTTATATCAACATACGTATATATGTTGATTATAAGCCTTTAGAGTCTTCTGAAGAACGGCTTATTCACTGTGTTTGTACAGTCTGCAGCGGAATGAGCCTGTGATCTTCTCTAGGGAGAATTTAAATACCATAAAATCATGCAAGCAGCAGAAGAACCATGACACGGAAAGGGAGAAAATCAATGGGATTTGGGGATCAAAGAATTTTAAACTCAAGGACTTTCAAATATGTAGTTTCCCCACAATGAAATAGATCCTAATCTGATCCAAAACTTGATCTATTTGCTCAGCATGTTTCCATGTCCTTGAAACAATTAATCTGTGACAATTACATGTTTTTACAGATTTTTTTCCAAACACTGAATGGTAGGTCTTTTCTAAAAACCTGATTTTCATGATACTTAATTAAGGGATAAATAGTATTGTACTTAAAGAAAAGCAGTCTTATCTTTAGATCTGTGAAATGGTTCAGAGGACTCTATCCTCAAGTGTCAGGAAAAAGAAATGATGCATTAGTCTTCTTCCAAGCTGAATGGACCCTTCTTCACATGCTTTGTTCTCTTCATCATTCTGTGCCACTGTAGCTCCAGGGCTGCCCCTCGTGGGCAGGCTGCCTATTTTGCAGTACATCGCTCTCAATCCTGCATGGGCACTGCCATGCAAAATTCCATGGGGTGTCACCCCAGTCTGGCAGGGCCACAGGCTGCAGCACAGGTGGCTTGGAAACTGAAATTAAACCATACCACTTCTAGAGGATTTAACTGCTGTAACATACAAGGAGCTTTTTCTACCGCAACATACCCCATTTCATTCTTTTATCTTCTCTTTATGGAGGGCTAGTGGCTGAAGAGGAGAGTTGCATCTAGATTTACATTTACCACCTAATAAAATATTTTCCTATGCACTATCATATTCAGGGGAAGAAAGCCAAATGGAATGAAAAACAGACTGTGAACAGTGTTATTGCAACAGGCTTTTCACTGTATTTATAGCATCTTCTGTTGACTCAGCACTAGAATGTGACAAAAGATCATTTTGTTCGTGACTTATTAATAGAGGAGAAAAAAGGATTTATCCGGTTAAAAACTATTCTAGTATTTATCAGCCAGCAGCAACTTTTAAGTTCTAAACTGAGGAATAGTTTAATAGGTTGAATTTATCTCTATTATTCAACACTAGAAGTAACCTAGGAGAGAGCCTAGAAGTGCTTAGGATATGTGAAAGAATAATTTTTGCATTTGTAGGTCTCAGGTGCTGATCAAATAGTGTAAAAGCACTTTGTAAAGAAAAATGAAACTCTGATGACTGAATGATCAGACATCCTGCTCTTTCTGCTTGGCTAGTTAACATCCTATTTTCAGTACATAAATTCTACACAGTACTCTTTAAAACACACTCAAAATCATGTAACATTCATTCTTCCCTCTTTTTGCCATGTTTATAGACCAACTTGATTATAAACAGAGTTTCTTCCAGCTGAAGTGAAACAGGATCAGTTTGGAAGAGTGAAAACCACAGTGAGGTTCCAATGGTTCATCTAAGAAGTATTTTATAATTCACTGGTGAGTAGAGGTGTATTCTGGGTTCTGCCATCAGCATGAACCTGTATGTTTTTCACATTCATTTTATAGCCCCATGTTTTGATGCTCAGAGTTGGGGTTTTGTTATCTCATTAAATTTCCTGTATGTGTGGTCATTTACACTTACAACAGGTAGCCCTTGTTTCTCTGAATTTGTAACTCAGTTGAACAACAGCAATAAAAAGCCAAATCACATAATCCTGTAGTCCTAAACCCCGAACAGATACACCATAGTATTTTCAAATGTACTGCTCTCATCTCATAAACAAGGCTTTATGTCTAAGGCAACACAACAGTATGACTGTGAGCACAAGTGTCCAGACTCAGGCTGAGGGCACCTCTGTTGGAAAAACGTGTTTTAAGCCTTACTGAGCAGCTGAGTCCATACCTGAAAATGTTTGTATTTAAGGTGTCACTCTCCACTTCTTGCACATTTGATGAAGAAACAAAGGTAATTACTTTCCGAATAGTCTTTCAACTTTCTCTTTCCTTCACAAGGGTAAATGGAAGATATTAATGTTAAGCCCCAGCCAAGTTAAAAATGTGATGATCATGAGATAGTTATGAAAAACATAGTAAAAAAAGTGAAATCTCAATGCAATAAATAATAAATAGAACAAAGCTGTGTAATACAAAGAAAACCAATCACAACTGAAAAAACCTAAAAAACCAAAAAAACCAAACCACTACCTTATCGCCACTTCATGATTTTTTTCTCCTGATACAGATTTCTCACATGTATGTGAATTTGTCTTCAACGTCTGCAATTGCAAGATACTGGTTTATTCCAATTTGCAGATCTAGATTAAGGACTTTCTAATTCTCTAGTTACTAGTTTTTTCCTGTATGGAGAGATACTGTCCCAATTACATTGGATGTAAAGACTGAAGAAAGTAGCACTTTCAGGTGAAAAATGGCCCACTGAGTTTATTGCGTTAAGTTTTGCTTCTCCCATTCTTTATCTGTTTTGCTATCATCAAAAAAAGTTCATCTGGGTTTTTTTAATGGCGTTTTTCAAGCAGAAAATATATTAGTGAATGGATTTCTGTTTGAATGAAAGGGAAAAGAGCTGTTACGATCTTAGGGCACAAAGGAAAGGACGTTATATATAGAATGTGCGTGTTAATGACTAGGAGGTGTTGATTAGCATCATACTTTTATTTCACACAAAAATGTGTGAACCTTTCATAACAAAACTTGTAAGAAAGCAGAACTTGCCTCATCTATGCATTTGTTTATAAAAAGTGAAACAGTCAGCAGTTTGTATAAGGTCAAACAAACAGAACATCTCACAGTGTTGTGGGACAGGGCAGGTGAGTTTGGGATCACGCCCTCCTCCTCTTTCGCCTCACCCCAGCCCTGCCATCAGCCTGCCTGCTGGTCATTACAGTGCGTGTTTTGCTACCTGTTAAAATAAGCACATTTGGAATAAGTAGATTGCTCAGATCTTTCTACAGCCTGCTGGGGTACATGCCTTGGCTAACGGCCTCTATTCTCAGCAGCCAGCAAAAGCCAGAGCTGATCAATTGCTCTGGAACAGCCAGGGAGTAGAAGCATCAAAATAATGCAAGGAAATAACCATTGGGGAGCTGAGGAAAAAGGAATGCCACTCACATCCAGAAAGTATTTGATAAAGGTGGGCTTTCGAAATAGTTCTTTTTGTTGCATAAAATTGCTACCTCAGCTCTACTTTGTCCTCACTTTGTGCCTGCCCGAGCAGAGTTTGTTTCTGTAACAGCAGGGGAAGGCTTTTCAGAGGTAAATCTGAGAGTCAGCTGGAATAGCTGAGGAAAGGAATTCCTCTCCTTGAGCTTAAGTGGGCAGCTGTGTTGGTAATGGGTATTTTAGATGAAATGTGTGGTTCTGCATGCTTGTTTATGCTGTGTTGAAGATCCTGTTATTGCTTTTGTTGGTGGATAATTTCATTTGACAACTTGCTGCAGATTCATCTTTATGTATGAATTTACAAGTACAGAGCGAGAAGCATAAAAAAATAATACAGAACTGCACATGCAGAGTCACAGCACACAAATTAGAACATTCAGCAGTTCAAAAATGCCAGGATAGACAATTTCAATCTTTTATATCACCTCTGTACTTGTAAAGCTTTAGCTTTTGCTCATGATGATAAACATCAGGAAATCAAACTCACTAAAGAACAGAATAAATGTCGTTTCAAAAACTTGGTTGCATGAGAAAGCAGAATATGCTGCTCACATTTTGCCAGTATTCCTGTGAATGTGTAACGTGTTGACAACATCTGTATTTTCTCTTCTAACTTTTACTGTGTTGGCAGTAAATTAAAGTCTTTCTCTGGTTCCCACCTATGCCTAGCCTAAGCTAGTGTTTGCATGAAAGATGATGGGGAAGGGTGAAATGCTGCCATCCCCCAAATCCTTGATAGCATCCAACAAGTTTTAAGAGATGTTTGCTACTTTATGCTCTCTAGTTTTTGGAATACACTGTAATTCTCAAGCACTTACCTGACATCTGAAGAAAAATAGCGTAATGAAAACATAAAAAGTTGTTTTTTTTTTTTAATTTAGGGATTCCAGCATTTCTTTCCTGAAACATTTTCATGAATATGATAAAATCATATGAAGAAGGAGCAGAGCAAGATCCTATAATGTGATTAGAAGTGTTTTTCTTTTCTCTTTAGATTCTCAGGTAAAATTTCTTCTGGTTCCTTGTCTTAGTTAATTGGTCCTACTGACTTTCCTAATCTTCAAATGCCACTTCTGATTTTTCCATGCCATGATCATTTCTGGGTCTCAGCAGTGTGACTTTCCTTCTCTGATGGATTTTATAGGTTTCTTCTACTATTTGAAATTATTCAATCTGCTGTCTCTTCCCATCTGATTAATTTAACAACTATACCATCTCCTGGAAGGGGGATGAGAGATACACTAGTTCATATCAGTGCTGCAACTGGGCATGTGGTTTTACGATAATTACTAGAAATAAACACATATCGAGGTGTCATTGTTACACGTTCCAGTAATCAATAAGATAATGTTATTAAAATATTTATTACCTGAAAGAACATAAAAGTTGAATTAAATTCCGAATGAATTAGTACAGATTTCAACTAACATGCATCCATTTATCAACAAATAAAATTACATTAACTGGCCCATGATAAATTATCTTACAGTGGAATTTGGAGTGGTTTCTTGAGTAACATAAACATGGGAAAAGCAGAACAAGTCACCAGAACAAGTCTTGAGATAAGAATCTTACCAAATTTCTGGAATTGCTTTTTCCTTCATAGATAAAACATGTTCTGCTTTCTTTCCTTCTAAGCACATATTTAAATAATCAAGATGGCAGAAATAAAATGGAGTTTTCCAGCAGAAGAAAATCCATGGAGGAACGATGTCCTGAAATTAAATGGAAGGTACAACAAGTGGCTGGAGAACTCTACCATTGCCCCAGTATTCCAGCTTGTACCAAGGGAAGTCCTGCAATTAGTGGCCATAAATAAATACCCACAGATGGATCCAGCATCTATGGAATCTCATCAATTACCAAGTGGCTCTGCTAGATATGAAGTTTACCCATAGGTTATGAACTGTGAACTCAGGCACAATGGTGAAACAGCAATAAAAAACCTTTCCTTCACTAACACACTTGGGTTATTCCTAACATCGGAAAATAAAAATAGGATAAAAAGGTATGTATGACATAAATATTTCAGTGCCTGCCCTATATTCTTGTATAATAAAGAACAACCCTGAAATAAAGTCCATAGATCTGGCTGTTGTGTGAAGTACAGATTTCCCCTCTACATTGTACTGGATTTAACTATTCATTGTACAGGAGAGAAGAAATATGACAAGGGAATCAACAGAAAGACCTTGAAAATCTTAATCTGTTTTTCCTTTCTCAGTACGAGACTTCTTTAAAGACAGGAAAGATGCTACTGAAATACAAAATGAACCATAAAGCTAGGTAGTGTTGTTTGATCTTGTTTTGACTCAGACCCGTACACAAGTTATTGTCAAGCTACTTATATATTTATATAAACACACATATATAGATAGTTATTAATGCTCACTATTAAAAAAAGATATTATCATAGTTGATAGGGACTAAGGGGAAAAATGAGATAACATGACAATGTTTCTGTGGAAAGTATGAGTTGATATCTGTTAAAAAATTAAAAGCATATAAAACACTACAGCATCACTTTTTTTTTTTTTGGTCAGAGATTTGCTGTAAAAATTTGACAAATATATCAGTGTTGCAGACTTTGGTAAATACCACCCACACCCAGTTGCCTGTACTAGGTGTTCTAGATTTCAGACAGTTTGGAAGCCATAAGAATCTGCTGAAAAACTGATGATCACACAATTACTAGCACAAGTAGTATTAAAAAAAAAAAACACCTTTGCCTTTTATTTTTCTTAAGCTTTGATATGACACAGGTGGAGAGAATCTAATGAGAATATTAGACTTTGATACAGCAACTTAAAAATGTTCTTAACCTTTAGTGGTATTAGGTCCTTATTTTCTCACAGAAATATTATTACCATTTGATTTCCTCATTCTGATCTAAGGTACTTTTTATCATTTAGCCCCAGACTATGTCTATGCCAGGAGAGACAAACTTCACTTTGATATATTAGTTGACATATTAGTTTATTTGCCTACATACTCAAGATTGTTTGCCTTCAGGGATCTTAAAAAATTTTACCTAAATAAAGAGTATTCACTGAAATTATTTACAGCCACACTGTGCTTTTGATCTATATGAATAGTTTCCGCAGATTTTACTGATGTTTCAGGCATAGAGTGTTAAATTGCACTGTAGCAATCAATGCATCCCCTTTCATTACTGCTTGACTACACAATGGACAAAAATTCTTATTATAATTCTTAAAAGTTTAAAGATTATTTTCAGACTAGCCTTCCCCCTTCTCCTCTGTCTAATATTAATTCCTTGCTCTGATTTTTTACTTCCGATTTAGTCCATCTTCAATAGCTTCAAGTAGAAATGGTACAACTTGCAATATAATATTTTATTTTATATTTGTACTAGTAGGATTGCCTGTTTGCTGACCCCGTCTTTACGCTGTTTAGAAGACATAGTGGAAAGGTTTAACATCCAACTAAGATATACAGTCTTTTCTGTAACTGGAGCCCATTAATTTTTGTTGTTTTCTTCAATTTTAATGTGTCAGTTTTTGTTTCTCTTGATTCTCAGAGATTTAACATTTACACATTAATAATTTTGTATTGCATAAATTGCATAAATATCTTAGATATTTATAGTTAAAATGTATCTTTTAAAGAATATGTTGTAAATTACTTTTGATACTTGCCTAGAGGACACCTAGATACTATTCCTCATACAAATGGTTGCATAGAGAGCAAATAACTTAAATAGCTTGATATCCATCTAAGGCCACAATATTCTTGTTATTTAAGAATATTTAATTATAAGTAAAATTAAAGTTTCAAGGAGACTAGCTGTTGATTTTAGGATCTTTTTCTTTAATTGTGAAAGGATTTAAGAGCTCAGATATTCCCTTGAGTATTGTTTATGCTTCTAATGGGACATCTGACCAATTTTCCATTGATTCCCCTTGACTTTTCTGATCCATAAACATAAATCTGTAGTACATCTCAGGCCCAGGCTCTGCTATCCAGTTTTCCACTAAGACAGGCCCAGAATGAAGTAAAATTACTCCTCTTACATTATTTGTTAGGAAAATATCAAACAAAGAATCATCAAAGAGAATTTTACTCTCTTACAGTGGGAGAAAACCTACAGCAGCTTTTTCCTCAGGACTGGACTGGAGATGAAAATGAAGATTGGCAAGATTTGAGCACAGGTCCATCATGCCGTATCCTCTGTCTGCACACTGCACAGTGATTATCACCAGGTTGTTCAGACACAGTCGGACTTCTCCAAGTTTTCACTTTCTTCCCACATACTTGTTAGTGGCTGTCTGCAAATGCAGGTTTATATGTAACGCTCAGTCTCTGAAATATATATATATATATATATATATGGCCTTTATAAAAAACAAACCAAACAAAAAAAAAAACCAAGCAAAAAAGATGTATTTTAGCGCAATGAAAGTACCTATGACTGCATACATCAAGGAAGATCAAAAATCTTCCATATGCTTAGACGTTGTCTCCATTTGCTCCATGAAAAGCATCATTCAGCTTCTTAATAATTAAGCATCATAGAATATGTCTTTATTTTTCTGCTTTGTAGAAATACTGAAGGTAAACATTTTTTAGCATACAGCTACAACTACTATAATTGCATTGAACTATCTATAATATATATATTTTTTAATTTATTTAGGGGAAGTTTACATAGAAAGTACGTTTACACAGGTATTCAAGTTAACACAGAAGTGCTGTTCTGAGAACTTAGATAAGAAATATTAAATTATTCTGAGCAATATGATCTAGCGGAAGGTGTCCCTGCTCAAGGCAGGGGTTTTGGAACTAGATAATCTTTAAACATCCCTTTCAACCCCAACTGTTCTGTGATGCACTAATAAACTCTTCATATAGAGGTATCTTAAGACCTCATTCTAATGTTATTCATGATACTGAAAGAACCTCCCCACACACACTTTCATTACATTAAAAAAAAAATAAATTTCTTTAGACAAGCAAGAACCAGAGGGCAGAAGTCTGGTATGTGCTGCAGGACTGTGGCATCCAGCATTTTGAACGAGACAATGAATAGCGATCACAGACGCGAGAGTATACATGCAGAATTTTTGAGTGGGTAAGTGACAAGACACAGCAGATTCATTAGATTTCCCCAATATAAGAAACAACAAGAAAGCCTTACAAGGGATTATTTCTTTAAGAACAAAGTTTGCTATTAAATATCAGTTTCACAAAGGAGGTTGAGAGATCATCTTCACATGCAAAACTCCACCAAGGCAGATGTGGCTGCACAAAAGATTTATCTGCTGCGTAATGTGCTGACCTTGCAAAATAACATACATGATCAAATGTGCTGTTGTCATTAATGGTTTGGGTTTTTGCACTTTTTTGGATAAAACTAGGTGTGCTTCACGTATCCCAAGGCTGACATAAGAGAGCTACAGCAAGCTATAGAAAGACTTCTATTAACTGAGCTTTTTAAGGTTGAAGAAGGTTCCTCCCAGAAAGAATAAAACCCTGTGGGTTATAAATGGATCAAAAAGAATTATATTTTTTATTTATACTCCAGAAATGTAAGCAAGTGAATGAAATGGTTTCATATACATTTTTACATCCATTAGCAGTGAAAACACTGTTCATACATCGATTCTATATTAAAATGTACATCCTGCTTTCCTAAATATGCCAAATTTAATGGACAAAACCCCTCCATAGTGATCTGAATTCTTGAAACAACAAGGGCAAAATGGGCTTCTGGTTAATTGCTTTAGAGCAATAATAAAGCTACCCTTCCAGAATGCACATTAATAATAAAGCATGGAGGCCAAACAATAACAACAAAAAAACCACCCCAAAACGTGAATGCCAAATTTGAGGAAATTTGTAAATCAGACCATGGGGAGACCAGGACATTTGAGTCCAAGTTGGTTTACACTAAGTGCAGTTCAGTAACTCTGATCCTAGCTGACTGTGCTTGGATTCCCTAATCACAAAGAAATGCATTCTTATGAAGTTAATCAGCTGTAGACACAGAATGCTGATGACAGTTTCCCCATATCTGCTTTATCTAAAGAAAACCCAGTTAGTGGCAAATCTACCAAATACTTGTAACATTCACATGAAACTTTAATTGATTTTCAAACAGTACAACTGTGCCATGAATCCAGCCACACAGAATATAAGCCTTAAGCTCACTAGGTTTAAGCAATTGTGACTTTGTAGACTAAAACTACGTAAAATAAAATCTGATAACTCCCTGGTGTTAGAGGTAGACAGTTTTCTTTCAAATCCTAGGTTTGGTCCTTTATTTTATTCAGCAGTGAAAGCCATGAATACAGAACGAATAACAGCTGTTACAATTCTCAACCATGACTTCTAACGTCAGAGAATTCAAGGTATGAACACAGTACACAGTAATGAAAAGTATCAAAAATTAGTTTACCTCAAAAAAGATAAATAAAACAGGTATATCCCACCAATACATAAACAGATGTTTGTGCTACAGTTAAAATTTGCTGTATACAAAAGATCATAATCCCCCGTCCTCAGCTTATGATAGAAGCAAGAATACATGAGCCATTTAAATTGTCAGACATTATGCTTTATAAGGTATGCACAGAAGTTCAAGCAATAAATACATACATTAGTTCAAAGCCTTACAATAGCTACGCAAAGCAGATGCAGAAAAGCAGATTTGCTATTACTAGCAAGCAATGATATAATAGTAAAAATTCATGAAATGCATTAAAGCAACATTTTTCTTAGAAAAAGTTCTGGTCATTTATGGGTCCACCAACATTTTTACATAATATGCACAATTATCAAAATACAGACCAAGCATCTCAGAAAACTCCAAAAAACCTAAAATCTATTTTCAAAGCAATTGCAGTTTTGGAGGTTTTTCTGGTATAATGTGCAAGCAGCTATTTTTTTTTTAAATTGTATTTATATAAAACCCATGCAAAACTCTACAGGTATATGCATTCTGTGGCTGAGACTTCCTTTCAAAAGTTTTGTAACTGAGGTATGCATACTTTAGCATTGTAGTCTTAGGCCACCTTCCTGATGGTACAATTACCACATTTACTTCCAGTCCATCAAAGTCTCTTGAACATGCACTTGAAACACCCATCATTCCCTTTCCGGTAATCCTCACATCAGAATCCTAGACGACTGATTGACTGAAAACAATTGCTTACAAGGTGAATCCTTCTCTCGATGTAATTACTGTAAACTTTCTGTTGATCATGACCCAAAGACAAACATAATGAAAAGTAGCAGTTACTGTGACGTTCTCACAATTCATGCAATCTGCCATAATTGTTCTAATTTCTTTTGTTTTTTTTTTCTTTTTTTTTTTTTTCTTTTGCAGAGGTAGAAGCTTTCAGAAAGCATTTTGGGTAAGTGGGAAAACCCTTTCGAAAGCCGTTATGTCCTTTTATTTGGCGTGATAGATGACTGTGTATATCTTTAAGTCTATTTGCTGACTTCAGCAAAGAATAAATGATGAGCTTAGTTTGCAAGAACCAGGACCATCACATGGAACTGGTACATATGTTAAGCTCTAGCAGCCACCTTCTGTCAAAAAACTGTTTGTAAAGCAATAACCATAATCAGGTTATGAGGTCCCTTGGTTGGGGGAAAAAGTATTATCAAGACTTGGCACAGCACATGAAAAGCAACACGTAAAGTTTCTAGGTT
>JAWWES010000041.1:24581491-24588475 GCA_035583135.1 Lophotriccus pileatus
GGTTTCACCTTTTAAAAGGTAAAAATATTAGTACAGTCAGTGAAGCACTGGGTCAGGTTGCTTAGGCAGCCCTGGAGTTTGCATCCTCATAGGCCTTTACCAAATCATCCTTGGGGTTAGATACACATCTGTGAGAAGTTCAGTCACTGCTAACTCTTTGGTATAATAAAGAGATACTGAAGACATCTCTTAGTGAGTTCCATTAGGACATCATGTCCAAATGCCCTCATCAAAATGCCTGTCTTCTTTGAATAACTGTTGGCAAATTACACCTCTACATGAACTCCAGACTGACAATGAAGTGTCACAAACAGGAAGCAAAGAGATGAATGCAGCAGCAGCAAAAATAAAATATGGCTATGCTAAATTATGTCAAAGAACTTTTAGGTAAAGATATAAACAAATTAACATCCTTCTTTCCATGGATAGCCTTCTTTACAATTGATGGATGTACAATTATAAAGAAGACTTTCCTTGTATCCCAGTCCTTTCAAAATAATACTTTCTGTGAGAGATGTTTTTAATATAAAAGAAGGATTCTAATATCTTGCAGATCTGCCTTCTCATCTCAATACATTACTTCTTCTTTGCTCATAGATCACAGGACATGAAGTTCTTCTGTCTCTGTGTCTGCCTCAAGCATTCACTCTTCCACGGGCTTTTTTTTCATGAAGAATTTTCTCTCACTTCTATAACTGGCAAACTACAATTGCATACTGTATCCTTAAAGAAATCATAATTTGTAACATTTAACTGAAACAAGCGCCAGGAGACAGGTAACAGTTGCAGGACACTTACAGAGGCCTTATGAAGACTGTAGGCTGTTGGAGAAGAGCTTTGAGGCTTCAAAGGAAAACGAAAGATAACAGGACAGACAGCTGAGGGATAAATATATACTAGGAAGGCATGTGTAAAGTAGGTTCCAAATATTTAGGGACAAAGCCAAATTCTCAAAGCCTGCAATAACTTGTCTGATACAAGGTGAACTTGTCTTCTGAGTTTTGCATATGCCTGATCCTGCCTTGGGAAAACATGTTTAGTATAATAGGTACTAAAGTCCTGCTAAAATCTAGACAACAGCAACAAAACAAGTGTTACATTCAACTTTTAAACATTAGAATGTATGCTGTTCCTGACAAGAAAACAACCAGATCCTATAACCAAGTACATGATTTCTTAATTAAATTGAGTTGAGCTGCTGTCAACAAGGAGACAATATACTTGATACAATATTCTCAATTATGAATAGCATGTTTTCTACAGTGGATTCACATCACATCAGCTTTAATGTAAGGGGATACTGAATCCAACAAAACAGCAGTGAGAATGCAGGACAGCAAAATATAAATAATTACAATAAACAAGGTTTAGATTTGGTTAGTAGAAATAGTGTTCATTCCAAGCTTTGAATAGAAAATGCAACTTTTCTTTGGAAAAAATATGAAGCCAGACAGTGCCTTTTGTAACCATCAGCACCGAGTTACGATAGTGATCCTTCCCTTCTTCAAAAAAAGCTTCAACAATTTAAGTTTCCCTGTTTATCTTTTATGCAATTCTATAGAAGGAAAAAAAATTAGTTCATTTCTTATTTGTATATGTGAAAAAGAAAAAAAAAAGTGTCAGTAGTTTAGTGTTTAGTTCTGAAATGTGCCAGGAAAGTTCAATGGGTTTAATCCCTCCAGGATTCCCAGAGGAACAAATTCCACAGTTCAGATCTGGGTCCTCTAAACACTAATGCCCACATTCACCCAAGATCTTTAACCTTCTTCTAAAATCATTTAAGAAAATGTGTGTGTGTGGACATCATGACAGAAAAATTGAGTCTCTCAGGCAGTTAAGTCAATGTAATGACTGGCACTGAAAAGACTTTGCTCTTGGCTTTGTATTGAAGAGGTGGCAGACACTGAGAGTGAGAAGCTGCCTAGGTCAACGTGCTTACTGTGAGCCTTGTAGCCAAACGTACAGTTTACAACAAATCATGTTATTCTTTTAAGCTCTTTCAGAGCATTTTTATTCCTCTCAGGGGTTGCAATAATCAGTCCATAATCATAAAAGAATACTCTTTTTGCTGGGTTACAGCTGAAAGCATTTTGTATTGCTGTGGTGGCTTAGGCACCTAGTAACACCAGGGAGTTTTTTCCTTTGATATTCAATGGCACACAGGGCAATAAATTAGATCATGTCTTGAAGTCCCTCCCAAGCTTATTTTTTATGAGACTTCAGTTTTGATACTATTGGCTCACTAGCTTTCCTAGTGACTTAGAAGTGTATAAAGATGATGATTTTTCTAAAACTTGGATGAAGAAAGTTTTCCCTGGGAAATATTTGTGACTGAATAATTTCTAAGCCATATGCGGTATGGCAGCCTATATTGATTTTCTTTTAAGATTATGTTTGCACGTTAAAGCAATGAAGATTTTTAAAAGGTAAAAACCCCTCCAAACAATTAGGTAGCTCCCATGAAATTTTAACTGTTTCCCAAACCAAATTATGTTCAGTTTAACCCATTCTTCCTCACAATTCCATAGACAGCCTCAAGCCCACAAACATTAGATCTTCACAACCAGTTGGTTAGTCTGCAGATATTCCTCTAAATGTACTATTTATCCACTATCTTTACTTCATTACAGTTACTATGCTTCAGTATATGACAAGAACAAATCAGAACATGTTATATTTGTGCAACACATTTCCAATGGAGCTTTTAACATCAAACAACTGCATTTTTTATGTACGTTTTTGCTTATTACTCACACTGCCTTAAATTCTTCTATGCTGTAGGCAGCCTGCACTGCAAGTGCAATTTTGATTTAGCTACACAAAGTGTTCCACAGATACGCTGGGAGAAGATCCACAGCTACAGAATTCTTCAAACTGTGAAAGTTTGAAAATACTTGTGTCCAAGTCAATAAAGTGAGCTACTAAGCTCAAAGAATATTGTAGCAAATCTAATTATTTCTGTATGTTTTCATATTTTTGTATTTAAAGAACATTTTAAATATTTATTTTTATCTGAAGCATCTTGTCTTTCTAAAGAATTCCCTAATTACATCAAGTATTTTCCAAGTTTAACTTGTCGAAATATATCATGTACAACTTCTACTGCTGTCTGACTTTTTTTCCCTCATAGACCTGAACCAGTATTTCCTCAAGAAGGGCTGTATTACATCTTGCCAGTGTAGCTACAGATCTGTAGAATATCCTACAGCAGTTTAAAAAGAAAAGCTTTCTTTTCCATTCCACGATTTCAGATGAAGAATTTTTATATTTATGCTTTGGTAGGCAAGTGGAGACAAATCCTCAAATCCTAGAGCATTTTCATGTTATCTAATTCTATTACTTTGTCTTTCTACGATTTCACGCTATTATAAAAAGTTTATTATTTTTCTTAAGTAGAAGTGAACTGTTTGTTGACGTGAATATGCACAACCACTTAGGGAGACACTAATCCAAATACTGAGAAAGGGAAGAAAGAGTATTAGATGAGTAATTAAATACAAATTCAGTAATGCTACAACTGTCCCAGAATCCATTATTATTTCTCCTTGAAGATCAGGAAACACATCCTCCATGTGTTTATCACACATACTGAAATGCCAAAGAAGTAGCATTAGTTTTAGATAAAATTTAGACACATTTTAGATAGAATTTAGATAAATTTAGATCAAATTTAGACAATGTCTATATGCACATCTCCAGCTTCAAACAAGAAGGGGAGGAAGGTCCTGTTGTCTCATATCCTTGTCAGGCAGCTGAGAGTGTGCTACATCATTTCACTAAGGAGAGAGCACAGCTACAACATCCTGGTGGAAGAAAACTGGAAACAAAATTCCAGTAGAAACAGTGCTCCTCCGTGGGCTTTGTTTATGGTTATACTTTGTTAAGCTGCCGTTTTCAAATTACACCCTTCTACCCTGAGCCCTCCAAGAGTTATTTTGAGAAAAAAAAAAAGGAAAAAGGAAATAACAACCTTTTCTTCTCTCAAACGCAACACTTAAGCACAAAAAATACATTTGAAATATACTTATTTTCATATCTATCATCTTATCTATCACCAAGGATTTCAAGTCTACCGTGGTGGAGCTGGGAGCTGCACTGACTTGGCAATGGAAAGCTGAGGCAAGAGGCCTAGCTGGCAGGCACCACTGAAGATGCTGACAGGATATAAAAGTGCACAGGAATAATTAATTAGGCCACCAAAGTTTGTCTTCTTTAGTTCATTGCTAGAGGATATGGCATAAGATGGAATTAATGATCAGTGGTCACAAAATGCCTCTGGTGCATCAAGTAAGGTGTAGGAACAAGTACAAATGAGTTTGTGTAAGTCTATTATTGCTTTTACAACCTCTAAACTCGACTTGCTTTCCTATTTATAGTATCTGTTGATAAAATATTATCAGTCAGTGTAGAAGAAGCTAGTGTTCTTCGGGCCTTCTTCTTCAATTACTCTAGGATAAAAGGGAGGCGAGTCCCTCAGGGTGGGGAGAAGAAAAATAATGATAATCACAAACCCCACCATTACCAACTGCACAAAACTGGTTTTGCAAACACAACTTTTCTTTTGTGATACATTTAAAGATATAAACACAGCTATTGCCATTTGTAAGATCCATCCCTTCTGTGAGCACCTGATATGACTTCACTGGTATATGTAAAACAAAATCCAGAGCACCTTTCTCCTTAAGCTTGGTTGCTACAATGCTAGGTCGCTTCTGCTCATTCTCTAATGGTTCTGTTTTTAAGAAAACATATGCTCAGCTTACTGGATAATTCAGGTCAGAGGGGCCTCAGAAGAACTCTAGATGAACCAGCTTCCTAAAAAAGGCACAGCTAGAAGGTCAGACCAGGTTGTTCAGGATTTTATCCAGTCAGGTTGTGAAAACCTCCAAGGACATAGACTATACAACTTCCTCGGCAATAGCCCCACTCATTGCCTAAACGATCTCGTGAGGAGAAAATTCACTTTCTATCCAATCTGAAACTCTCATTTTAACTTATGCCCCTTGTCTCTCATTGTACCACTCAGTGAAGAGCCTGGTTCCATCTTCTTGCTAATCTCCCTATAGGTGCTGGGGTCAGGTCCCCTCAAATTTGCCTCTTCTCCAGGCTGATCAAGCTGAGCTCTCTCAGCCTCTCCTCAGAGGACAATTGCTTCTGCTTCTGACCATTTGGGTAGACTGTTGCTGACCTAACTCCATTTTACTGCTGTAATTTTTAAATTTGAGGTACTAAAAACTGGACACAGAAGGGAATCTTCCTTCCTCAGTGCAGGGCATGGTATTTCATAAAGTTCCTCTTGGCCCAGTCCTTCAGCCCACACAGGTCCTCTGAATGGCTATCTTACCCTTATACATATTGGCCGTTCCCCCAATTTGATATCATCTGCAAACCTAATGAGAAAGAAGTCCATCCTGCAAAAACATCACTTAAGATATTAACCAGAATAGGTCCCAGCATATTCTTATGTCCCAGGAGAAATCAGAGAATATCCACCTATTGCAAATGGAAGACCAGAGTAAAAGTCAACAACAATCAATCACTGGATGTGACGATCTAGCACAAACACTCTGTATATGTGTTTAAGTGCCTATGTATCGTTAATATCAGAGGGGAAGGGGACAGCAGGAAGAATACTCACTGTTACCTGAAAATCTGAACCAACTGAACACATGGTGCTATTTTGAAGGGAAGAATACACCACAAGCTATATAGGGTGTCTGGAAAGGAGGTACAAAGTATTAATAAGGCAGTTAAGTACCAAAAAAAGGAAAAAGAAAAAACAAAAAAGCAAAAAGGGGCGATCTTATCTGCACCTTTTGTGTTTTAGGGGAACACAGATAGCAGAAAATATTAAGATATTACACTTATATTAGCAGGAAAAAGAAAACCCAAACCTTTTTTAAAAACTCTTACAAACTTATTAGTTAGCAGGTCATATCCACTTAGTCCTGACACAACTGAGAAAATATTTCTTGCTTGTATTTGCATGGATAAAACTGTTCTGGATTTCAAAATCAGTGATTTTGCCAATGTCGTAGCTAATATTGTAGACTACTAAGACTGTACAAATTTTCAAAGATCTAGCAAAAAGATTTCAGATGTAATTTAAATCTATGGTAAAGTTCCCCTTGACTTCATTAGGGCCATGATTCCACTTGTGAAGTTTATTCACAGCAGAAGATGTAAGTAAAATTTGTAAGGCATCTGACAGAAAGCTTGGGGAAAAGGAGGAATAACCAAAGGTGAAATATGTAGTGAATCACATATTTTTCTACTAGATGAATAAGGTGAAACAGCAAGTAAGACCGGTAATTTTATTTGCTCTATGAGGCATCCAAGAGTAATGCTATAGTAAACAAGGAGAGCTGATAATGTATTTTAATTTGCAAATTCCTGTGAGAAACTTCAAAAAATCCAACTCATACTAAAAGTAGACATAAAGATTTCCCAGTATTAAAACTAGTTAGATGAAGGAAGAACACAAGATTATTTCACAACATAGAGGTAGGCTAACAGCAAGAACTGTCTAAGATTGTACATTGGATTTCTATTTTGAACATAATTATTAACAACCCTGAAGATATAAATAGAAATAACAACACATTTAGATTATATGTATATATATGTCTTATATGTAAAGTCAACTGTGAAAAAACCCCGAAGTTGACAATTCATGGCAAATCAATTTACTGTTGACAAATCAAAGAAGAGAATAAACTATTCATATTCATTCATCTACTGAAACCACTTGGGAAACATATTATAATGAATCCTTCAATGGTGCCTCTGCTTAAGAAGTCAAAACCCAGTATGTTAGACTAACTAGGAGAGAATAATGACAGTTACAATAATATAGACCATGTTTATGTATTTACAAGTAGGCCCTCACCTCAACTTTTATATTCAATGTAATAATGGCCCGTCTTCGCGAACGAAGAGCCGGGGAAGGTCCTTACCCGCATATGCAGATCAGGCCTTCGAGCC
>JAWWES010000041.1:24595760-24603260 GCA_035583135.1 Lophotriccus pileatus
AAAAAAAAAAAAAAAAAAAAAAAAAAAAAGGAAAGAAGGAAAGACAGGGGATTGGAACATTATGAAGTTAAAGAAACAAGGGAATGAAAGGGATTAAAACTGGAATGATAGGTAACCTACTGTAAGTGGTGTGAAAGCTTAACAGTGGGGGACTGGAATAATCAGATATGGGAACGACCTGACAATGGAATGCTTTCAAACTGAAGCACCTCAAAAGTAAATGATCTTAGAGCAGAATAATCATATTTGCCTCTGGGAATAAAATTTAAAGATAAAAAAGTTTGAAAAAAAAATAACAAGTTTGATGATTATGCAGATAGAACTGCAGAGAGAAAGGATCCAGTCAGGGCAAGAGTGAGAAGTTAAAGGATTAGGTTGGGAACGACAGCAGAATATAAAGGAAAAGGTGACTGAAATCACATATGGTTGGAACTCACTTTTTCCACACAAAATTGAAGACGAAGGACTACACTAGATATAACTTTTTTTTTTTTTTTCAGATTGAGTCTTACTCTTGTTCATTTGGACAAAAGTTATTCTTTTTCATAACAACCTAACATAAAATTTTCTAGAAACAGCTTTAAAGACCATGGGATATATGTGTGCATCTTGACATTTGGCTTCAAACAAGTCCTGTCTTACACAGTACAAAACTACAATAGCTGAACACAAAGAGTCATAGAGGAGATGAGGATATATGAATTCACTTTTTAAGAAGTCACTGTAAAAATTATTTCTTGTTTTCACTGTACTTTTTAAAAAAGCTATGAACAATTAAAATTCTATAAATCTGAATGACATCTATTAACGCCAGGATTCTGGATTTGCTTTTAGGAACCAGATTATTTAGGTAAATCAATTGAGAATATGAGATTAGTTGCACTGTCCTCAGTGCATTCTCACAGAGTGAGAATTCTCTACATTCTCAGAGAGTATAAAAAACCATGATGACATGGCCCTTCCACAAAACCTCAGCAGAGGAATATCTGCTTTCCCTATCTCTTTTGCTAAATCCCCCACTCCTTATTAAATGAGCTGCAGTGAATTTTAACAGTATGGTATAATCACCCCATTGTTTCTTATGGCAAGACTACATTTTCTCAGTCTGCAATTTTCCTTGTTTTCTCATGACCAATTTCTTTCTATTTCCTCAACTGCTACAAAGACCTTTGCAGATTAAAATGGTACCTTTTTCCCCCAGGTTTATACAATGAAGTAAAATGTCATTTTGCACGATGCATTTGCCATGACCACATGGAAAAATGATGTACTAAGTGTTCTGGTGATAAAACACCCTGGTCTGTGCCAGTTGCAATTATCACTTGAGCATTATCAGTTTAGTACGAATGCAGAGATAAACATCAGAAAAACTTGAAAAAACTTGATTTTCATCCCTTACATGCCATCCCTAAGAGTCAGAATTGTTGAACATATAATAGAGATGGGAAAAGTAATAACAGAAAGTTGATTTCATTGTGATCCTGTTGTTAATTTAAGAATCTAAATTTATTAGTTCCGAAAGAACTGACTTTCGAATCTCTCCAAAACTCTTCAGCAGTATGCTGCTGATGATGTTTTTTATGTTGTTAAAAATGCTGTTAGAAAGAAGTTGCATTATCACTAATGTATGAACTTATTGTTCTAAGCATCATTCCATGTCTTATACAATATTGTTGTTTCCTCAGGAACAATAATAGTTTTTCCAAAGTTTTCCAAAGCCCTGCAGCTTTAATTGCATTGTTTGGATCCTTGTGGTTTCCTTTTTTTTTACTTCAGAAGTCTGCATTTACACTCCAATGGTTTGTACTGTGGAACTTCCAACAACATCCGTGTGCAATTGTTATGCAAGATTAGCAGCAACTCATTTCACATCAATAATGAATTTCTGTGCATAAAATACCTCAGTTGTATTTGTCATTTTGAAACCTGTTGCTTATCAGCTATAAGTCACAATAATTTTGGAGAAGTAGTCCACACTGAAAAAATTAAGGAAGAAAGAGTCTTAAGCATTGACATAAATTAAAATACAATTGTCTGACACTGATCGTTGACAACTGATCTTAGAAGAAATTTGAATTTTGAACAGAACGTATATGCCCACAATAAGTAACATATTTTCTCAGTGAAGATTTATGTCAAGGATGCACTCAATGCCTACATACCAGGAATCGGACTTGAAGACCAGTCAAAGACAGAAATTGGATTTAATACTGTTGAAACACAGAAAGTAAACCTAGGATTTAAGATCCCACTAGTGATATGCTGCATACTGGATCATGGAATTACCATATTTCATCAGACAGACAAAGGAAACTGGAAGGCACACAGCATAAAATTTCAGACGTTTTATGTAATTATTAATACAAGAGTTACCCCAACTACCAGGCCATGGTTACCCTGATCACCTACAACTTACTGCAGTATTTTTAAGTGTTCAAAAAGCATAAGAAATGGAGCGGATTATATTTCATTACCCGAGGCCAAAATTTTAAAGCTTTTAAAGTGCCCTAAATACTCTGGCTGGGACTCGCTGCACTTAACAAGCACTTAAATGTGATACAGTTTCTTGAAGTTATAGACTTACTGTCTTTCTCTAGTCAATGAACAGAAACTATTTTCTAAGTTGATTTGCCCACCTATGTTAAGATACCTGGTCGCAGATGGGTAAGTTGATGACTTAACTGCTCTTACTACCCTGTTTCAAAAACCAGACGTGAAGTACTAGGTTCATATCCAAAGACTGGAATAATTTCTCCACTCTCTGACACTCAGTAGCTAAGGTACCACAGTAACAGAAATCAGTGTTTCTGATAATGTTCTCATTCTCAAGCATGGAAATACTGACTTCTGCACACATACACAATATTCATTAAGTTTATAAAAAATGCTAAGTTTATGCTAAAAACATCAGTATGAACATCCCAAAATAAGAAAATTTTGCTATCATATATTTATCTGATAAAATAATATTCAGTATAATCTTAACAACCTAATGCTTAACAAAGATGCTTGCCTTTGATATTGTTACTGGGACTCTTTTCACATTTCCTGCCGATGCTCTAATACTAAACAAATAACTTGCCATGAAAGCTTGACCAGAATCCAAATTCTGCACCTTCCCAGATGAATGCTGTGATCTTTAAATTGTGCACAACCTCTTGCTTCTTTCCCTAACACCATGCTCCGTTGTTCCTGGCCGTGTGCCAGGCGCAAGATGGCAGGCAAAGTAATTGCTCAGCATATACCTGGTGTCATGGCTAGTATAGCCTCCTGGGAATCAGGAGAGGCAGGTTTAATCTACTTGGAGATTAATAGAGCCCCCAAATTCATAGGTGAGTACAGCAATTATCACGCAACCAGAACACTTCTCTAGGGGAGAAACATCCAGTGGTCCTGGATGAACCTTCTCAGAAGACTAAAAGTAAATTGGTGCTTGTGTCAGTAGAATCCATTCTTTTTAATAGTTTATTAACTATTTTTCATTTAAAAAAAATGGTATTATGTAATATGTGTAGCTAATGCAAAATTTGTGTCTTCGTTGTTTGCCATATTTTACTCTCCCTATATTCTCATTTTCTTAAGTAATGCTCTTTAACAAAAATGAGAAGCCCTGACCAATGTGGTCATGCAGGCAAGGAAGAGGCCTCTTTTCTTCCTTGGTCCTCTGCGCCCCACACAAACCTCTCCCTTCCTTGACTTTTCCTTGCAAATTGCATTCATTCCCTTCTTGCCTTAGCAAAGAAAGGGCAAAAAGGTCACAGGTGAGCAGGTATCTGGTCATAGCCTGTATCTTTTGTGTAGCAGCTCATAGTCTCACAGAAGCTCAGTGATCTTGCACTGTTTGGTACAAGGGATGAATGAGCGTGGGCTCTTTCTCCATTGGTATCTCACAGCATTTACATTCTGTTGCTTCAGTCTATCAAGAACTGAGCAACACATCCTTACAAGTTTCAAAAGAGTCACAACAGTAAGTCCCAAAACTGCATCTTTTGACAAATGGCATATCATAAAAATGAAAGAGGAAGGCTGAATCTTGAGACAGGGTGTAACTCCAGGTATTTGCCTTTTTTATAGGCAAGAGCTGCTACAATATGCAGTATTTTAGCTATAAACACAGCTATCAGTGTAGCCATATCTACATAATCATATGCACAGATATCTCAGTTTATCCAGCAGAATGGCAGACGGTACATAAGATATGTAAACAGATCTGCCAAACACTTACAAAACAACTTTAATAGCGAGTGTCATTCTCTTCTGTAAAGTAGCTGTTTTTAACACACATGATCTAACTCTTGTTTGCTCTTTAAAGTTTTATTGTCTTGGCATTTTATACAGGAAGAGAGCATTAGCATACTCAGGAGAACTGCTAAAAGTAAAAGGCCTCAAGCTACCCACTGCATGGTTGATAGCATAAAGCACGGGATATAAAAACTTTTGTCTGATTGCTCACTTTACTTGTTTTAAAGTAGTGTTACTCTCAAGAGCATATATTCATGTTCTTTCTACTTCAAGTTTTATTACTTCTTTTGTATTATTTAATACATCTAAAGACACTTCCAAAAGACAAATTTTTCCATTTTGAAAAAGTAATGGTTTGGAACCTGATAAAATACATGACTGTTCACAGTGTATTATTTTCAAAAGCAAGTAGAATAAATGTACAATAAAACAATTAAATGCATGACAATAAACATTCTGTGTGATCACAGATATATTAACATACCAAACAAAAGAAGAAAAAATTGGTAAAATATTTCCCCTAAAAAAAAGGTCAGATCAAAATGGATTCTTCACACACGAGAGCATAAGCAAAAACAGATCCTGTTCTACTGTTACTGCTAAATATCCCACCTTAGAAATTATGAGTATCTAAAATGTGAAAGAGAAAATGGAATGAAAAAAGGCAAATGAGATCAGCTTTTTTAAACAGAAAAAAAAAAAAAAAGAGATACCATAATTATACATACACATTAAAAATCATTCTACAGTAAACTTAAGACTAAGTCTACTTAGATATCACACTGCTAATTATTATATAAATAACCTGGGAAACAATACCTCCAAGATACATGTTTTACTATTTAGTAAACAAGAAACTGCCATGTTTGACACCACTGATTACGGCCAGGCATTTCTAAAGCTTCAGACACATTTCTGAAATCCACAATACATCAATTTTTAATACTTCCACTCTCTCAGCTCCATTAAAAAGATGGTAGGGGAAAGATTTTAGAGTAATTAATGATATAGTTAGCTGCTAAATATTAATAGGAATCGTAGTCTTGCATAAAATATAACATATAAACCTTGCCAATACAGACGCACCAGTAATTAAACTTGAATATGTAATTACACTGATTTATATGACAGGCAAAAAGTTACACTTTACTGGCTTCTATGTAAACTGCAGGCAACAGTTAAAGTTTGCATTTTACGGTTTATATAAATGGGCAATATCTCTACTACAGTTCATAAATGGTTTAGAGACTCATAGTTAAAATTACAACTAATTCCAACGTGAACATTCTGACTACACCTTACAAACCAGGCTGTGAAAATGAACACAGAGATCATTATGTTCAATGCTTGCAAGCAAGATGATGAGGTTTAAAAAAAAAAAAAAAAGGGGAAAAAAAAAGAGCTTTTACCAATCTGACTACAAAGTAAATGAAGACACATCTATTTAAATGTTTTAATATAAATGTTTAGTTTCAAATATATAGCTCCAGACATTCCACTTACCATCTTTCAAAGCAGCTTTGAGTAATATTGTGTCTTAGACTAAGGCATTTTTTCTTGAAAGGAAGCTAACTGGACTTACATGTGAGGCTGAGGAGAGCAGCCTGGACTGCTATTTCCATTACTGTCAATGTGATCCAGTGAACCATTGAGATCTTCATGGACTGCCTGCAGTAAGCCACTGGATGCGTTATTTATCAGTCCTGGGTTACTAAGCAATGGTAAACTACTCTCTGCCAGTGCAGCCTACCAAAATGAAGAGTAAAAACAAAATGATTACTCCATATATATATATATACACAAAGCACATATACATGTCTGAACATTTAGAAATATACACACACAGAGCAGCTTATTTTGACTAGTAGTAGAGGTGATCAGAAGGATTTTGTGCATTTCCAATTATTTTCACATTCTGAATATAACGGCATTTCTACTTCTGGTTTGCTATTTCTCTTACTTAGGTTTCATTATTTTCCATTATTAACTATGTTCTGATATTCATGGCATTTCCTAGTTTTATATCATTTTCTGACTGAATTACACTTAACCCCTTTGCCCTTCCACACAATGTATGGCTCCTTTATAATGCAGGCAGCTGCTACACTTTAAAAAATGACCAGAACTTACCTCAAAATAAAAAAGTCCTGACATTTGCCTCTTCTGCATAAAAATTATATATTATAATTAAACTTTAAAGTTTTTGCCATGAGCACCATGTTCCCAACACTATGATGTGAAATCATTTATGACAGCTTGGATAAATATTAATGCATATCCACATGCATTTGCAAAAGCTTCTATCAATCTAACATTTGCAGCAAAACTGAGTGTTCCAGATTTTGCCACAGGGTGTCCTTCTTGCTTCTTCACATCAAAAGTAGAATGAATAAGAACTAGTACTTGCAGTGCTAGGTAATACAACTTACTTGGATGATAAACCCAACTATTTAGAATGACCATCAGGTTCACATAAACATAAAACCAGGTAACTCTCTACCAAAGTAGAAGCAGAAATTAAATATGTGACACATATTTACTGTTAGCAAAGAAAGAATAATTTAATATTTTTTACCTGCAAGCTTGCATTAAGAGCTGCTCCATAGCCTAAGCTGGTGGGTATGTTTTTCACTAATGTTGGGCTTCTGAAAATAAATGATTTTGCAAAGTTTAAAAAACAGGCAGGCATCCTGGGTGGCTCATTGGGGTAATGGATGGGTTTGTCAGCTCAGAAGACCAGAGTTTAAACAGTAAAAACAAAGTTGAGGGTGAAGGGGCTCAACCCACTAGAACACATTGATTTACTTGCATCAGAAAAGCAAAAGTCTTGTTATAATTAGGCCCACGTGGAAATTTGCTCTGACAGCAGGGCCATAGTGACTCATAAAGGTTCTGATCTCACTGAAAGAATTTAATAGAAATAGCTTTACACTTTGTACAACATCTGCCTCTGCTACCCTTACTGCATCATTTGATTTTGTTTTCGGAACTAACATGCGTACACAGTTGTGTACATTCAATGTAACTACAAAAAGGTATCAAATAAAAAAGATATTATTTTTCCCTACCAAGAAAATATGAGGGTACTATAATGTATAAATAACTGTAAATGAACAATACAGTAGATCAATTAGTTTCCAGCAAATCAAACATACCATATTTAAATCAGATTAAATACTATACGCTAGATCACTATATAATTATATTTTCAATAAAATTAGTGCAGAGGATGACTCCAGAGGTCAGCTGGGTCACTGT
>JAWWES010000041.1:24610760-24615760 GCA_035583135.1 Lophotriccus pileatus
TCATCTGGGGTTAAAATAATTAAATAGTAAAAATGTGTTCTGAAAACCTTTTCCCACACAGTTCAGCAGCATTTGGTATCTAACCTGAATTGTTCGAGAAGCCGGTGAGAGAAAAAACTTCACGATGCATTGAAATGTAAAAAGCACTCAGATTACTTTATTCATATATATCCCACATATACTAAAATTTAAGTTTCCAAATGCTTTTCCTTAGCAGAAAAATGAAACCAAAAAATTCAAATTTAATTAGGCTAATGAAAGCAAAAATAATGCATCTAAATTTTCTCTCACAAAGGCAGGGGTTAAGGAAATGCCAACACTTTTTTCCTTCATCACCAGGTTATGAAGTGTGCCCTCAAACAAAGATTTTCTTTGAAGTATGTGGAGCTGAAAATACAAGAGACGGAGCATGCTGTCCTTCTACCTAAATATTAACTGGGCATGATATGCAAGTGTGCTCTTTAAAACAGGTTGTGTTCCTTCTGCCTACATTTCTAGATTTTTATAGCCATAGATTTTCCTCAATACACCAGCAGTTCATCTTCAAGTATTAGTATATCCCCTTCATATTGTACATACAAAAGTTACTGTCATGATTAACATTAATGAACAGTTCATGTTTCAAATAGCTTCTAATATAACTGCAATGCCTCTAAGCACAGTAAATTGTAAGTATTGCAATTCCTGTCACCTGACAGTACAACACCGGACCTGCATCAGACAATACTTCTGCTTATATGAAGCCATACTGAGTTTAATGGAGTTTGAACCTGACTGCAGATCCAGCTGCACAGCTGGGGCTCAATGCTGTGGAGTGTGTGGAAGCAACAGTGACTTTTCAGTACCTGTACAAACCCCAATAACATCAATCACTGTGGATGCATAACACTGCAGCCTTGACAAAAAATGAGCAAACCCCTGGCGTTTACAATTCTTTCAATTTGCTGAATAAAATAATGTTTTTGTTCATTTGTTTAAGAATAAAAACCTGTTTATTTGTGTCTCCTATTTGTGTAACTAACTTGAGAAATTTTCTCAGTACCTAGATTCATTTTACATTTATTTTTTACTGCCACTGAACTTCAAATCTTTCAAAGTGGATTTCCTTTTAATATCTGTAAATATATCACAAAAAGATATTCTCTCTAGTTTCAATCTCGAGGCAATGATTTGGACACTTACAGGTGTACTTTGTTTAGTGTCACCTATTTTGTAGATTGGATAGATTTTGTAAAAGATAGCATTACTTTTAAAGAAACATACAATTTGACAAGCTATTGCATTTTACTTTCATTCTATTGCCACATTTTTTATCACACTCGTTGTTTTCCACTGTCACTAAATTGTTCATTTTCTTAGCCTGCTACATTCATAGACCTATTTACTGTTTATAAAGCAATATGCACTTACAGGTTTTGGAGATGGCTTGGGCTCCGAGGGTCGCATGTGCAAGTGGGTCATCATTGCTTGAAGACGTTCGCGTTCTTTAGAAAGCTGTTAAGAAAGAGTGAGATCAGAAGCATTTTAGAAATGACTGATACAGCTATTTCACTGCAGTGATACATCTTATCATGGAGCTTGTCTTGGTGTAATGATTCCTACATATAAAAGTCTGTGTCAGTAGAAACTTATCTAGGAGGAAATGTAACTTTGGGCATGGAAAGAAAGAAAAAAAAAACAAAAAACTTTTATAGCCTTTCATATGTTAAAAGGTCAGAGAAAACAAATAGCACTTCATCTTTTTGTCAATAAGAGAATTGAGGTCACAGTTGCCTCAACAGTAACAAGTTACTAAGACCATAAATTAGAAGGCCCATAGAGTCTCTTTAAAGTCCTGTGGACACTGTTAGCAATGGACTAGTGCCAACAGCTGTGAAGGGGTGAAGGGTCCTCAAAGCACAGTGCCTGCCAGGATTGACTACACACTTCATCCTTTCCCACTGAGGTCCAGTTAGTGCCCCCTGCAATCTGCCATCATCAATCTAATTCAATAGAGTGACAGAGCCTCGGCAGTGTGAAATGCTGAACTCTGCCATCAAGTCGGCATCGACACTGCACTGGGTCTCATTACAACTGATGGACCCTACTTCACTAGCAGTCAGACAAAGCAAAAAAATGGCATAATTGGTCACACTGCAAGCTAAATCTTCACTTGGACTGTTAGATTACAGCCTAGCCTTTGTAAATGGTAAACAGTTCTCAAGCAGCCCTTACGCTGCCTTCAGAAAACATCTCATTACTCAAACCTTTACTTTGTCCTAACTTATACCATTTTCTGACCATAAGCTATATAAATATTTGTAGTTTCAGACTCAAACAAGTTACCAAATAGAAAGCAAAAAAAGAAAGAGGAGTATGTGTTTGAAATACGTAACTTGTTGACAAAAATAGCAGAACATAAAAGAGGCAATTATACCTTATAATATGAAAAGAATTTTTTTTTCCCTACAAACTAGGTTCCAAGAAGAAATGCTCAAAATTTTATTCTAGGGACGTGGCTCTGGATACCTACAATATGATTACTACATTAATTACAATAAGAATCACTTGGTATTTAATGTTACCACTTTCTGGAGAGTTCTTGCTCAAGAGTTATACCTGTAGATGGAGACTGGACTAAGGAAAACAATTTGTAGGTAATTTTAAGAGAGGAAACTATTACTGCATATATTTTCAGTATTCCGGATATAATTTGGTCAGTGCATCTCCAATTGAACATTTGAGGCAAGGGATGGGACGGTCTCTTCATATTGTGTGTCTTCATACTATGTGTGTGACACTTTAGAGACATGGTATTTGCTGTGACATAAATTTCTAACAAACAAATTAAGCTAACACTATCCTGTGAATATTATAAAAGAAATCAGCAGCTTTACTTGGGTTTAAAAATCTTTCATTTTAAGGCAAATGACAATTTTCCGTACAATCCTCTCACTGTTTTGGGTTTCCAGTGTTAAAATAAAAAATACCCAAACAGTTTGCCTTGGCTGAAAGAAGAACAAGTATTCTTATATGAAAGAGAACAGTGAGACAATATGCTAAAAGGTGAGAAAGGTGAAACGTGTTTAACCTTCTTTCTCCAGATATGGCGAGTAACAGAGACAAAAATCTCAGTTCCTTGCTGTGTCTCTTGAGCTCCTCTGGCTGGTCCCAAGAGGGGACAGGACTGCTGAGAGATGCCCCCGCTATGACTGGTGTATGGGCAGGAGGGGGCAGCGTGGTGTAAATGTCCTGCACAGTCACTCCTGAGGCTTGAGCCCAACCTTGGTGGCCTGATAAGTGTAATCTCGATACTGCGAGACCCCAGGGGTACTCATCACTTCTTGCATAAGCAGAAGGGAGAATTCACATACATGCAGTGACCTCTAATGGTTAGAGCATGTACAGGGCACTGGAGTCTCATAGTCCCAGGTGTGGGACTCTCCCTGAGTAGGTCTGATATTACACCTTCTGCTTGCAGAAAAAATGTCTGCTGACAGGCTGGGAGTACTTTTGGGTGGAGATATGCTCCGCTTCTCTTTAATCCTGCAGAATGGCATAGACAAATACCAGAGGTCAGAAAGGGAAGCAGCAAGATAGGTCCAGATCCAGTCTTTCAAGAACTGAAGATGGCTTGGATCCATCTTTGCTCCAGGGATCGCATTTTTCATTCATGATGAATGGCATTGGAGTCTCAGTTCAAGAAAAATACTGTAGACAATCTTTATTATTGCATAACTTATAATGTGAAAAATCTTTAAATAAAAAATCCCCCTTGTTCATGAGTATCAACAAACTCATGCTAGAAGCATATGGCTTTAAGCTAGAGTCACTAAGGCAAGTGTATTCAATTTAGTTTAGGTTGATAGTAAAGAAGTAGTAGGATAATACATCCATGTAACAAACCTGTATTTCTAACTGCTGAACCACTTGCATTTGCACCCGACACTGAGCAGTGCTCCTGTCATCCAATGCATGTTCATTGTTAAGGTGCCTAGAGAAGCAAATAAGACAGTATTAAGATGAGGAAAATGTCTTTATAAGTCCATTTTTCTCTCCTGTGCATATGGCTTCTATTAGTTCCAATGGAGTTATGCAAAAAGACCTAATCAGAGCATGCCTTACACAAAACAATACAAAATAATAAAACTCATTATTTCATTTAGTTCTACAAACTTTCCCAGTGATGAGTCAGACACCAACTCCTATATCCTAGGTCACACATGCCATCTAAAGGCCAATGTAACCAATTATGGATATTTGTTAGAGTGACTGAACAGATTTCCACTCCCCGTTGCTGATGCCAAAGAGAATCACCTTACAAATGATTATCCAAAAGATGTAATTGCTTTTAGGCTGCTTGAACTACTGTGAATTAACATACAGTTTGTTAAGGTTTCTCTATCTGCTCTGCTTTAATCATTAAGCAACAAAAGAAGATCTGCTACCCGTTCCCCAAAACAGAGCTGTAGGGGAATATCCAATTTTCAGTGCAGTTTCTGGAAGTAGCCTCTGAGGATGGTGGAAGTGATTGGGCCTCCCTGATATGAGGAATAGTGTGCAAGACAAAGGCAGAGGAAGTCCAGCTACACACCTTACTAATACAGCAAGCCTCCTGGAAGAGATTCAGGGTATGCATGCCAGTTTAGCAAAACAAAACCACACTCTGCAACAGGGAAAGAGGACCTCAGTGAACAGCTGCCCGTAAATGAAGTTCAGCCCAGACCCAAGTGGCTGTTCCCCAGAGATTTCAATCAAGCACAACTTTACAGAGATCATTTAATAATGTTTTTTGTAGGACAGTGTTTTCATTTTATTCTCTCTCTCTTCCAGGATCAAAGAAGTCCCTTTTTGAGTTTTAAGAGTGTGTTTGCTGCTCCACTGAGAAGAAAATATAAGGATCAGGCTAAAGAAGAAATGAGAGCAAAAGAGTTCTGCGTTTGAATGTGGATTTACTGGCTCTTTCCACTGTAGGCACGAGCGGTAAGCTTTGCAAGGACTATTGTCAGAGATGGTCTATC
>JAWWES010000041.1:24620760-24638260 GCA_035583135.1 Lophotriccus pileatus
ACAATCTGGAAAGCTGGTCTATCTTCTCTAGCAGGATTTTTTTTGCCTTGTCTCTATAGATAAAAACACTACCCATCTTTGTACTGTAGCTTGTTTTATGTTTGCTGGCGTCTGCCGCATGCAGGTTAAAGAACACTTGTCTGCTGGCTGGAATGTTTAATTGTAAACCTTTTGGTTTAAGCTCTTAAAGTCAAATCCTTCCTACTCAAACTGGCATAGGACCAATGGAATGATAGTTAATTTTGCAGACAAAATACTCTGAAATTTTGTTATATGTTATTGCACTCTAACATTTAAAAAACCATCACAAAGACTAATATAAATGGTTTGACAGATCTACTGGGTTCCTCACTTAGAGACCAGCAAATGCTTAGTTTCTGTCAGCATTTGTTTCACAGCAAAATTCCAAGTTTTCATGAGCATTTTTTACACTTTTCTAATTGTGTCAGTGCCTGGAATTTTCTTTGATCTTGTCATCTTCTTTCTAGCTATGTCACGACATTTTCTGATTCATCTTTACATTCTGAAGTGTTTTTTTAAGACAAAATTGGTTTTACTTATTAGTCAAACTGATCTTGCATGCATGAGAAATTATAATCTAACACCATTTTACAAAGACAGAAATATAAATTGTGGGTTTGTGTCTGTAGTTGAAAGATATCAAAGTAAAGATATAGGTTTAGGTTTTGTTACATATACAGAAATTTACTATGAAGAAGATTGGCGGTACGTTCTTGAAACCAATGCATATGTTTCCAAATATGAAACTAGTCCACAGCACTCAATGTGAAACTTCTCAAGCTGTTCAGAATACCTCAAAAGAATTATAGTTAATTGTAGTGTCCTCAAATTATCTTAAAAACAACTCATACCAGACAAACAAAAATGGAGGTGAAAATGGCTTTTGTGACTTTAAGCCATTTATTGAAAGTTATTTGTCACCTTACTCTAAATCCTTTCCATTATTAGTAAAGTGAAGCAAATCTGGCGTTTTCTCTCTTTATCCCTCCTTCTCAGATGCTTTTTTTTTTTTTTTTTTTTACTATCAACGTGCTAGGTAAACCATTTTCTGAGCAGAAGTTACAGTTCACTTCATAAACCAGGCAATCTTCAATGTTGCTGTAAGCATATTACAGGAAATACACACTACTAGACTGGGGTAGTGTACCTTATTAATATTTCACTTTGGTACAATATACTTGCATTAACTCTCTTAACACAGGTATCATATTGTTTCAAGTCAGAGAACCTGAAACATCGCAACAAAGATTAGATTGAGAACAAAGCCTTGAAAACTACAGCCATTAGTCCTGTCATCCCCTATAAAGTTAATGGGTTGGGAAAATGGTCAATCTTTGGACTAAAAGTTGATATTTAATTGAAAGAAAATGTTTTTTAATTGTAATGGGGATTTTGCATTAGTGTGAACATGAAAAGGTACTAAAGAATCTAATCTAAAGTCATGTATTGATTTCCACCTTAACACTAGTGTAAAATGAAGGAATACTTCTATTTCATAAACAAACTCGCCTATTCAGCATCATGGCATCTTACTTGTTTTCAGGGCACAGAGGACAGACTTGAATGAAAAGAAGAAATTACAAAATATTCTTGGACATTTTTTGCTGGTGTATAGGACAAAAGCCATGACACTGCTACAAACCCTGATTGACTCTGCACCAGAATTATCAAGATGTTATATGTCACTTTCACATTTTCCAGGGTTATTTGGTACAGGAAAGCAAGAACATCTGTAAACCTAGCACTACACTGCCTTAATCAAAATGGTTTTAGTGATCATGGATTATAACAAGAGACCTGACATAATGGATGTGCAAAGTCTGCCCACAGAATTAGCATCACTATAGCCTACATGGATGGATGTATTTAGAAAAATATAGTTTTTCTTGAAAAGGAGAATGCTTAAGCTAAATGAATTTAAAACCTTAGTATTAATAATACTTAGAACACCACATTGAGTTTAGGAGATTTCATTTTCTTTTAAATACAAACTTATGTAAATCAGGTTTTTTTAAATCCTATACCGTTTTATCCAATAATAAGCCGTTGTTTTGATATTCCACTTAATTCATTAATAAACAAAAATTTATCAAGAGTGATACCTACCTAAGATTTACAAGTCAGTATAGATTACTTCATTTAAAAGTGAAAGATGAAGAAGGCATTGCAAATACTTTATGAATAGTATTGCTATAATTCTATTATAAAAGTTATTGTTATACTGAGTGCTTATGGTCTGCCGTTAAGGTGCTTCTGTAATATACCCTGTAGTTTACCATTTGTAAACACATCTTTTTGATGTTTCTGCCAACATCCTGGCAACAAAGCAGTGCAATTTCAAATGAGCTAATTAACTTAATTGTTGATGAAGCATGAAACAGTTCATTCACCCTGTTAGCTGCACCATGACAACATAAGAGTCTCAGCCCCTGAAGTTACTCATCTATATAAGCCTATCTGTAGCTTTCCATTAAGATCTATTGCATGCCAAATGAGTATGGCTCTTCTAACAAAGACCAGTCCATAATGTACATGGGTAGAAAATCAGTGCTGTTGTTGAAAATTCAAATGAACACAGAAATACTAGTAAATACTTTAAAATAAAAAAAAAAAAAAGAAAAGAAAAAAAATGCAGAAACCCATTGCAGTTTGAAGCTGCAGGTGAAAAGAAAAAGCTATGTATTTATTTTCTAAATGCTGTGATTTAGACGATAGCTGCCTAAAACAGATGCTGAAAGATGAAAACTTTTGACATTGCTATTCGATCCTGAAAGGTGCAAACCCACCTGTTCATAGTGTTTTTTTCCCTATGTATATTGCGCACATACAAGAATAAAACCAAAAATAGATTAGCAAGTGAGAGTTAAATGGTCATACTCAGTCTTTTGTGGTTTTTTATTTATACTACACACATTAATTCCCTCAGCACAAACTGTCAGAATTTAAGATGTGCTTTTTCATAGTCCTACTATCCAATATAAAATCTAAAGCATTTCTTCAAATTTTCTGAGGCTCCATTTCAGTAAAGGATAATAAGAGGATTAAACACTGTGCTACTGAAAGGCCTGCAAAAGTGTTCAACATGAAAGAAAGGATAACAATTTGACCCTCTGCCAATAGTCTCGATTATCCAGTTGCTTGAAATACACAAAAAAAACCTCTGCTATGGTTTACAGTAAAATTTTGTTTGCCATCTTTCTCTTTCCCTGGCCTTACATAATTCTGTAGTAATGAATAAAAATCCACCTACTTTAAAAATTGTCCAAAATCTTCACAAACACTTTCACAGCCAGGCCATTTGCAAACTCCATGACCATAGAGAGTATGTGAGGCCCCAGTCTCCTCATGTGACGAGCTGTAGCAAAAGAATAAGGCATCAGATTCATCTCAAAAGCCATAATCGTTGGAGGCTGCTAGCACCTGTCAGGTTACGATCAGTGACAAACAGGTCAAAACAGGTCAATTTAGCTCAGAGCAGTCAGAAAAATTTAATCGTTCTATTGAATAGTTCAACTGCCAAGGCTAGATGATGTTCCAATTAGAGAAGAAATAGAGCCAAAGATGACTGTTAATAAAGGATGAAAAAATAAGATGACTGTATAATACTATATGCTAATTATGCCATATGACCTTGGCGTAACATTTACCTATAAATAAAAAATACACTAACAAGTGATCAATTTTGAGAAGAAATATTGAAGACCGACAGTCAGAATTTATGAATATTGTGAATGTCCAAAAAATATTTGAATTTTCTACTTAAATGTGTATAAAAATAAAGTTGCTTCCATTAATAAATATTTTTGTTCACAAGCATTGCTTCCATTAGCTATTTGGCTTCATAAAAATCCCTAGCTGTATTTTGTGTCTTTTTTTGGAACCTCTGCAATAGTTTCATCCATGATAAGTTATCATAGCAATTCCGGGAATGGTTCTGCATATGGGGGTGTCAGCTACACATCCTGAAGCAAAGAAATATTCTGTGAGATACAACCACAAAAGTTATAGTAACTAAAAGTATTACTATAAATGTATTCATATTTTTAATTAATACAAAATAATGATGGAAAAATGTTCTCACAGTAACATGAGGACAAGAGACATTTAAATCATAGTCTCATAATTTAAATATTAAAATAATTAAATGGAATATTTATTTGAAAAAAATTACTTATTACACAGATTAAATTTCATCTTATATTAAGATCATCTACATCTGACTACACTAATATATTCACTGATAAGTGCTACCGATACTATGTACTCTTGTATGCACTTAATCCATTACTTGAAATTAAGGAACAATGAAGAATATCTGTCAATATGTCTGAGAAATGATTTTAACTTTATCCATATGGTGGAATTCCACACTAACACCACAGAAAATTTGTATGAAATATGTCAACTGCGTTACTGTCATGCATAAAAGAAGGAAAAGTCAGTGGTTCTTTTCACAAGAACCAAATGAGAACTTCTTTAATATACTGTTTTGAAGCACTTTCAACATAGAATCTTTGCACTGAATTACAGCCTTGAAAACTCATACAGATGTACATTTCCAATGAAACTAGGAGTGTGATTCAACAGTCAGGGCCTGACTGCTAGGTGTGTTAACTCAAATATAAACGAAACCGCGCCTTACAAAAGTGCCCACAAATGTGCATTTACACCTCTGCACCAGCCCACTCTATTCTGTGATTTAAGTTCAGGCATTATAAAACCACAGGTGGGTAATTTTGTTATGTCTGCACAATTAGATATTGCTATTGAAAATTATGGCGTATTGATAAACAACTCTGAAAAATCAGGCTTCCACATTCTCTTAAGTAATCTGTATTAAATGTTGTTTTGTGACTGGAAATAATGTGACATGATTTATACAACAGCTTTATGTCAAATGAGAAGCACAGTTGAAATCTCATCAGAATTACCTGTCTCGCCTTGCATTTAGAACTGAAGACTGTCCATTCACTATGGAATGATGAGTTATTGGTGGTGATGCTTTGGAAGTGGTGGAGGAGGTAGTAGAGGAGGAATTGTTAGTAGTGAGGTCTAGCCCTCCGTGTTTAATGCCATTGTCTTCCATACTGTGAACTCCAGTCACTTCTTTCCATAACTGCTGAATCTCAGCAGGGCTTAAGCCAGCTATAAAATGAAAGAGAGCCCCACTAATATAACAAAGTAAAGAGTTTCATATAATGAGCTCAGTGTTATTAATGGATTAATGCCAACAATAAAGCTGATGCTGTTTTTCCAGCACAATCAACATGTAGTAAAACATAAATTCATTTGCCTTCTGTTAGAATCCAGGTAATCTTACTATCCTCGCTTGTGCTGTAAACAGTCAATTAGAAATCATCATTTTTAATAAATGATAAATCATTTTTAATATTACACTTCTTCTGAAAAAATAGCTCAGGGATCAAAGAGTGAAAGTTGCAAAGAACTTGCAACTACTTCTTAAAAAAAACCCAAGACTACATTTACTTCAAACAAGATTTTTGTTCTCTGCTTACTCAATTTCTTGACATGGAAACATAACTCAATACATCTACAGTTAACTCAGGTTTTATAATTCTTCTTAATCAAATATATAATGGAAAACAGAAAAACATATTACACCAAGCATACAAACATTGATATTCTCTTAAACACTTAACAAGATCTGGATAAGGGGGAAGAAGACTGGAGGGAGAAAAATCAGAAGAGAAAAATTAAATAATCAATGAGATCATAACAGGTTTAACATTTTATCAGAATGTATCTGACCCTAATTAATGACACAAATTATTCCATTTAAAAATATGTCCTAAGAGGCAAACCCAAAGACACTGTTTACAAGAACAAAAGCAACAAAACCCAGCAAAACTCAACAAAAACTACAGTGCTGAGCTACGTACTCGTGATCTCTTGAGTTTCTCAGTACCAGCCAAATAGAAAGCTAGCAGCACTTGGACTTCACAGATGTAACGGAATATTCTGAGCTGGAAGGGACCCACGAGAATCACTGAGCCTAACTCTTAAGTTCATGGCCTATACGGGAATCAAACTCACGACCTCGGAGTTATTAGCAAAATTGGCCCATTTACAACTCTGTCAACACATGGAGTGTAGTGCAGACCATCAAATTTCTCCACTATATACCTTTGTCCAGCTCTACTGTAGAAAACAAATCAGAGAGTTTGGATAGGAGAAAGGAGACTGTCTTGCCAGTCTTCTGGGGTGATGGGCAGCCACACAAAATTTGAAGAGCTCCTCAAACTTCTCTTCTTTATGTGCAGTATTATTCTGGAGTCCAGCCACCAGATCTATGCAGATAGAGCTTAAACTTGCTCTCTACTCCACCTGCAGCCTGGAAACTTGCAGTTTCCAGGATTCATCCTAGGCCACAAGTAGCAATGTCTTGTTGAAAGTATTCATACATGTGTGTTAGGGCTATCTGGCTCAAGTTTGCATGAAGTCATGGAAAACTCCAGTATAACTCCCAAAACACAGGCAAGAGAAGGGCTGTGAGCATTCTCTTATCTTGCCACCAAACATGCAGCTAAGATAGGAAATTCAGATTTTGAAAGATGAAGAGTTAATCAGAAATATATACACCTTATGTCACTGCCAGACGTCGTAAGTTTGACATCTCTCTTTTGAAGAATAGTAAATTAAATGCAGAAAAGAATGTGAAGCCCAGAGAGCTTCTTGGGAAAGATCTGATTTCACAGCCAGGTTTTTCAGCCTGACAGATTGGTGGAAGGTATTGTAAAATCTAATACTGTCTTCTGTATCTCATCTCAACTGAAATTAGGTAAGACATGCTCATGGTATCTAGATCTGCTGGAATGCAAAACATTCAAAATGCAAATGCTGTCTGAATCAAAATTTTGCTCTTTTTATTTTACAAAAGATCTCAAATTTCTGGATCTGAAAAGTACTAGAAAGCATCTATTCATTTAAACTTCTCACTGAGTATATTTTTGTTCGGTAAACAAGATATAGTAGAAAGAGGTAAAGACTGGTTTTCACTGTTTGGCAAATCTGTTTATTAGATAATGTTTTATTTTGAGAACATATGGACTCAGACTTCCAAAACAGATTGAACAAAAATTATGAAAAAGCAGAGTAACACTTCTTAGTAGCTGTGTCACCATGAAGTATACAAAGCTGTTAAAAATAAACTAGTAGCTATTTACAGAAATAATAATTTCTAGAGGTAGTGTGGAAAGAAAATGGTTGGAGGGGATTAATTTTTTTTTAAATGTGAAAGCAGCTCATTTTTAGACTACTGCTTTGTGTCCTGCTTCAATACCTTAGATACCAACAACCACTGGCAAACTCTGCTAACAACAAAGTGAAAGAGTTCACTGGAATGTAAGTCCTAAAACTGGAGTTTATATCATATTTGTACAGGGAAAAGCTAGGTTTTAAGGAATCAAGCAAAGAAGCCAGGCTTTAATTTAGTGCATTAGAGAGATGGGTAATGGGACTGATGGTAACACTAGTTGTAATTGTTTAATGAAGGTAAGTAATTACTGCTGAGTTCATGAGGTATGTTCCAGCAACACTGCAAATAACCCACTTTAGTATAGTAAATAACAGTTACCTGCAAATGTAATCACAAATCAAAATGAAAAGTAATGTATTCACTTAGGTGGCATGATATACACAGTGCATTATTTACTTCAAAGTCTTCCTTTTCTCCTGCTGTTTAACAAAATAAACTAATTTTGAACTGAAAAAAATTAAAACCAAGAATAAAACCATCTGTTTGGATAATTAGAGGGCAAACATACAGTGTCTTGCAGACATGACACAGGGAAATTTCATTGAAGATTGTAAAGACTTGGGCCCTGGGAGAGCTGAGGAAGAGTTGCCCCACAACAGGATGAATGTAGGAGGGCAGGAACAGCTGGAGCAATGGCCTATCTCATGGGCAAGGGTCTCCTGCCCTTCTGGGCAACTGCTGGGCAGCCCCTTCCACTGCAGGAAGCTACGGACGGAGCTATGGCTCCAGGCTGCCTAGCTCCCCTAGATTTTTTTTTTATCAGAAAGAAATTTCTCTCTAGGCTCAGGCTGGTTAATTTTATCACTTCTTCAGAGCACACTGAAAGGCTGCCTTTCAGGATAAAAGGATTAAGGGCAGGCATTTAAAATGTATACAGTTAATAAACGGATTTGTAATTAATTGTAAATTATGGCAATTTTGTGGTTTCTGTGTCTAAGAAAGTCCAAGTCTCTTTTTACAAGAGACCTATAAAATGGCTGACAGATATTTCAGTCTGGATGTAAAAGTAGGGTAAGTTTTAAAGTTTCATAGGTTGTGACAACCTTTAAAATACCACACTACATTAAAGAGGAAAGGATCAAAAAGAGGACCCGGAGTGGAATAAAAGTTAGAGACTATAATGAAAAGGGCAACTACTGATTTGCTATGAAATTTACAAATACTAAGAATTTGGTGATTTTGAGGTTAGTTTCATAACTCTTTTCACTTCTCTCTACTCTATTTTTATGTTTGAATAAATGCTTAATAAATCTATCACTTATAAAAGCCATCCATGCAATTGTTTTTCATTTCCCAATGTGGATCAGTCAAAACTTGGGGTCTGGGGGCTTTTTTATTTGGTTGGTTGGTTTGTTTGGAGTTTTTTATTGCTCCGATTTAAAATTCTTTGCATTTAACTAGCATCCGTGCAGCAATGCACGTAAGTAACTCAAAGCAAGCCACTGTTTTTGGATATGGCATAGTGAAGACCTTGTCACAAAATAGATGCTAAAACACCTGTTGTATCTTATTTGTGGTACCTGACCACCAAGAAAACATGGTAGACATTCCTGTTCTTTAAAGGCAGAAACTATACTTGAAGAAAATACTGTCCGTTCCCGCAAACCTAACAGATGTACTTTAAGTTACACCTTTTTGCACCTTTTCACACTAACAAATGAAAACCCCATGCTCTCTTTGCCCATAATAATTTGCGGTTTACGTGACTCTTTATGACCAATAACTTATAAAAAAGAATCCTTGTGTGTTACTTTCACTGTTCTAGTCATCCATGCAACTCAGCAATCTGAATGGATGCATATAAAAATATTTGTATTACACACACGTAAATCCTTCTGTATAACCATATTACACCTTTTGCAGCACAACAGATGTAGAAAAACAGCCTTTTACAACATCTATTGTGTATTTCCTTGATTCAATTCTGAAGTTTAATTTAAAAATTGAAGAATTAATTCTTGCCTGGAATTCATTATATCAATATCAATAAAAAATATCAAGGCAAAAGAAAAAATCGATTAATTTACTTTAACAAGAATAATCCATATATACTTTAACTGTAAAATTTTGTAATTTCTTATTTCTTTACTATAAACCTTTTTTGTTTGGACTTAATTCTTTGAGTAAAAGAAAGCTCCTAAAAAGATCTGCTTACTAGTTCTCCTAAAAACTATTTTAAAAGCTATTATTTTTCCTATGTTTTTAGTCTAGAAGTGGATGAATGAGTGCTGCATTAAACTAATGAATATCAGTGCAATTGGTTAGGAGTGCTGAGAGAAATCTATGGGGATTGCTTAATGTGAGAGAAAACCTGAGGAATTCCTCTTGCAACAGATGGCACAAGAGGAGATTGCAAAAGGTAAAGCTGTTCGGAGGGAGGATGAGTTTCAATTGTTTTTTTCCATTCAGGTCTAGTGTGACTTTGTGCAAAAAGAAACCAGCATTACCAGTCTCACATGTCCAAATTAATGACTCAACTTATCTCCCCACTGCTATTCACAAAAAATAATATTTAGTGTAATAGGACTTTTTTTCACTGTGGTTTTTATGACTGTGGATATGCTTGTGTCATAGTTTTTTCACACAATACAACGTATGGAATTAACACATTTATTTGGAATCTCTGTTTTTTGGGGGGAGGTGTGTTGTTTGTTGGTTTGGTTTTTTCTTTTGTTTTGTTTGCTTGTTTTGGTTTGGTCTGATTGGGGTTTTTTTGTATACCCTGTTGTCTATATACTGTGTACTCTGCTTTTGCTCATCTATTTCTGAAGCTTCGATTTCATAATAGTTATCTGGTGGAGAAGCTAATTACATGCATAAAGACCAATTAAAAATAATGTTACCTGTCATGAACACAGTCTAAACAATACTCATTTCAGGACTGGGGCATCAGAGATCAGATTATTGTGTAATTCTGATGACAGGCATTTAGCTCAACTCTCTATGGCAAAACAAACAGAAACACATACTTTGCAGGTTATAGACAGAGTCCTTAGGTGGGAAGACTTTGACTTTATCTTAAAATGTAAGCAGCATTTATCTCCAAGTTAATTTACTTTTCAAAACTGTGTGCCCTATTTTCTTTCAGGTAGTACTCATTTTCAGCACTGAGAAATCATGATCGAAGTGAAAAAGGAATTTTTTTTTTTCAGAAAGTCTTTACTGTTATTTGTCAGTCATAGTTCATTACTATAGGAATCACCATCTTCAAAACTTGTTGTCATATTTAACCTATTTCATACAAAGGAATAGCACAGAAAATGAATGCTAAGGCTTGTCCCTAAATTCCCTTGTCATAAATTGAAGATTCAAAGTGCTTTGCAATGCCAGACACTTTACTTTCTTGCATGAAAAAGAAAAAAAAAAGTGATTTTTTGGAATGGCTTTAATATCACTGTCTGATGTATTTCATATCTGCTTATGTTCCACAAAATCAGATTTCAGTGATTTCAGAGAAAAGCAACAATTCTTGAATTGTGCTGCTATTAGAAATTGTTTTCAGCATATAAGGTCAATAAATATGCACCTTACATGAGGGGAAAAAACACTAAAAAGCTTCTTTTCTTCATAAAAGTATGCTGCAAAATTTATCACCTTCCAGAAAATTTGGTAACATAATAAAGTTTCAATTACAAAGTATCTTTAAGTGTTATAACAGGAAATTTCTGAAGTTCAGATGAAAATAGAATGGTTAAAAAGTTGTGACTTTAGAAATTACTCCAATCACATATTACTCAAATACCTTGTGGCAAAGACTGGACAGGAAGAGCAGACTGGCCAGGTGGGATGGAAATGAGTCCCTGACGCTGAAGGTTCAGCAGATGTTGCTGCTGCTGAAGTTGTTGCATCTGGAGGAGCTGCTGCTGGAAGACAAGCTGCTGGGCTGCCAACTGCTGCTGCTGCTGCTGCTGCTACAAATAGAAGAGGGGAAAGAAAAAAAAAGCAAATGCAGCAGAAAAAGTAAAGTGTATAGTAAAGGTTAGAAAGCCAAAACCATAAAATCAACTTCTTTCCCTTTAATCTAAGTTATTAAATAATAATGCTATTTGTAGAATACCCAGGCAGTGAAAGCATTTGAAATTTTCTATTATATTCATTCAAGCTATTAGGTGTTAGGGAAAATGGCAACATACACTTAATGACACACTAAAGAAAAGGGTCAAGAGAAAGTATATAACAACTGTTTCAAACAAAGAAAAAAAAGCTCAGCTCATGGAAGATGATAACAAATTTATCTATGCTAAAAGTGTAACTTTTAAGAGCAGTCTGGGATTTGAAGGCACTCTTGTTTTTCCAGTTGACTAAGTTTGGTTGGCAGAGGCCCATGAACATGGTCTCCAGTGATCTGTTAGTAAACTGGGATGTAGCCTTCCTTTCACTGGCCTGTTAGCTCCCTTTTCTTGTTGGAATATATTACAAGGAGCATGGCATCCAAGGCAATGAAGCGCCCTATTATGGAGCAAAAGTATAGTTTCCAATTTTGTGAGGCATTTCAAGACAAACTTGAGTCTACAAAGACTCAGGAGGGTATGAGAAGGCAGTCACACTTCAGAAAAAGACAAGCTGCTGTGGAAGACCTTTCCTTTCTAGTTTAGGGAAAAGAGAAACTTCTGATGCGCTCACTGGAAAACAGACTGCATAATGGAGCAAGTCATGTGGATTGCCCAGAGCCTCCGGAGAAATAAGGGAGCAATTTCTATTCTGTAGTTGATGGCTGTCTGAAATTCTATTCACAAATCCAAACAGAAACAAAGCCTCAGGAGGTCACAACTGCTTCCTCGACGTTTGCATAATAGGCAGCTTGAAGACAACGTCTAGGATACCTGCTGATCAATTTAACTACTTCAACGTGTTTTGTTTGTATTATGTTTATATTTGATGCAGTTTGCTGACAAGTGCAAGCTAGGCCTGAGAAACCCACTTGTCAGGTTGATTTATGAGTACATCAAACTGTAACTTTTTACTCGCCACTTCAAACCTACAGTAGCAGTTCATTAATCAGGGGCCTGTGACTTTGAAATCTGTGCTCAGTCGCTCTTTTTCAGCCATGGACTAAATTTGCATGCTCTTTGAGCTGTGCCACTGAGCAAAGTAAGGCTCCTTCCCCAACACAGATTGCCTGTAAATGCAAGATAATCAGTACGGAGTCCACCACACAGCTTGTTCTTTGCACACTCGGATTCATTAGTGAACATTAGACGACAGCAGCACTAGACTGCTCAAATCCTGTGTCTCAGGAAGGGGAGCAGGAGAATTATACCAGCCCTGCTACTAAGCCCAGTAAAAACATAAGAACAAATCTTTGATAGTTGCAAAGGAAAAGATCTAAACTGATCTTGTCTTTTCCAAGCTTCTGACAGCTCAGACTAGTATGCATCAGCAAGGGTCTTAGCTCCTACCTCTTTTGCTTGCTTTCCTGGATGCTGTTGCTGCTGTTGTTGTTGCTGCTGCTGCTGCTGCTGTTGTTGCTGTTGCTGCTGCTGCTGCTGTTGCTGTTGTTGCTGCTGTTGTTGCTGCTGCTGCTGCTGTTGCTGCTGCTGCTGCAAAAGCTGAAGATGTAACTGCTCTTGCTGTTTCTTGTAAAACTCTTGTAGTTGTTGCTGAATAAACCATTTTGACTTTAATAAATAAAGGCAAAAGTTTCAAGTACTATAAATCTCCTAAACTCTTCTAGATTGGCATATGGTAGCGTAGCCATTAAGAATCACCTCATAACAAAAAATGTGATTTGAAGAGGCAGATCTACATACATTTTTTTCCAAGGCGGTTCTGAAATTTTCCAATGCAGATTCCAAAATATCCTAAACAGAAGGGTATAGAAAATCTGTATTCTAAAGGGAATGCAAGAGCCAAATTAACTCCTCAAATAACTATACCTAAGTTCCTCACATGTCCTACGTAACACATCAGAAGCTGCACTCATCCACTTGCAAGAAACCTACAAGTCACTAAGGCCAAACAAAACTGTCTGCTTCTGAGGGGAAAAAAGTAATTAATCTGTCAATCTGCTTAGCAGGATGCTGGATTCACAACTGAAGGTGAATTGCCTGTAATGATCATGGTACTGGATATTAAAATGTTTAAACATACAGTTCAGTGATTGAGCTATGACTATGACAAACAGACACATAATTTTCTGTATGACAATTAAGCATGCACCCAAAAATTTACCCTGTGTTACACCAAGGCACTGATCACTGACATTATCATTACTGTATGAATAACAAGTTCATGCATTTTTCACTTAACTGACAGATTTTGTACTAAGGAAACAGCAACATCCTTCCCCTTTTGAACCTTATCTGGTATCAATTTTTTGTATGAAAAAAATAAAATAAAAAAATGTTTCCCCTGATGAACAAGCTGTTATGTTCAAATTTCATAACCGCATCCATTTATGTGACTAAAGGGAGCACTACAGTGTTATGAATTTTAAAGCAACAATTATCTGCAACTCTATTTTCACTTCCTTTGGCAGATCTACAATTAAAATGTGCCTAAGCACTTGAAAATTTAAATATCAATTTGTTTGGTATTTGTAATGCATCTGCCACTGCTGTAGCTGTTTTTAATATAATATTTAATATTTCAAAATACAATTTCCTACTTCTGCAATTGAAACAAGAAATTTAAAGATGGGAAAGTTTTGCATTTATTTTCATTCTTTTTGGTGTAATGAACAATGAAATATTACAAAGTAAGACCCATAAAATCTGGCTGACATTTGTGTGAATGCCCTGTGCTAACAGTCCAAAGCAGGTAACCCACATTACCTGCTGCAACATAACTGCTTGCTGCTGCTGGAGAAGTGCTTGAAGCTGCTGTGGAGACAACACTTGCTGCTGGAGAATCTGCTGCATTTGCTGAGGGGTGATCACCTGGGGAGTCATCATGGCCACTGACACAGGCACCTGCACAGGGAAAGAAAGATGTCATTGTCAAACACATCTTACTTCGCCTACACCACAGCTGTAGATCTTTTTTATTTTGTACCAAAGGTGGACCATAACTTTTACATAGTATTTATCACTGCAAAGTTCCAGTCTCAGTCAGAATCTGTTATTTTAAGGCCACAGTATTGTGGCACTCTATTTCCAGAAGCATCAGATTCAATCAGACTCAAGCTTTATGTTTCCATCTCTTATGTATTTCTGCAAGAAATTTAAGCATTGGCTAGTACAAATGTGTATTTAAAAATAAATGATCATGTGGCAGGGCTCTCAGCACTTCATAATCAATCATCTTATCAGATGTCATAATGTTACAAATAGAAAAATCTACTGAGACTGCTTCAAAGGTTATGATTAAAACAGACAGCAAAATAAGTATCTTAAAGCAGTAAATGTTTTCCACAATAAAGACACGTAGCCTAAAAAAATTTTTGCATAATACAACATTTCAGTAGAAGAAAAACCTTCTTGCTCAGCTAGTCTTTTAAGGAGGTCTGAGTTATACTGGAATAAAAAATGTCATGGATATATTGGAATACAGAGCAAAGGCTGGCACTTCAGTCACCCAGTCTCTGCAGAGAGAACTCGGTTCTCAGTCACTCACTCACTTCCGAACTGAAAACTGAAACTTGGGAAGCCTTGACATGAGATTATTAGCTTGTCCCCTAAACTCTAAGAATGCATTTTGTGTAGGTGCTGTTTTGGACATGGCTTTATTTTCCACTTGTTACACACTGAGATCGAGTGTCTGCATATGCATAAACATCCACATACACACATGTTCTCTGGAATACGTGTGAGAGCTGGAAAGACACAGCAAGTATGCGTGGTTCTGTATGTAAGAGAAAAGTCCTGTGGAAGAGCCTGAGGTGTGTGTTGAGCGGCTGTGGCAGACACACAGTGTGAGACCATTGCTCCAGATAACCAGGACACAGTCAGTGTCACACAGCTGTCAGCAGGCCAGGTTTTCCACCCATGAAAAAGAAGCCACTTGCTTCTCTAGCAAAATTCAAATGTTTTTTCTGTATATAATAGCAAGTTGAAATATAAATACTGCTTTGTGAGATGTTATGGGACATTCCAGTCTTCTGTAAATCAGCAAAAGTAATATTATTATTAATAAATTAAAACATGAGTCAATCTTAAGAGGAAAAACTCTTCTAATGTTTCTACTATTTGAATCTACCCTGAAAGACTTTGTATAAATGTAACCCTCAGAGGAAAAAAGAAATACAAATCTGCTGAAGTTTACTTTTAAAAGAAATTACTTCATCTAATATTACACAGAATACCACTTTCCACATGATTCATTACAGCATAAACTATGGGTTTAAAACACTGATTAATGAAGAGACTGAAAGTAAATGTACCAGCCATTACTAAAAATCTGATAAGCTTTTGCAAACAACAAGTGAATTTTAAGAATAAAAATTCTGAAGGTCTTACTCTAAAATACAAGTGGAGAAGACAAACCAGATTTCCACTCAGAATCAGACACTTGGGTGGAGGAATTTAAGTTCAGCTATCACTGTACTCCTTCTGTAGTCAACAGAATAAAGAAATCCTGAACAAAGTTTATCTGATTTAGTTTAGGCATCTATTTTAGCATGGAACTAACCCCACTCTCAGTTCACCTGTCTCTCTCCATTGAGTGCAGACACACTTGAGTAACACCTAACTTTCAGATGGTTAATGCTGGTTATTTCACTTTGTGATACCTAGAAGCTTTGTAGCATTGGAAACACCACCTCTCTTTACAATAATGTTTTCTTTTAAGTTTAGTCAGTCCCACAGGCAGGACAAACAGGTTTTTTCAACTTTGGGATACATAAGCAAAGAATAAAATTCATTGACTGGGGTCAGTATTCAATTCCCTCTGAAGTCACTAAAATTTCCTTTGTTTATGTGAGACCTGAACTTGCCTTCTTGTAACAATTTCACCTCAGTGATGCTACTGAACTACCACATCACAGATACGAGAAGGCAGAGAGAAACTTTCCCTGTGTCTGTAACAAAATGGAAGGTGTTGCACATTACTTCTCTTACCTTTACATTCCCTCTGTCTTTCCTGGCTCGTGTATTTTCAAACACACAAGTAAAAGTTTTGATCTAAAGAGAGTGAAAATCAACTTAACTCTGTAAATGTCTCTGATTTGTTCATAGTCTGTGCTAAAGAATCTAGCCAGTGAGATGCTTAGCAAGACTCATGCTGCCATACGAGTCCTCTGTTCCTCAGTCTGAAATACAGATTCCCCTTCATCAGGCATATTTTTGCTAGCTTTTGTAGTATCTGCTCTGAAGCTCCCTGACTGTGTACGTGCTCTTACTCCTGGAGATACCTGCTTTACAGTACACTCTAACAGCTTTTCTCTCAACATTTGTTTTTCTTGTAATTTTCAACAGTCGCTTTTAAGCTGAAGTAGAGAACATAATGTACTTGCTCTTCAGCATGATAGACAGAGAATGAAAAAACCTGGCAGTCAAAATCATTAGTAAAAATACAGATTTATGTAGATAATATTGCCTTTAAAAGAATTTTATCTGACGATCCGTGTGTGTATCATATCTGATATGTATATTCTTTCCCACAGATAAAGGACAAGACATTTTGAAAACTGCACGAATTTTACATTAGCAAAACATATTAACCAAAGATATTTCTCTAACTGTCACTGGATAATATAAATTGGTACATTTCACAGCTTTCAGTGATACACCAGACTGTACTTTACTTCTTACTGGCATAGTGCTACTGTGCTATCTGGTTTGGAAGATTATCCAAAACCTGCTATTTTATGGCCAATTATGTGCACTAGGTATATTTCCTTGATTTAATGTCTGTGTTTTTGAAAATTTCCAATCTGATTTTACAAAAATGTAGTAGAGAGGCAATCTCTGACTTTTTCATAAAAATCTCACAATATATTGGAAATTCGTTCAGGTAGAGCAACCCAGTGAAAAGATATGGTCCTTCCTTTGAGTAGGATGCAAACTCCCAAAAAATTCTTGGTCAAACATCTCATGAAAAACTACAGTGACAAAGTGAAACGTGATTTATGACTGCAACCCATTTGTTACAAGGCATCCTCAAAGAAATTGAACTCCCAACTCTGCCATGAAGATGACTGCTACGGCAGCCCTACAAAACACAATGGATGGGACAACCTCAGAAAAACACATAATCTGCTGGCTCCATGATGGACCCAGATGGAGGGCCCATCATGTTTGGAAGAGTTTCTCATGTTTTTGATGC
>JAWWES010000041.1:24643260-24713260 GCA_035583135.1 Lophotriccus pileatus
ATATTCCACACCATTTAGAACTACCTCAGGTTCTCTTTTCATATTAATCATTTCTACTTAATTTAAAATTTACCAGACACCTCACTACTGAGAAATATTTCAGTTTAAATATTTGACTTGAGTTGCTCATCTTTTGTTTAATGACCAACTTTTTATATGGATATAAAACAGCATTTAAAATGTAGTTTTGTTCCCTTTTTCTGAATAGACTTCCACTATTACTTTTTACCAACTAGTTTCATTGAAAGGTTTCCAACGTTACAGGTAATGTAAAGTCCATTAGGTCAGGCTCTTCATAGCATGACATGCAGTAAATTACAAGTGCTTCAAGCAGCTCAGTGAATTACAGTTCATCACTCTGAAAGGTTCCCACTACAAGACTACAGATATCAGATCTGGCAGTTAGGATCCAATTAACACTTTGGTCAGAATAATCAGATTGCGTGTGTAAGACTTGTATAATTCGTTTATTGCTTCCATGCATCTTCTGTCTGTAGGTAAATTTGTTGCTGTTACTTCAAAGCTTGGAATCAGTATTTCACTTGCCTTTAGGTTATATTTCAAGTCCTTTTGCAGTGCAGTGATGAACTCTCCCTGTTTCAGCAATTTAGATCACTTGTCCTGTAGATATTACTGTTTGAAAAATGGTTTGTTTCTGGTAGTTTTGTTTTGTATTCTTACCATGTCATTATAGGTCTAGAAAAAAATTGCTAGCAATTTTTACTAAGCACATTTTATTTAGTGTAACAGAGACAGTTTTCTCCAACATGATCATTGTGAATCTCACAGAACATCCAGATACACTGTAAATGACATATGCATTGACATTTACATGTGTACTGTCATGCAAAACCATTTCTTGCTACACTGAATATAATACTATACCTGAATGAAAAAAACACTCTGATTTTGTGATATCATTTTTCAAGCCACGGTCAGTGTACATAAAGGTTCTTCAGGATAAACCTCATCAGTACAGAGTAATGGATTTCAAGTTCTATCTTCCTACCTAGTGCTTTACGGCAAATTGCACTTTTAAGTCTTAGAGGCAGTGAGAATGCTCTGGAAGAAGTGAACTTGCCCAAGGTATCTGACCTTTTCCACTGTAAAGCAGTAATGAACAGATATACAAATGCTGAAAGTTCAAAACACAAAAACTTGTGAACTGGATAAGCAAAAAGACACCCAGCCCCCTAAATTGTCTTTCCTATGTCAAAATATGCTAGTTCTGTTCAAGATGGTTTGTCTTTTTCCTTCTGACAATCCTGCCCATACAAAGCTGTATGAGAGGTAACAGCTGATTCATGTATACAGCAATGTATTCTTAGGCTCTTCATTGACACATGCATTTCAAATATTACAGGAACAAGAATTAAACCAGAAATTTAAATTTCTTTCCCAGTTTGAACGTGTTTCATGAACAAACATTATGTAAACCGTTATGAATTTGAAACGTGAGTAATGGGGTATGAAGTTTTAGGGCAAAAATACCTATTTGCTTCATGTCAATGATACCCATGAATTACTGATATTTGAAACTATTTGATGGCCAGTAACATTCTAAGTTTGAGTCCAGTTTCTAATGAGCTACAGTACTTGTAAAAAATTGCCATCACAATGAACTACAAGACCTACAGAAAGGTCAAGGACTGTATGGCTTACTGACCAAATTAGCTTTCCAGAAGTATGCTACTATCTGTGTATCAGAAAACCCCGATCCATCTGCACCTTTTCCCTCCCAAGACAATGCCAGCTAGTGTGCACACTGCCTGCAGCCAGGCAAACCACAGCTTGTAACTTTAACAGTATAAATTAGGAGTGTCTGTATACTATTTATACAGTTAAGAGAGAAAGAGAGAAGCTCCTTTAGGTGGCAATTCAGAATGAATAAATTGAGCTCTATTCTGAATTTTGAATTGTTCTGTGTGGGAGCTTTCTCTCCATGAATCACACAAGGAACCTGCCGATGTAGGCATGTAACAACATTTGGTGATGAGAATACTTCCTTTCCTGTAGAACAAAACATCAGTGTATGAGTGAACCCCACAGAAGACAAGAACTATTCATGTGTAGCCATTCAGAGCCACCAAAATGACTATTAAATTGGAATTATATGTTATATCCTGTATGCTTTCAAATCAGAACTGTATCACCTACAGATGATCTTTAGTATAAATGTAAAAGTGTAAATTAAAATTTTTTAGTAATCTTACAAAACAATTTGAAAAAATCAGTATACAGTCCTAATGATGGGATTATTTTACTGTTGCTGTGTTTCAATTCTCAGTACACACAAGACAGACTTAGAAGATTTCAGCAGAACTGCTGACTTTGGCTGACTTCAGTTTCTACTGGTTTAAAAAAACTCCAACACCAACAATAGCACATTGTATTTTAAAGGAACTTAATTTAATACTCTGATTTTCCAACAAAATGCATCCAAACAAGTTGAAGTACTCCTTCCCCACATGCCTAAATCAAACTCCATTCCAAGAAACCAAATTACCATCATCTTAAATTTTTCAGCATTTGCATTTTTTCTGTTTGGTAAAACGTGCACAGGCTGAAGGCTGTCATCAATATTTCCAGATCTTCATCAAGTGGATAATTGCTCTGATTCCCTCTAAGAGTTTCTGCTTTAAGGGGAAGTAGAGACTAGCCAAGAGAAATACCTTGCCTAGCTCAACTATACAACTCTTTTGCCTTTTCCCAGCTTCCTTCAGCTAAAGCTGAAAGTGTGAAACAACTATTCTTGTAGATACCAAATGGTGGCAAATCCACTTTCTCAAAGAAAAGTCTTCAAACAGTAAACACAAAAGCAGATCCAATCAGAAAACAATTCAGCTCAGTTAAATCTTGAAATTTGAAATACTGACTTGCAACGTGTTCCTCTCTTTTCACCAACTAGCCAGGGAAGCAAAATGAAGCATTACAACTGGTGCAAAAATGGGAGAATGAATGAGGGTCTGTTTTAGAAACACGGAGATAAATTTGAATGTGCATGACCAGCATCTACACGGTATGATTTTCAAAGCCAGACAATCCCCAAGCCAGAGTTCCATTTAAAGATATATATATAAATGCCAGACTCTCAAATCTGTGCAGGTTGATGCTTTTCTGTGTGCACTCCGGTGCCTTAGTCTCCTGCACTCCTCAGAACAAGAACAGGCAGAGGAACCTTTCTGACCTCTACTTTGTTACACATATAGGAGTTGAATATTGACTAGCTGATTATATGCATATAGTGTGATACATCCTGAGCAAATTCTTCTCTTGTTTATGTCCGTGTAAACACAGTCTGCTAAAAGGCTGTTGAAGTCAAAAGTACGACCCCAGTGGAAACTGATATAAACTCAGACTCCATGTTTGTTTTGCAGCTGCCCTTTTAAAAGCCATATATATATACATATAAATAATAAGGCTGCATGGTGCAGAGTGCAGCTTCCCCTGGAGGAGGGCAGAGATATTACCATTTTCCTGAAATAAAGGTTATGGGCAAGACAGTACAATTTTCGGTATCTGCCTTATCTTGGGATCAATTATATATTAAGAAAATATTTATTAAAATGGATACTTGAAAACACATTTTCCCTAGTCCAAAGATCTACTCTTTCTTCTTTTTTTTTTTCTTTTTTAAATTTTTTTTTCTTCCTATTCCTCAAGAAACAACATGGAGCTGTCACCAATAGCAACGTAAAGATAACTTTGTATGGGTTCAAATGACAGACCGAAATTTTTATCTCCAGCTCACGTAAACATACTCTAGGCATAAAGTGTGGCCAGCATGTGGGTTACAGAGATGGTCTTCCTTGCCACCCTTGCATATAAGACATAAAATCTCCAGTTAAGGACTGTTTCAGATAGAAATGTCAATGATTTGAGTATCACTGCATCCTTGCCCGGGACCCACATAACATATCCAAGATTTCCATTCCAAATCCTGTCTCCTCTCCTTTGAGTCTTGGCAGCCATAGCAAAGACACATCTCAGTTGCAGAAGACTGAAAATGGAATATCCAACCATATCAATAGCATATCTTACAGATGTTACTGAGATAGAGATATAAGAAACAATTTTTGATCTCAGCCGAAGTAGCCTTTAATAGGTAAGTTCTCTATTTACCCTGTCAAGGCTGACAAATACTCTTTAGCTTTATGTACATTCATCAGGAATGCATGGGTATTAACTGGTGTTAGTTGTTCCTACCTCTGGGTAATATGGATGGATCTCAGTAAAATTTAGGCAATAAAAACTATCATTTGGCCCAAAGAGCAGCTGACATGTGGACAATTTTCAGGCTTTCAAGAAGTGTTGGAATTAATCCAATTCACCTATTTTCCTGTCTGGTGGTTCAATAAAATCCCTTATCTGTTAATTTTTAGGCTCTTTTGATCAGTCTGTGATAAAAGGGGGCCATTCCAGCAATCATGAAGTGTAGGTTTGCAGCCCAACTGTCTGCTTATGGAGCCAGAAGAGCAGACAAAGTAAGCTGCTTTTGAGCTCTTTACTACAAGAAAATTAATTTTGTGTACTGCAAGACAGTGAATGGTTTAAGATGACATGTAAAGAGAATAAGGAGATGATGCAGTCACCAACTCATTTCTTATGATTACCACTAGCGTTCTCCATCCAGCTTTGGCAACAGCCACAGATTAAAACAGTGCAAGAAAACAGTGACAAATACTGTCAAGGGATGCCTGAACTAGGGCAAGAAAACACTCATCAGGCCAGGGAACTGCTGTGTGCTTGCTCACGTAAATCTGAGCTTCCTACAGCAATTTGAAGAGAGCCGTTCATTAGTTAAAATTTTTTAAAAAGTGCAGTGGAGTTTAGAACAATTTGTCAGCACATTGTTTATGTATGTTTTGAGTATATAATGGAAAGGTGGGCTTTCTTGGATATGAGGAAAATGGATTAATGGATCTTTACTGAATTAATACATGGGCTTCACACTTTTTTTAAAAGAAATGGTCTCAATTAAAAAAGCATGTACAGGATTTTTTAGAAGGAAAAGAAATTACCCAATATACAGTATTTGGTGTAGGATTTGGGGCTTGGTTTATTTTTGGTTGTTTGGTTTGTTTATTTGGTTTTTCTTCATTAGATGGATGTATTTTACAAAAGTGTTTTCAAAAGTTATGGAGAAAATATGGAAGGTATACTCCCATATGAATATGTACTATAAGGAGACCCAGATGGAGAACAACAATAATCCTTAATTTCTATCATCTGTTAAACAGCAGCCATAGAATGGTTTAATCATGTTAAAGCCACAATGTCCTAACTATTTTCTCAAACATGTAACATACATTTTAAAATACTGACTCCCACTAAGGGAGGGAGTACATCCAAAGGCTCTATGCAAGGCCTCATGCCAGCCCTGTTAACCAGGATCAGGAAGGCATTAAAGTATCCAGAAGCCACTCTAGTATTAGTTACTCAGGCTGAAAAATCTCAAATTTTCAAGGACCTCAGATCTGATGTCTATACACACAAGTACTGGGAAGTGCATAATCATCTGCTACTCACCTTGTTGCAAAAAGATATGTTTTGCATAGCCATTTGCAACTGAACATGCATCTAACTTGCTTAGTTTTAATGTTCTAGCCAACTAGAAACTACTGCAGCATTTCATGGTCTTGTGATGAAGGAGAAGGTTTCAAATTTTCCTCTTCTATATAAAATATAGCCAGGTGCACATACAGAGTAGACATTTCTGCATGCCTGATTTTTTTTTTTCCTATCTGTCTTGCTGTTTGTTCAACAAATACTTGTATAACAAATGCAATATTTAGGGACTGTAGTCAGATCTGCCCTGGTGTACATACTGAATTTTCCGACGCTGTTCTTACACTATATAGCACCATGTGGCAGTTTTATGTGTGATGACACGGTTATTAGCTTGAGTACTTTTTAGTCTTTTCAGAAATAACTAATCTAGAAAGTGAATAACAGAATAAGGATTTTGGTTAACTTTAATAAGAAAATGCCCTAAGTGCTATCTAATAGAGTGCTTACGGGGTTCAGAAGAACTGAAGGACTGAAATGAGATCCAACAAGAAACATAAACTGTGACACAGGAGTTTGTCTCTGATCAATATACGAAAGTATCACATCATGAAGCAATCTATTAGGCAGCTGAGTCTGATAAGGACCTCATTAGAATATTAATATTAATAATTTCATAGTATCTTTTACCATGAACCAGTGACTCTTAGGCCAGGTTTGTACCACAACACTTTAAGCATCTTACTGATGTGTCTGCTTGTCCTGGGCACTTTTTATAGGCAACAGAAGATAATGCACAAATCCACGGACTAGTCCCATCCTTGCAAAACCAGTATATAGTCTACATGTATTATAATGCAGACACAGGTTAGACTGCCTCTGCTTCTAACAGGGGCATCTGAAGTTAAATGCCTTGGGTTATGCAAGATGAATCTGGACTTTTTGATAGTTCATTTGAAAGGTCACAGGGTTCCTGGGTGATAGTGGCAGAAAAACTGTGCTGTGTGTCATATGTTGCTCCCAAGCAATAGAAATTCACACGAGCTTGTAGCCAGTCCCTGCTCCTACAACACAGTTCATAGCAGCAGTTTCTTCAATACGCTGCTGCTTTCCCCAGACACACTTCCACCAACAGTTTTGGGAGGCTGCCAACACACAGCATATATTTAAGTATCTGCCATTTACTGAAATATCATCTCCTTCAATAGACACAGGTGAGTGTCTCTGTCCTTTCACTGACTTTCTATGTCACCTGCCAATTTTTATTTTTTTTTTTGTTCGAGACTATGGAAATACTGCATTTTGTTTTCTCAATTTGTTTGTAATCTGAAGGTTTGGTATCAGAATACAAAGTGCTACCTAGGGAAAACTGTAAATTTACAGTTTTCTTTAGAAATCACAGAGTCTTCTTTTCATGTAGTGATAAGACAAGGGGTAATGTCTTTAAACTGAAAGAGAGGAGATTTAGATCTAGGAAGAAACTCTACTGTAAGGCTGGGGAGGCACTGGAACAGGCTGTCCACAGAGGTTGTGGATGCCCCATCCTTGGAAGTGTTCCAGGAGAGGTTGAATGGGGCTTTGAGTAACCTGGTCTAGTGGAAGGTTCCCCTGCCCATGCTGTGGGGTTGGAACTAGAAGATCTTTAAGGTGCCTTCCAACCCAAACCATTCTATGATTCAGCCTATGATTATGCTTAGGCATTCACCAAAATGGACAATACAGCTGAAATCCTCACAACTTGTCACCTTGAGAGCATAACCAAGCAAGTGTTCCAAACTACAAATATTACAGATAATAAACCAGAGTTTGTTTTGATAATTACAGCAAAATGATCTGTCTCTAAGGGGAGCTACATCTGGCATAAAAGCATAAAGCATATGATATTCATGAGTTAACTTAATGGAACACACAGCTTGCTACAGTCACATACAGTGAAATTACTGAAGGAGCAATAATGATAGATCTTCTTTTCATAAAAAAAATGGAACTAGACACAAATTCTGCAAAAGGTTTACTAAAATAGAGCCAGAAAACATAAGTAATTTTAAAAAAGTTTAGAACTTCTAATGCAAAAAGCATTAGAAATACTTTCTTTTATAATTTTAATAACAATGTCTGATTTGTCAAAATAACAGTAAAAACTCTATAAATATCTTTTAAGTGATTATTACAATAGATGAAAAACTCTAGTGAAGCAATTGCACAGAATATAGAACTGTCATCATGCATATGCATGTAAAAGGCTGTTTAAAACTGACAGGCACATAAACAGAAAATACACGCTATAAAATTAGTCATTTTTAAGCATGGATCTTAAAATAAAGCTTGCAGAGCACCTTCATTTTAGCTAACTCATTCTCAAGAGGAATCACAAAAATGGTGCAGCACTTAGCAAGGTATTTTCTTCACTCTTGTATACAGATAATAGTTTGATTATTACACTGTTTGAACATAACTTCATTAACTTACCTTAAAATGTTGTTAATATTTCTTGAATAATGCATTTTTGTTAAGGATGTCACTATATATTTATAGACTTATTTATAGAAGTGTTATTTATCTTTTCAGAAGGTGATTTACTAGATACTGGAGACTGCTTGTAAGAAAAAAAACCCATACATATCACGTCCAGGACTACCAAACAGAATGTATATTTTTAAAATACTTATGATGAAACATTTATAGGGAAATGTAGAGGTCAAACAGGCCTACAAGGGATGTTTTGGGTACAACTCCTTTCAGTCAGAAACAGCAGCAGCACATTTCAAGCCAAGCCCAAGTCTGAATTAATGCAAACCACACAAAATGCATACTTCTAAAAAAAAAAGAGCAGTTCTGACAAGCAGATAGGAAAAAAAGAAAATATTATGACAGTTCTTACACTGAAAATGTTGATTCCTTTGAAAAGACATGAAAGTGGGGCTTCATGCATTTCATTTAAAGGCTGTGATGTCCAGGGTCATGTACCACCTCCCCTTCCTCCACTGAATGAGGAGAACCTGGACAAGGACTGAAGCCACAGTTGGGACCTGCACTGAAGGGTCTCACTTATCAGGAGTGGTGGCTCACCAGCAGGCTCCAGAAACTCAGTCGTTTCTCTCAACTATCCCACTTCGGATAATACCGACACTCCATGCTCTTAGTTAGAAAGTGCCAGGGGCTCCTGCAGTTGAAGAAGCAGCCTGACAGCTGGTTCTTCTACCTGCTTTCAGGCTGACAGGGGAGGAATTTGAATCCCTTACCCCCTATAACTCAGCGCAAACAGCACCCTAATATGAAAAAAAAAATCTCTCCGTTAGTTTTGAAAGCAGTAAGCTTTCAATTCCTTCTTTTAAATCTGTTCAAAATTTTTTCATCACAGTGCCTAGCATTTAATAAGATAGTACATTACAAAGCTCTCTGAACACCGTTTCCTTGAAAATTATAGATTCATAAGAATTTGTTTTTATTTGTCTCTCTAAACACAAAATCAATTAGTGACAAAGATTTGAGCCTATGAAAATTCAATATTACTTATACCATAGTGTAAATCTGAATTAAGTACAGAAGCTTCAGCAAATTTGAGACACAGTCTTTTGTTTAAAAGTATTTTCTGTACAAACTTCTATTTATCTCTCACTTTTACTTAGTTTTAGAAACTAAGCAGAAATTATCTTAATAAAATTCAGATACTTATTCAAAGAGTAATAGATGTAGCTTCTTTGTCATACTATTTGGATTACTCATAACAAAACCTCACAAAACAATGTTCATTAAATATGCATATAGGCATGATTGTTGTAACCATTGAATAGGAGTCTAATTTAAACTCATTTCATTAAAAGAAATTAACTGAAATAAAAGTATTTCTTAGTAAAAACTTGTTATGCAAATTGAAGAACAAGAAGAAGATGCATTTACAAGTGTGCTATCCCATCCTTCTCTTCAAAAGCAATAACCAGTTTTCTTTCTGACAGATATTTGTCTAAACCAGTTTTACAAAATTTAAGCAAGGGGGGATTTCACACCACCTCTTATTCCAGCCTATTCCGGCACTTTCTTATGTTGCTTATTTCCCAAAATTATAGGGCATTTAACACGAACATCCTTTGCATCAATTAAAGACAATTATTATCTGTAGGCATGTACTTACAAGTATAAAAATCTGAAAATTTTGTTGCAAAGATGTGATTAATGATGAAAAAATAATGTAATTTACTGACAAAATAAGTATTTTGGAATGGAATGGCTAAAACATATGCTTTTCACTACTACTTTCTTACTGAATTCTTGTCATAGTAATTAAAAATCTATCAGTATTTTTTTCACTTGACTACATCTTACAAACATAAAAAATGTGCATTTGTAGCCGAACACCTGACCCAACTCTGAAATTGCACTGATCTAAACTCAGCTTTGCCAGTGGTTTGCCAAGTTTGACAGTAAAAACAACTGGCCCTAGAACCACCCTCAGGAAGGAGAGTTGTTTCAAGACCTGGGCTTACTAAAGTCCAGAAGTATTAATTTAAATATCGCATGACCCAGAATATCATCCTGTACCACCATGTACCACTTTCTGTGTTTTACCACAACTTCTGCAGCTCTTCAAGTCTGTAAGAAGACAATGAGGCTCGCCTTTAAATTAAAATAACTGAAAAATTATTTTCCATCTGGAAGTGCAAGCAAGTTCAAAACTACGGTGTTTCATAAAACAAGACTTGAAATATATACAAGGTTTGCAGGTCCTACAGCAACGTTTTGCTCTTGCCCAAATATGCAGAAAACCAGTCCCTTTCTGAAATATAAAACATGGGCATTAATCAATAGCATGGAAAGAACTTCTGCCATTCACAAGCAATTCTGAAGGTTTAAAAATATTGCTTAGGAGGTATCCAGATAATTTTTTTCCTAAAATAAAATTTTTACAGTGTGCATTTATAAGAGTATTAGTGAACAAAATTTCAAAATTAAAGTTTTTCCTTATGGTGAACCTGCCTTTGACATCATGCAACTTTTGAAAAACTAATATTAATGATATTGTTTGGAAAATGTAGGAATGTTTCAACTTCCTCAAAATCATTAAAAGTATTTTAGCACTGAAAAGTCATAATTAAAATGTTGTAAATGGAATACTTAATACAGCTCTAAAGAAACGGGTAAAGAAAACTCAACCTTGTGTTCTCTGAAGAGTTTTTTAAACTATGAACAGTCAGACTCGGTTACAAGTCACAACAATGACTAGAAAAAAATATTTACAGAGATGAAAAGAAGGGATGTGAATGGTTGACTCAATTAAAAGAACAGTTAAGGATTATTACTATGTTGGATATCTTTATTTTCTCTACAAACTTTATGAACACTATATAAATATCAAACAGTGGCAACAAACAGAAGGAAATTGGAGCAGGATTTACACATTGAAGGAGAACATAGGCAGGACACCCAGGTAATAGAGAAGACGACATGCTGTTGGCATCTTCTTGTTTATAGAGTTGCTGAAGAGGTTTAAGCTGACTATTTACCTTTCCTTTGGAAAGGAGCAAAGCTTTAAAAAAGTGTATAGACACATCTAACTGTCTCTATCTGTTTCCAGTCAGCAGTGATGACCCAGTTATTATTGGGAATTTCTGAACAGCAAACTCACTAAAGTGGTTAAAGCCATACCCTTCCTAGGTTTTGCCCAGTGTAAGACATCCTAAAGAAATTTTTTAAATGAATGAGTTTTGAACAAAACCAAAATGCTTCTCCCAATTTAGGATGCAAAGGCACTGAGAAGTGAACAATTATATTCTCTCCACTAATTTGCAGGTAACAGCAAAATGTGTGGGTTTTGGAAATAATCTGGTGGGGGAGATCTGAGTGCACAGGTCTTTGAAAAAGACACATCTGCACAACTTACTCCAACCATCTAGACATCACTGTCCAAAGAACAATAAAACAAAGGAAATTTCAAACTGAATAAAATATATATTTGCAGTAATATATTCTGTAGGAAAGGACTGAATTCCTTATTAAGTGTCTAACATTTCTTTGCCTTTTTATACATTGAGGATGTAAAGACAATTATGAGGAACCACAAAATATTTATGACTGCAAGTACCTTTGTTACTTCAGTATCTCTACAAAATCCTCAGTTTTTTACTATGCAGCACAAATGCCTCTAGACTTTTGGAAACATAATAGTGTAATGTAGAAAAGAAACTGAAATTCCTAGAAGTTTATATCACATATGAAGTACACAAATGCTATATCTTCTTGCCCCAAAAGATTAGCAAGCTGGATTTGTGAGCATCTGGCTTTTCAATATCTTAAACCATTTTATAGCAAGCTTTTCACATTGTATAACCTCTGAGCATGCTCCACCACACTTTCTATAACATAATTTTCACAAAACCCTTTCTACTGTATTTCAAAGTCCTTGTGTAACATATTCAAATGTTAAATGCTGGGTTATATTTAAGCCCTAACATGGCAGTTAGGCATATATTTATATATATATATATATGCATATTTTATACATATTACATATATACACACTGAATTCTAAACATGCTACATATTCTAGTAAAAAAAACCCCAAAGTTTGAAATATATAAACACGTTCTTTTAATTTTTGTCTGTCTCCCCAGTTCAAAGACAACTAGAAGAACCACATAAATAATAAAAACAGGAAATAAAACACACTTTAATTATCCACTATCAAGAGAATATTGTTTTACAAGATCTATAGAATCACTTTATCGTTCTATTAATTCAATAATCTTGATATTGTTACAAGATGAAGACAGTTATCAAAGCAGGAGATCATTCTGGTACATAAGGATCACATCATTTAATGAGACAGAGATGTGACATAAACTACAGTGTCAAAAAGATAACAAATACATGACTGAGCTTGTAGTCACAATGAGTTTATGTTGGCATACTTGGTCCAACGAAGTAATAGGTATTTGATAAGCATGCAGATAAGGCTGGATTTGAAACTGTTATCATTATAGTGATGATTTTGTGAAATTCCTCACAAATTGATCTTTGTTGATCAATTGGCTGTTGTAGCCAGGTGGGCGTCGGTCTCTTCTCCCAGCAACCAGCAGTAGGACAAGAGGGCACGGTCCCAAGCTGTGCCAGGGGAGGTTTAGATTGAATATTAGGAAAAATTTTTTTAAAGAGAGAATAATCACACATTGGAATGGGCTGCCCAGGGAGGTGGTGGATTCACCACCCCTGGAGGTTTTTAAGATGAGACTGGTTGGGGCACTTAGTGCCATGGTCTAGTAACCACGGCACTGTTGGATCAAGGGTTGGAGTTGATGATCTCAGAGGTCTTTTCCAACTCGCTCGATTTAATGATTTATTTTATACTCACACACATTCAAAAGCTATACAGACTTCCTATTGACAGTGGTTTCAAACATCTTTCATTAACTCAGCCTTGCAATGCCAGATGTAAGAACACCTTCTCTTCTTTTGAAATTGAGTATTTATGATAAATATTGTAAAACATTGGTCCTCAGGGTTTGCATAGGTTTTTAACTAAACCTGTTTCCTCAGAGAAATTTTAGGAATTATTCTTCACAATTCAGTATATTCCTCCCCAAAATTGGTAGCCAAGCCAACATTTCTTATACCCTTTTTTTCATTCATATAGTTTTAGTTGAAAGTAATAGATTCTAAGCATGCAATCACTTTTACTATGTGGTTTCTGAGTGCAGCTCATAACAATGCCCACCTCCCTCCTACATGGCACAATGAAGTTTGAGACACACAGAAATTCAAGATAATCACAAACTGGTTTCAGTATACATACTTCTACTCTCACAGATGTGAGAGTAGATGTCTCCAGACTCTGATGTATATGATTTGGTCTCACATTTATTATGGAGATATTAACATACATAGATGAAAGAAGATCTGAATTCTAATGACTTTTAAGACTAGACGTTTGCAGGTAACACATCAAGACTGCCCCTTATAGATCTTTGGATGACATGTTTGTAAGATGGATAGATAGAGGCAGTTCCACTACTGCTGGTTTTAGCCTTAACAGCCGTATAGGTGTTGCCTTGTATTTCATACAGTTCATCCTATGAAAGCACATGAAGAGAACAGGCTGCATTTGAACAACCATGTGTTTAGCTAGCTGAAGTCATTAAGTAGCTACTGTTGTAGGTACAGGGCTACAATGCAACTATTCACACGTAAATAAAAACTTGAATTTTAGGTATGTCTTCACGTTACATACCTATTTATGTATATAAGCAAATAGAAGATGGAGGAGTGGCATAGTGATTTAACAGATCAAGGATGCTACTTTGTACAGAAATGGCCAAATTTTCAGACAAAGGCCAGCTCAGGACTAAATAGCAAAGAATATCTACGTCCAGGTATCTTTTGCAAGTTTCTTCGGGTTATCAGCATACAGGAAAGGATTTTCTGAATGAATAACCCTATATCTATTTTCTTCTGTTTGTCTCACAATTACAACAACATGACAATTGTTGAAAAAAACCCTGGCTTTAAAAGAATCTGCTGTATTTGGTATTCTTGAGAAACCAATAGTGGGAAGATGCCCTTAATTCCTTAGCTTACACTTCTGGAAGTTGTTGCATAGGCAGTACATAGGAAGTGTAGCCTTTTCCAGCTCCAGCCTCAGATTTATACAATAGTTAGTGAATGCAGAGCTAAATTTGGGAACAGATTACCACAATCTCACATGAATCAGAATTGAAATGATAAAGCTGATTGAAGAAGGCCAAATTTTTCTTAGAAAAATGCTTCCTGAATTCTAGATTTCACCCTTAACGTTAACCAAAACAAGAATATATGGCCCAAATCTTTTTGTACTACTTCTCTCTTTGCAGATTAATCCTGGCTAATAATGAAATCTACCATCAAGCTAGCTGCAGATAAAATAAAGTCTGCATGGCTATCATACTGGCATTTCAAAAGCACAGGATGAGTCTGATACTGTGACATTTAAAAGGCAAGAAGTTCCACTTAGTTGCTTTACTGGTAATTTGTGTCTATCATGCTACCTGGCATACAGTATAAGTGTTGTCAGGAATACTGTCTACATCCTGAGTTAAAAAAAAAACAAAACTCCAAAAGTGCATGTGAGGGACAGAAACTATAGAAATGAGGAAAAAATTCACTTACATTTATCCAAGATGGCTGTCGCTATTACTGTTGAAACTCTGCTATGGGCTGAGGTCACAAGACCCTGTAAGCTAAAATAGAGAGGCTTCAGCTGAGGGTAACTGAAGCTGCAGCACGTTAAAATACATTTTAAAGTTATTGGTAATGATTGGAGTTTTAATTTCTTGATCTATTTTTCCCAAGGCACAAAAAGTGAGGAACTTCTACTTTTGGTCATTTTTCAAACCTAAAGGGAAGAGATTTTCAGTATTATCCTCGACCTCCTTATAAGTGTGTATGTATGTTATATACCGTATATGATATGACAGTATGATGGTTTTATTTGCATGAGCTCAGAGTTGCCACATTATTCACAAACGGAGAAACTATACGTGATTTATGTGTGATTCATGTAGGTTCTCTGAAAAAAAAAGCTAGAATAGAATCTTTATACAACAACACATCATCATGTATGTAGGAAATATGAATTACATATAAAAAGCCTGGCTTTAAAATCTTCAAAAATTTATTAAAATGCACCACAAAGCTATTTTTCCCTTCTATAAAGGTAATTTTTAAGTTACATACCACTGAGGAAGTCTGCTAATTTTTATATCTTAGAAACATCAAAATAACTAAAATATTTTTGTATGTATATGAATACTGTAGTTTGAAAATCTATTGTATCTTAATGTCCCAGAAATTAAGTCAACTGCGTGATCTACCAGGCAGCTAGAATTTACTCTTAACCATGATACAAAGAATCTACTGTTGCTTCAGTAAGTGGCAAGACACTGAATTTGTCACTAATTTTTGACCGAACATTCTCTCTTCTGGCCGACAAATCACAGTGCTTTTGGAAAAAGAACTGACATACAACATCAGGAAAAAAAAAAAAAAAAAAAAAAGGCAGAAAATAATACCTTGGGTAATTATTGTTAGAGTTAACAGCAGAGATTTGGAATAATAGAAGGAAAGAAACCAGTAAAGTTCAGTTGAGAAAACTGCATGATGAACAACCCTGCAGTTTATTACCAGTACTAAGATTGCACTTTAGCTGCCTATGTATATATACATTCATGTATGTGCACGTACAAAAAGACATGCAATGTGCATAAAGAAATTTCTGGGGAAACATAAAGCTCTGGAGAACTTTACGGAGGAACTTATGGAGGCTTTTCCATATCTGAAATCAACAAAAACAGTTCCAAGAACACAAGGAATGCAATAAATCTGAACTACAGATATCTTGAAGCAGCTGAGTAATAACAAAAGCAAATATATCATATATATAATTGATTTATGTGAAAGAATGATAAGCTGACAAGAAAGACAGTGAAGAACAGAATCTCTGCTTTCTGAGCGAACTTTAAAAAAAAGAAATTCCCATCACATAGTACAGATATTCACTGCATTTCTTAAGCAACCATGTGATTTATTATAGATGAGCATGTAACACATGAGAACTAAGAATCTACCAGGATACTACATCACTTTGATATATTCAAGGAAACAGTGTGCACAATTAAAGCTAAGAAATCCACTGAAATAGTTAAACATTAGAAACATTGCTATAAACTTAGCTCTAGAAGTCATGATATACTCCTATTTAACAATGCAGTCAAATTCATAATTTCAAAGATAAGTAAAGAATGCAACACAATTCTAAGAAAAAATTATCACTGAGGAAAAAATAGGCAAAATTTCCAATAAAACAATGACTGCAGTATTTTAGATTTTTAATAGAAAAGGACTGCAAATATTCAAATTATGAGATGGTATTAAGAAAACGGGACAAGTGATGGCTAAAGCATTTGTGATAGAAGACTAAATAATTCTTCTTTACCAAATGCATTTCACTACTCAGATGACTAGTCTGAAGTTTCATGAATGCCTGTAAACCCATGTAGAATGAGTATTTCCTAGCCTCAATGCTGTAGGATAGAAGCCACATCACACATCCCAGAACACAAAATCCCAACTGGAACTAGTTGCTTGCTTTCAGCTAATTATAAGCACTAAGAAAAAAATAGCAAATTGAATCAGAATTAATTATTCTCTCTGAGCAGAGAGGCGTCCATAACAGAATTTATGCAATCTTAACCGAATGTGTTTGACTACACAGAATGTAGTCTAAAATGCTCAGTGTTCAAAGTAAAGCTTGATTGACAATAAACGCAGCTCATTTCATAGGCAGTAATTTATTTAGAAGAAAAAAAAATAAGAAAGAAAAATATCAATGGTGACAAAAGGCTCTTGAGCCTTTAAGGACTATTAAGGTGAATGGCAGAGACAAGGTGTAACCTTCTATTTTCTGGTGAAATAAAGGCGCCTTCCAAGAGACCAATTATCTAACATTGACTTCTCCTTAGTATGCACCTGGAGTAGTCATTTGTATTTATGTTAAATAGATGTAAAAGCAGAATACTCTGTATTAACTTCAGACATTCAGACAGTATCATGTAGATGTGATGCCCTAAAACTAATTCCCGCCAAGCAGCAAAAGGAAAACCGCCAAACACTTCAGTTTTTATTCTGATATGGGAGGGTACCTAATGAAGAACACTGCTGAAATCCTCAATCATTTTGTTCTATCACCAGATGTATAGACATCCCTATAATACTCTATAGCCTATCTAAACAAACCCACCAACCAACCCTCAAATCCCCTTCTTTCCCTTCAATTTTGAAGAAAAACTCTCTGGTGAAATAAAGTTAATGAAAAGAATACAGTCTACACATGCATGCACACACAGAGAGAAATCAGCCAGAGAATCTTAGGTACTAATGTTCATATTAAAAAAACTACTTAAAAAAAGTCAGCATGATATTTCAGGAAGCCAGACAGTAAGCTGACTGTGATGGCAATAGCTATTTAAGCAAATGTTTCTTTTGACTAAAGTTCCAGAAGTTAAAAAAGTATGTAAAATCATATGTAAACAAAATTAAACATAATTAATAGTAAAAACATGGGGTTTTTTCCAAATAGGTTATTATAAACTTTTCCAACATTATATACCCTTCAGCTTTACACAGATCGTAAGATTATATGTGCAGTAGCACAGACCTCTTTAGTGATATATATGACAAACTTAGGCAGCTAGCAAGGGAACAATCATGATTTTGATAATCAATTTCAGAACTGAATTGAATTTCCAGAAATTATTTGAATGAAAATAAGCTCACAGCTACATGGGGGTTGGTACACTTGCTTTAAATTAATCAGGTGTATAAAAATAAAATAGTGGAAAAAAATAAACTACTATTTTGTAAATATTTACAGATTAATTCAAATTTATGAACTAGGAAAATTAATCAGAAAACAGATTGACAGCACCTCACACAACTCGATGATCATAAATCCAGACAATGTATCAGATTTCATCAGAATAGAGGTCATGTTTTAAATGAAGGTAGAATTTGTAATGCATTATTCATCCATATGAAAATATTACAAGGTGGGATACCTTTTTTATAGTTTATTACCATAGCATATTACAAAATGCATTTGTAAAATAAATGTTTAACTGATGAGTCTATGACAAGTCGTTAGGAAGCATATTATAAGATGCAAATATTGTTAAAATATGTGTGCATGTTTAATGCATGAGTTACAGTCATCAGGCATGCTAAAAATTGTCATAAAATTTAACAAATGATAATAAGATATTTATAAATGGCACCTAAACATAAAGTGTGCACAGAAAAGTAAATGGCAGTAAAATGAATTCTTGAATGAAGGCTCTTTTTTCCTTTCTCTTTGTACTCGGAACAAACCAAATTAGATTACTTTTTTGGTTTGGATGCTAGGAAGCAATGTCTGAAATAAACTCTTCCTGCAAAGTTTCCAAGGCAGCCAGAAACTTCAGCCTTCAGAAGATTTCCAGAATAAAATTATGGATAGATCTCCATTAGCTCAGCAGCACTGATTAGCTTTAACAACAAATTCACATTTTTTCTTATGGAGAATTAAAATATACTGAGTAAATCTGAGTTATTATTTTTACAAATTTTATGAGGAGGTGAACTCAGCCTATAGTAGCTGGGTAGCTGTAGCCCTATATTATAATTCTTTGTCTACTCATCAGAAAAAACAACTTCTACAAGGGTTGGACTTGATGATCTCAGAGGTCCTTTCCAACCCATCTGATTCTATGATTCTATACAGAGCAGTGAGAACACCCTTACCTTTCAAATTTTGTGCACTTGATTGCTGATACTCGCCGACACTGATCTATATAAACCTTGTACAAGGTATTATAGTTTTTTAATGATTCAATACTGTAAAGTAAAACACTGATCAAAGAAAAGGTAATTGTGTTTTTTTGGTATATCTGTAGAATATAAACAAAGAGCTGTCACCAGAATATTTTGCAGCTGATTACAGAAACAAAATTTGTCTTTTTAAAAGAGCAATTTACATACATTTCATCTGTGAGTCAGACTAAACAGCAGAGAAGATCCTGAAAATAACGTCCTTACCTCCAAAATCAGTAGATAATTGTCTAGGAATACTGTTCTAGGAGAACAGTAAGAGAGAGAGAGAGAGAGAAGGCAACTACAAGGAGATACCAGTCATGTCCTGCAAGATTTTGTGTAGAGATTTGCTGGTACGTGAAATCATTCATAATTACGATACAGAACTTTAATGATTTCACTGTAACTAAATAATGTTATAAATCTCGTTTAAATCTGCCAGGTTTCAGCTGCTGAACAAGATGATCTGCATCTTCTGAAGCACAGTCAAAGGGCATTAGCTGGATCTGAGAAGTCTGATCCAGTGATAGGAATGTTGACATTGTTCTCTCTCAGTCCCAGCTTTCTTATGACACTCCTGGAACTGTTCAACTTCACTTGTAAAAGTAGGCAACTTTCAAATCAATCCAATAAAGATATAAAAACCCAAAACACAGGAGACAACAAAACCAGAACGCATAACAAAATTATCAAGATGTCCTAAAGCGACATTGGAAAGAGTTGAATATCATAAAAAAAAATTAGGAATAAGTAGTTTCTTTTCCATATGTTGTTTATTCCTTCCAAGGGTTACATGACAAATACTTTAAAAGTCAATATATATTGCTGCTGACTTTTTAATAAAGCAAATGGTCTTACCAGCATCTATACCTGTTGCGCAATTATAAATGCAGGAAATCATTAATTAGCAATGTTCTACATATATTTCTGTAGCTGACATTGCTTCCTCCTTTGTTGAGCAGATATGGAAGAATGATTCAACAGAAACAAGGGAGCCAATAGTCTGCTGACTCATAGAGAATTTTAGTCAATTGAACAAACGGAAGAATATTTTCAGCTCTAAAGGACTATATATATTTACTGGAATTACTCTCAACCTAACAGACTTTTAAAACAGCTAACATCTGACAGTGACAGTATGTCTCTTTCAAAATCTAAAATCTTGGTTTGTTTTAATTTTTACTTTCCCACTTTGTCTTCTTAGTAATTAATTATTTGCAGCAAGAAAATGTTTGTTTGTTTTTTTTTTTCCTGAAGTACTTGGCAGTTTATGCTAGACACACACACATCAGGAAAAGACCCACTACTCTAAACATGAATTGTCTGTAGTTTCATGGTTTTATACTACAGTACACAAGGTGATGAAAGTCCAACTGAAAATGTGCAGCATCCACCATAAAGAAAAGAAAGAAACCGTAGTGTGCGTTCAGATTCACAGAATGGTACTGGCACTCTTTGATTGTGTACTCGGAAAAGAAATTTCCTGCAGTAAGTAAAATAAGACTTTTCTTGAACTGGAAGTAAGAAGTGAAACGGAAATGAAGAATTCTATTATTTGGAGAATAATCAGTATTTTGTAATGAAATTCCAGTCATCTCGTCCTTGTGTGTTTGCAGATGTCTGTGTTTGCATCTTTTGCCACATTCTTCATACTGTTGGTAGCTTATGAGTTTCTCATACAGAAATTTGTCAACAAGATTGTGTGACTAGTTACAATTTCTTCTAGTCCAAGGATCTACACAAGTGCAAAGGTATGTCCTTTAAAGCACGTCCTTGATGATAAGAGTGTTTAGCTGATTAAAGAGATTAGCACAGCTAAATAAATTTTGTTTAAAGAAGTAAGTGTCTCACTTAAAAAGTATGAAATCCTAAAAGGAAAGACAATCCAAGGAAAGGAAATGGTTGGAGAAGTATCGGTAAGACTCATTCTCAAAATTTTAGGAAAGAGACTATACTGCACTGAAACAGGTAAGTTCTTCATGGCACTCAGAATGCAGGGCTTTCTAAAGAACAAGACAGTATCAAGGGATTATGAGTTTAGAGTTTAAATCCTTGGACTTCACGTCCCTCTTAATCGGACTATAATGGGGTTGCTATGGATAGTATCCAACAAATCCTGGCATTCATCTTTCAGGGTCCTGACCCAGCCTATCTGAAATTAATCTGACAAGATTTATACAGCTTGTTTCCTCTACCACACTGAGATTATACTTAACTTTTAAAAACTGATGCAAAAAGTTACATCCTCAGTGTAAATAGTTAAATTACTCCTTTCTTCTAAATCTTTCTACATCTTTTTTCATCTTTCTTCTACCACTATGGTATTTGGTTACTTACTATTCCACATTCCTTTGGAAAGCCTGAAATTCATCTTTACAAGGCTAAGTAAGATTCTTAGTCACCTTTAAATTTTGAAACATATGATATTCTTCAGCCCATTTTCCAGCTCATTAATAAATATATTAAACAATGCTATTTAATGTGCAGGTCAGAGGTAGACAGAAATGTTAACCTTTTGCCATGCTGAAAATTGATGATCTACTCTTCTCTTCTGTCTCTTAACTTGTTTCTAACTTACGATGGAACTTTTAACTTTCAACCAGAACCATTCAGTTTTCTGAATAATCACTCATGAAGGACTGTGTCAAAGGCTTTTTGAATGTCCTTTTGAATCATATCCTGTGGTCTCACCCTAAAAAAATAAATTATTTTTGAGACATTTACAAATATTTCCTGCAGACTGAAAATACTGGAGTCTTCTTAATAGATGCAAGAGAGATGTGTGCTCTACAATTTCAGTAAACTTTGAGGCCACAAAAGAAGAGTATGATTTGTGCCCCTGCAAGGGCAGACTACCAAAAACTTATAACTGAATCAACAATGCAGAAAAAATTAGTACTTTTTTGTTGGAAGAATTTTGGAAAATACAGGCCATGAGATATTGTTACAGGCTCTTGTGCACAATCCTCTTCCCATGAAAGGTGTAAACAGGGAGGCCTTGGGCAGTTTCATGGGAGTGCACTGTGTTGAATTACAGGAATGAGAAACAACTTAGCGACAAGGATAGCACCTGCTGTTTTCTGCTAAGCTATCTGACTATGCGAGCAGTTTGAACTTTAAGAACCAATAGAAAGGAAACAGCAGATGCCCCCTTTGGCCAATGCCTTTGCAGTAAAATGATGTATTGTACCCTGAAAAGGTGTATATAAGGATGTATGTCTTTAATAAAGTTTGAAGCATTGTGGATACTTCTGTGAAGAAAATCAATGACTTCGGGCTCCTCCCACGACACTTTTTCCTGTTAGAATGAAGAACTTCAATGCACATGGTAAATCACACAGGACTTGAAAGACTTGAAAGCGGTAGCAGCAGCAGCAACACGGCAATCACTGCAACTGCATGAAAGGTCCCATGATGCTGACCAGGACCATACTGTAGGCATTGCACAGACACTGAGCACTGTGGAAGTCCACTGCACAGACATGACAGTCCTATGCAAGACAAGAGATGACAGTGGTAGACTGATGGGAAATACATGTCATGATAGCAGGCAATGTATGTGTTTAAGCTCTCTATACATAAACTGGAAAAGTCTGAATGACTGACTTGGAGGAGGATAATGAGGTACTTCAGAGTCATTACAGACAGCACAGGAGAAGGTACAATAGGGCTTATTTGAAAATCTGAAAGTAGGAAATTAATGGCTCTTTTTTTTTCCTACTTTATGAAGAGTAATGGGTATCATGAAGTCAGATGGTGAAGGACTATAAAATGGAAAACAAACTGCCTGTATTTGATGCTTTGAAGGAGAACTGGGGAGAGAAACAGAAAAAGATGCTAGAAAAATATTCTGTACAGAACAGTGGCAGCAAGGAGACAAGATGATATTTGTATGAGCTGATTGTGGTAGCTGAAATTTGGAGAACCCTGTTACGTGTTTGCACTGGTGGTGGCCTATCTAATTCCAGGGATGTCCCCCATCTGGTGAATGGTTAGTGCTGCTCTAGCATGAACTGAAAACTTTAAGAACTGCTAATATACTGCTAAACTGCTCACGATATAGCTATATAGGGGATAGACTATGTTAGTGTGTGCATATGTGCATATATGTTATTCTGCAGTTTTAGTTTGAAACTAAGTGCTTCAAAATCAAAGATTTTTCCTTAGGGGCTTACTAGTGTAGCTGTGGATTCCTGTTTATGGTTGATATTGAAAAAAATTTTTAATTTATAGGAGAAAAGGTAGCAGGTAGTCTTCAGATTAGTCTATAGTGATCTCCTAAAAATAACATACCAAATGCTCCTCGTTAATCAATTAATTCATTCATTAGTTTCCACAACAATTAAAAAGAAGGGAAAAACCAAACTAATGCATCAGATATTCAGCCATAGATCACAATCTGAAAAGAAGAAAAAAACTTAATAGATAACCAGTAAACCTAGCTATAATTTAGCATTTTTAGCCAAGGTTCTAATAATCAAAGTAATGTATCTGTATACAAAACCAAAACAGTAACAAAATTTTCCTATTGGATACAGAAATAATCTTCAGACACTATAAATGGATAACTTACTGCTTGCTTGATATAAATTACATTGCTGACAATAAAGTACATTTGAGAGAAAAGAAATCACTTTTCCATCAAGTGACAATTTTATTTGCAGCAGGAGGGAGAACGCCTCTGGAAAAGCACTCCATTGAATTTTTCGTTGTTGCAGTCTGTGCTGGAGCTGGCTGTTCAGGGTAACCATTCTCAAATACTGCACTGACACAAAATGAAATGCTGAAAGAAACTTATGCACAGTGTGATATTCCTTACCTAAGGTATACTGTGAGCTAACAGAGGTGACATTTGAAATATTGGACTAGGTCTTCCTGTACTTAAAAAGGCAGAATTACAAAAAAATCTTTGCTGATTTTGTCCACTAAATGGTTTGCTTGAGGGTCTTCTGCAAAAGTATTACCTAAGTTTACAGGACAAGAACACACATATTAAGTTTTTGATAGGTATCTGTCCTCACGTCATATTGCAACTCACTTTAGTTGCAGGCTTCAAATAAGACCTTCTCCCCTCTACAAGACTCAAAAAGCAGTGCTGGTTTGTGGGGGAAAACAGGCACAAGGGACTGTGTATAAGAATGTATTCTAGAACCTCAGAAACCTCAGCCTGTGATTTTTAAAAATTTCCCTTTAAATATATGTAAATGACACTTCCTAAATTACAGCTTATTTGTGCTTTGTAACATAGATATTGAAGGCAGTTCAAGTACATTTTTAATATATTTTCTGCAGTCCACAATAAGAATTCTCCTTTTCTAATGGGATTTCACCTTTTACAAAAAAAATTAACAAAACCAGAACTGTACAAAACAAAAACAAAACACGTAAAGGATGTCTCTAAAACTCTAATGAAGCTGCTTGTAACACTGAATGAAAATACAAGACAAGCCTCTCTAGGCAAACGTTCTACCAAATAATAATAAAAACTTCCATATTTTAAATGCTATCTTTAACCTCAGAGACATTGTTCACATGAACATCCACATTTTCTATTAAATTGCTACTTTTAGACAGTACTCTGTGTAGTATGATCCTCTTAATCCACAATTCAGGACTGATAATCATTCTTTCCTTTGTACATTTCTAGGAATCTGCTGAAATGCTTGACTGCCTAAACTAGGGTAATTTCCTTTATGCAGTTGTAAATTAAATTTTGTAGAAGTGGAGAGTGATTTAAAAAAAATTCCTTTAAAGAAACTTAATACATCAAATAAAATTCAAGAGGTAGAGACATTCACAGCTCTGTAGGAACATAGGGAGACAGGAAAAAAACAAGAAGTGACAATTTTACAGTTATGTCATATGTGCTTTCCTCACCCAAGCTGATATATAACGTAGGATATTTTGTATAAACACAGAGCTCATGTTACTTTTATCTTGGAATACTTCTTTCTCATGTCCTGAATACACCAAAGAAGAACACTGACTGATTCATAAATATTTCCTCCTGCTTATCGGTCATTTTGCTCAGGAAAACACAAATTATTTACTTTATATCCTGTCAGTTCAAACTATGCCAAAGTGACTAAGTCCAGTAAAATAAATAATACATTCCCTGGAAAAAAACATATGACCAAAAAATAAACTTAAATAAAAGAAGCCACAAGAATTAAAAAAAAACACAAAAAAACCCCACACACACAAAAAAAAAAAACACCCCAAAAAAATCCTGTGACCTTACTACTGTGTTCATTTGTAAGCACTGAAAAGATAAAAAGATCACAGTTCCAGGCAATAACTTAAAGAATGTAGTAACTATTTTTAATTAATAGTAATATTATACAAATTTGCAATATATATGTAGAAAACTTGCTTTAAAAAGTACTTTTTATCACTTAATAATTTACCCATAGAAGTCCTAACTCTATCAAATATTTTTACAGATAGGGAACACCAAATTGGTAGCAGTCCATCAAAAGTCCTACAATGAATGATTTGGATTCTCTGACAAGCCGTCCAGATAAAAGTTCTGCTTTAGATGTTTTTCACACAAATGAAGGTTTTGAAATGAATATATAAAATTTCATTCCTAGTTTGATCTGTACTTCACACATTTGTGTTGATGTTTTTAAGAAGGTCCAGCCACTAGAAATGCTGAGACTCTGAAGCACTAAACCAGTACCAAACCCAAGTCATTGCTTATTCACCATGTAGACTTTGACTTTATTACTTGGTTGTTCTCGATAGAGCTGAATGAGATCTTTCAAAGAGATGACAATGATACCACCAAGGGCTGTAATTTGAGCTGCAGTTTTTCTCCAATACAAATGAAAACAGTCCCTATTTCACATCACATTACACAGAGAACGCGTATGAAGTCAGGCTGACGACTTGTACTGATTGAATGTTTCCACATAGTTTTCTTCAAACACACATGAAGAACTGAGAACTCGTTACTCTTTTATTTCTACAATTTTTTTTTGTAATCTGAACTCTCCCTTAAAGCACCTTGACAGTTAAAGAGCATATCATATTAAAAAAAATAATTTATATTTAGACAGGGAAAAAAAGATAAATGGCTCTATCATATAATTCCATACTTTTCTAGCAGCAACATATAAGACAAAAGTTAGGTAAGCAAATACTGAGTTCATTTATTTTCACATGGAAATTTCATCCAATTGTCAAACTGATTGGCTTCACAGTTCCACCCTGCCATTAAATCCAAAGGATTCCTTTCAACTTACTATAGATCCTGAAGGGTCACCAGTTTGGAAAGCTAATAGGGAAAGGCACAATGTTTGAAGAGCCTCTTTTCTACTTAACTGTAAAATAAGAAAAAATCCCCAAATTTAAAAAGGTCAGTCATTATTTTCACTTGAACAGCAGTGATAAATGTCAAAGTGGTTTGTTATAAATAAGCTTGTAAAGTGACTATTTAAAGCATCCATATGCCACTGTAAGCAGCTGAGATAAGTAACCTGAAAGAACAGACATGAAAGTACTTGATTTAGTATGAAGACTTTTGCAAATAAATTGAAAAACCCCTCCTTCAAGGATTCAATTCTAATCCCACAGGTAAAATAATTAAACACACTTCATGTGAAGTTGATCAGGCACTGATATGCATTGATATACAAGGTGGCTTTGTACTCAAGCATTTTGAAAAAAAAACAATTATTTGCACTGAAATCATCTTCATGCATGAAGTAATGGCATTTCCATTTTACAGGTGGGAAAAGTGAGTCACAGAGATTATGGATGGCTTGCTCAAAATTATTTGTCATATCAGCAGCATTGGACAACAAAATTCAGAAGATAAATCCATTTGTACATTTAAAAATTCTGTTCTGCAGGTAAACAGATATGAATTACGGTGCCTAGACTAGAAACAATAAGCACCTTTGACTTCACTGAAACCTAAGGAGCTGTAGGCTCTTATCTCCATGTTAGGTCATGCCCTCTAGAAGCTTATGAAGCAGAAAATTCCAACCCAAAGCAAGCCTCAAGAAATTCTGAGCACATTTACAAAGGGCAGGCACCTGTACTCTGGCCTATTTGTGTATTAGTCTTTCCATGAGTACAATATAACTGCACTGGTTTATACAATACTTGTAGCCAAAATAAAATGGTTGTATCTAGATTGCTACAACACCTGCAAGGTACAGATTAGGATGACAGACAGCCTGAATGAGACTGAGTGGCTCATGCAATCTTGGCCTTTCCTAAGTGTAGGTGTGAACACAAATGGGAGGGCAGGAAGAATGATAAAAATATCTTGTGACCACAACATATTTAATCAAAAATAATCTGCTCTAACTGAAATTTCATCTCAGAAAACAGCAAACAGATTTCCATCTAAATTATTTTGTCAACAGCTTAGTGGTATCCTTGCTAACCTTATTTGGCATCAGTGAATAATTAGATACACAGGGGTGTGACTCCAATTGAAGGTGTTGGCATTGTATCACTCTGTGAAAATATTAGCTATGAGGTTAACTCCAATTTTCTCTTCTTTAATTAAATGCACATGGTACTAATGAGGTAACCTACTGTTCCTTGATAGCACTAATTAGCTAAGAGGAGAGCACACTCTCACACTGCAATTTAAACCTAAAAATAAGGTTGAAATATGCTAATTGCAGGCAATTTAAAACAGTACAAGTTGTAGAACTAGTCATAATAAGGAAAACAGTCTGCTTTAGAGCTCTGCAGCTGTAACTTTGGTTAAAATCATAACACCCCATACAATTTTAGAACGATTTGGCAAAATATCCACCAGACTCCTCAAAAATTGTTACTTAATTCACAATATACAATATAAATGAAAGAAATAAAAAGAATAAACCCACCATCCTATTTGCATATCTAGAAAAAGTTAAATATCAACTGATAAGTACAAACAGAATCTGCTTTATGCAGAAAAATATCTTTTTTTTAGACCAGTTTGAAGCCATCAATTTTCCCAAACACTTTGGAGCTTCATTTGCAGAGATGTTGAACAGCTTACCCTGATGGCAGTAGAGTCCTAGGTGCTCAGCTTAACCAAAAGTCTGGCCCTAAGATTAGAATTTAGAATGGGGGGGAAAAAGTAGTAAGGAAACATGTTTTCTTTGGCAGAAGTCTATTTTAAAAAACAAGTCTGTGATTCTATGTACAGCTTTGAAGTTCCTAAAATAGCAACATTTTGTACTGTAAGATCACATGTATTCTTTACGAGGTAACATAATAGATGGTTCAGCTTAGCCAGTGAATTGTAGACAAAGTTGCATAGCACATTAATTTGCAGTAGCAATTTTAAATTTCTTGCTTTAAAGCTCCAACTGTTGAGCAGAGAAGAGAAGATGGACAGTCTTTTGCTATACAAGCTATTTTGCTGACTAATGCATGGAGTGACAGCGTCCTGAGCTTTAGCAGAGATAGATTGCCTTTTTTTTTTAGTATTTATTTTCTCCTTTATTGAAAGAGAGTAGCAATGCAAAGAAGATAAAAGGATTACAAGATAGCGATCCTTTAATAAGACACAAATTGGAGATCTTTACTGAATATAGGCACAGGAAAAGTCTTGAACTGAAGTAGCACCTCCCACATTACCAAAATGATTAATCTTATTTTCTAATTTTCTAAAGAAAATAAACAATAAGGAAAGTGATAAGACATATGTTGTCATTCCACAAAGAAATATAATCTGTATTTATAGAGATGAATTCATGCTCCACATCTTATAATCAGCAGACTTCCATAAGGCATAATGAATTATAAATAAAAAAGTATATAAGTTGTCTGACTTTACAATACAACTTTTGTTTTAATTTTAAGCAACTATATATGCATACAGTTCATTTTTCAGGCGTTGAAAATTTAATTCCCCTTTAGAATTGTTAGACCAATGCTGTAGTGTGATCCAGCTTCCTAATTCAAGCCAATAAAGCTACACTACACAAGGGTCCAAGAAATGTCCATTTCGCATTTCCTAACACATTATTACAACTGATAGATTTTCCTTAAGGACCCCAGTTATGATATGCTACAAGAAGAGTGCAAGAGTAACCAAAAGAGTTACTAATGTCTCTTTTGCTAGGAGATTCTTAGCAATATCAGAGAATCTGCTTAGTAGTATTTACAGGTTACATGAGTAGATGGACTACTTTCAGTTGTGGAGGAGGGCAAAAGACCCCTAAGTGCCCTTGCCAGTCTAAGCTGGGCATCAGATTTATCCTGATTCCAACTCAGTGACTGATTTAATTCTGCATGTGTGAGCAAGACTAATTAAATGATAATACAGAGGTTGAGGTAGCTCCCAGTATCTGTGCATCTCAACAAAGCAAACCATCATCCACTCTTGAAACCAAAACTTTCTCCATGAGAAAACCTACATGCTGTGCATGTAAACAGCAGATGCAAACATGCCCAGATCCAGTCCTACTTACTTACATGATTTTCGGTATGGCCAAGGAAATTCCACATAAAAATGCTGTCTTAAATGTGTATTTACTAAAGATAATAAAGGCTAGTGAAGTAGTTGCTGATTGGGGTTTTTTAATAATACTTATTTAAAGGTAAAGAAATCCTTTTATTTGATATCAATATATTTAACATCAAGTTCACAGCTGCCTTTATAGAGAGGAACAGGGACACAAATATGCAGGTATTCTGCCTGTCCTATTTCAATAACTAAATTAACTTGTCCCATAATAGCAAAAGTGAAAGTGGTTATTTGGCTTGCTCACAGAAAGTTAGGAAACAAAACTGGAGTGCAAAGACATGTATATGGCTGTAATCCATCCACCTCTGAACACCTTATGGAAGAAGACCAAGGAATTGGAGCAGAAATAATCTCTTATTCCACAAATACCTCAAAAAAGTTACTAAAAACTCATGTCTTAAAATGTCTTAATTATTTTCTGAAGGTCAGAAGAGACATACAATTAACAAAATGATGTAAAAGTACTTACGAGTCCAAATAATTTAAAAAAAAAACAAACTTAAAGAACTTCAAGTAAGTGTCAATTACACAGTGCAAGAAGTGTTAAAAAGAGATCAGTGTGACTGGAAGGCACTTTTTAGTCTTTTTATTTGCTATTTTTTGCTCATTTTTTCAAGCTTTTTTTTTTTTTCATGAACCTCAAAAGACTTCCCATAGAAGTCTGTGAGAAATGTAATAGAGTCAAGATAGCTTGGGCCACGTTCCTACTATTTTAAAGCAGTGTTTATAAGGTTGATGGAATCATACAGTTCTCCAGTACACATAATCTTCTTGGACTTGTAACAATGTCCAAGTTGCCTCTTTAATTCTGAGACAGAAAGCATAACCATGGTGAGTTCTAAGTGACATTGCACAGCATGAATAACATTTCTGCATGCAAACATCTCCAATGACAACTAGTGAAGTGGAAGTAAAACTTTTCTAAATGCAAAGATAATTAACCCCACAATAACATCCTATTGAAATGATGCATATAATTCAAATTGATTAGAAAAAGAGGTTGCCGTTTTATCTGGTTGACAGCTGTACTTTAAAGTGATACAGTCAGGCTAACCCTAAAGAAAAGCTTTATCATCTTCAGCTTACATAATGAAAGTTCCTGCGAGTCTTTTCTTTCTTAAATAGTTTGTATTCCATTAAAAGTGTGCTAATAACTGAATGAAAGATTTTATAGGTAGGTAATACTTAATTGGTAACACTTAAACTGGTAATACTGCTTGTAATGCAGTTACCAGTTAAGCGCCTTGTAAACCAGTGCAATTTTAAATAATTTGCTAAAGGATGACTTTACTGAACATAAAGTCATGTTGAAGAGCGCCCTTCTCGAAGAGTGCTTTAGAGAAAAATAACTCTAATGAATTAAGAGCTGTTTTCTTTAAACATCTTGCTTACACCTTCTAGGTTTTTCTCATGCAGACACCAGTTGAGCTTTGAGGATAGTGAACTGGAAGAAATTCGATGCCATTGGGTACTGCACTGAACGCAATAACTATAGTTTTTTGCTTTTTTCCTGAAATGTACCCAGAAATCGAAACAGGGTTTTCCTTTTTTTCTTGCAAATAGATAGGAAAGCCCATCTGAGCCGCAGCCATAGGAAGCAGAAAAGCAGGAAGACCTTGTTCTAGTCTAGTTTGCCTGGTAGCCAGCTGTTGGCAGCCGGTGCCCTCAGCCTGTGCTTCCTGAGAAGCAGAGATTTTCTCAACTGTTTGGCACAGATCTCCAGTCAAAAGTATCCCACCCAGTGCATAAAGCTCAGTTTCAAATATTTGACCTCCCTGGCAGCATATGTAAAACTGTCCTGTATATAGGTATATATGTATGCAGACACATATAAAAAACAAATACCTAATATTTTCTTTTAACAGAATATAAATTGTTATGAATCAATATCATGTGCAAAAGATTTTTATACCAGGTAACTTTTGTTAACTAGGTCCATATTATAAGAAAATAAAAAGTTCCCATAATCTCAGTTTTGGACATCCTTTGATAACAACTCCCTCTGATCTAAAAATAATATAAAGCTTAGCCAATCATTAAAAAATTTATGCATACTAGCAACATGAGTTAAATAATGTTTAAAAACATATATTTAACTCAGATACCCAGTTTATGATTGTTTAAATAGAGTAGGTCTTAGGAAGTAAAAACTCCTTTTTAAACACATTTTCTCTCCAATTACTTAGGGATTTAAAGTGAACAAGGCAAAAAGTCTATAAAGGTTTGTAAATATAAAGTAAATAGTTGAAGGAGATCAAATGTTGTCCTACTAAAGGGGTATGTGAAATAAAAAAAATAACAACAAAGAAATATGAGTTCATTAGTTCTATGAATTAGATTTTAAAACTGCATCATAGATATACTTTTCTAAAGAAGACAAAGCAGATCATAATACGTTTATACTATATATATAAAATAAATTGCTACACAAGAAAATGTCACATTTCAGAAATGTTTCACCATATGCTAGAAATTTCTCTTTTATAAGCTCATTATCCAATAGTTGCTCTCAAGAATAAAGCTCATTTACATGTAAAATAAGAGTATGGTCTACTCTTTAAAGGCACAGTGATAAACACACCAATTTCACAATTACATTAATATGAGTATTTGCATAATCTGCCTTCTACACCTGTTCTTAATTTGAAGCAGCTGCAGAACAAATCACACTACATAATCTGAATACGCCACAGAGTCACATAAACACACCAACCCTTCTTATCAAGTTTTTGTTTTGTTCTGTTTGCATGCTTGTTTTGAATTTACATGAACCCATAGAAAAAAGCTTTTTGGTTGGACAATTTATATTCGTTGGAGATAAAATATGGAGACTAAACTGCCCTTTTCTTGTTTGCCTTTTTTTTTAACTCTGTTTCCTGTAGCAATGAGCATTTAATTTCCATGACTAGATGAACAATGCGTAGACACTCAACATTTTACAGCTTATTGCACTAGATACACCTCCTGTGAAGTGTGTTAAAAACATCTGCAGTCACCACATAGTACAATAAAAGTGTGCCAACAAAAACCTTATGCTCTGAGCAAAATAAGAAGGGATGATCACCACTTCATTTTCTTTCAAAATCACTGCTTTCCACTTTTTGGAAAACTCTGAGCTTTGTGCCAGCAGCATGAAAGGAACAACAAAACCACAGTTGACTGATAATTCAAAATGACAGCTCACACACTAATGACACATTCTTCCTACATGTATGCTGCTCCTTTTTTGATATACAAACAAGAAATAATTGAGTAATTTAATACATTGACTCTCTTCCTATGCATTCTGACTGTCATCAGGCCCCATTCTGTAATGTTAAACTCATTGAGACAGAAAGAAAGATGATGGAAAGGCAGCACATGTGGGAAATAACTGAATACATCACATATGTGTGACACAGAGATGATCGTGAAAGATAACGCCAAATGTTGTCTACAACCTCTAAACTGATGGTTTTGCTAAAAGCAGAGAAGACTCTTCTGTGTTTTAGAATAAATATTTAGGATGGCTATGTTTTTGACCTGGGATCCATGATCAAACACTGTGCTACACATAAAATTCATATCACCAAAATAAAGTCCAGTTATAAATTGTTGGGCCAGGTTTGAACAATCTCAGCCATTCTGACACTGAATCATCACCCAGTCGCAGGAGCTTTGTAATATAGGATATCAGCTCCTCTGGTGGCTATCAAAAAGTGTAAAAGTTTTTATATTAAAGTGATAATAGAGATAACATTGCACTTTCTATGATTCTTTCAGTGCAGAAAAGAGCATGGCATCTGCCTGAAGCTGTCACGTCAACATGAGTTGACACTGCTTTTCCAATTCTTGCCTAACAGCATAAACAAGTGGGAATCTTAACTATCAGCAAAATCAGGCACTGCAGCAGAGAAAAATGACAACCAGTCTGGACAAGATGTAGGACCATAGTAAGCTGTCATCAGAAATGAAAATGGGCAAAGAATTAGACATTATTTTGAGAATTTTTGGTATTAAAATGGTGTATATTTAATTTAATAATAATCAATTTCCTGTAACACAAAAAAAAGGAAAAAAAGATTTTGTAAGAGACATTCTACAATGTGAAGCAGAGGCCACGCTGCATACCTCCTGGGAATCATTTACTTTGATACAGATGTCTGGTACTTCCTAGTAGGTGACTTAGCAGGATTCTGGACTGGGAAATTTCTTCCTATTCCTTTCTTCCACCAAATATTTAGCCTCTCCAGGCTAAAAAGAAATAAAACAAATTTCATAATTTAACATTATTTTATAGGTTGACTGGATGAGATACTGCATCAGTCTTTGCTGAGCATGGTTTTAAGCACAATAAGAAACATCCCCACAGTTGAGTCAAATGACGCAGAAACTCTCTGTGCTGATGTAGCAAAAGAAATTTGCTATAGTCCTACCCAACCAGATAGACATGTCAACTAATATTTATACATCTAGACACCACGTAACACAATCACACATACACTTATGAAAGAAAATAAGAAAGAACAAAGTTAAACAGCTCATGCACATTAAACCAAGGTTTGTACATCCATAATACCCAGTTTGGGAAGCAAAGCACCTCCTGATGTTAAACATTACTAGAAACCAGGACTCTGCTAAAGAACAAGTAAAAAATAAAAGTAAAAAATCTCATCAAATTTATTTTAAAATAATTCCACCAATATAATAACATGTAGAAGCTGGATAACATGCCCAACATATTGCAAATCTTTTAATATTAGATTAAACCCCCGATATGTGCATCAAATGACACAACATGATAGCTACATCGATTTGTTCATAGTTTGTTTAAAATGCAAAGCTGTACTGCCATTTTAAGACTTGAAAAATTCTTGAAAGAAATCTCTGTGGAGTTTGGTATGCACACTTTTCCATGAGGGTTATAAAAGCAGCCATTCTTCCTGATGAGGTCTTCAGTTCCCTTCATATTTTTTCACAATGATAAACACTCTTATCAAAGGAAGAGTGGGACACGAGGGAGAGCTGATCAGCAGAAAAACTGGCACAATCTTTTATCTAAAATTAGCCTCAATGTAAGAGATGTAAATCATAAATTGCCCCCTAGGAGTAGGATCATACCCTAATCTTTCACATATGTCTTATGGTTAAGGTGAGCCATTTTATCATAACCATGCCAAGTACTGTTTCCTCTCTTGATCTCTCAGAGAGTAGAAACATAGTCATTGGTCTTACAAAAAGGGAAACCCAAAGTATTTTTTAATGTCTACTACCTCCCAGTAAATTTCTTAGCTGCTTTTGTCAGAGTTGGAAGCATAAAATTGTTCTCAGTGAGATCAAACATATGGAAGATTTACATTGAACAACTAGTTTTTAAATGTATATCTGATATTTTATTTAGCAAACCAGTATACCAGTACACCAGTATACCAAATACATGAAATACAACAAAAATGCCTCAACTGCATATTGAAATAAATGTTCTCTCAAGCTAGGTCTGTGCTCTGCCACTAAGTTATTCCTTGTCATGTTCTTTTAATACAAACTTACTTAGCTTTCTATGGCATTGAAATTAAGCTTATTTCAGAACAGGACAGTCAATAACACACTTGTATTTGTCTATTTTCATAGCACCATTTTATATAAGGTTGTATATGGATTATACCGCACAATAAAGTTAAAATTAGCAATTATACTTAACTTTAATACAATGTTTCATGCTTGCTTTCACCAACTTAATAGCAGATGATAGACTGGTAAATCAAAAGAACGGAACCTACTTTAAGAATTGTGTTGTGTTTTTTTTTTAAATGGTCTCTTCACTTCCACAGAGGGCAGTCTTTTTCTCCTTTTTATTGACTGTAGGTTACTTGAATGGGAACTGAAGACATAAATTCTTTTTTTCCCTTACCATTGGAAAGACAACTGCAATCCTGTATCTAGGATCAAGAATCTAAAGATCTGGGCTTCACTGCCTGCATGGTCAAACTAGTAACATAGCTACAAACTAATGGAAGAGCCATATAGCTGCTTACATTAGAACTGAGGTATTACCTTTCCCTTTATGAAAAGCTCTTTTCTATCACTTTCATATCATGACACAAGTTGAGCACCTGATTCACTCTGTGGTGTTAGAAAGTGGCTAGGTAGCTTGAAATTGTTTGAGAACTAACTGTTTTTCTTGAGCGTGATCAGATTAATCCAATCTTTTCAACACAATGCAGAGTAATTATAGCTAGCAAAATGCACACTGCATCATCCTGATACCAGTATTGCATCACAAAGCAAATTGTTCCTTAGGAGGTTGGACTGGGAAAGGTTAGATATTTTTAGGGCTTTTAGTCTTCAAAGTACAACTAAAAGCAGTTGTGAGAAGTCCGACGGACTATGATTTGCTGGTGGAACCAGACTGTTGTTGGAGGGAAGTCATGTTCACTTGGATGGCCAAAAGCAAGTAATCAGGAATCAGAATATCTTGGCTTCTGGATAGTGCTTGAAAAGACAGAAGAATGGCACACGGAATTAAACCAAATAATAATTTATCCTACTGGGCTGCCTTTAATGTGGTCAATATTCAGTGCCCAGAGAGAAAAACCACAGTGACACAAAAACACAGACATGGGTTCCAGAGCTTGGATATATACTGCTTGAAAACCTACATCATCCTTTCAGTTTAATTTCATGTCTTACTCCATGAACTGCAAGAGAACAACTACATCCTATGAACACCAGTACTTGCAGCTGTAGCTAAAAGGCAACTCTATAGCCATAAAACACAAAAGATGAACTACAAGAGATGGAGGGATAATAAAAGAGCAGAGATACCTTAGGATCTGTATGGATCATATCTCCTTCTCCTTTACCCACTATTATTCAAAACTCGAGCCAGTGGATTTTGGTATTCCCTGAAAAGTGTAAATAATGTATACCTATACCTTGTGCTCACACAGTTGGGCATGAAATACACTCAGAGATGTAGGAGTATAAACTAGCTGCCTGCTGTTCAGTCCCACTTCAATAGGTATGTCAATGATGCATGTCTCCCTGGGCCTCTGCAGTTCTTTTGCCTCCTTGCACTCTGTTAGTGGTGCCCGAACGCACTGTACGCTCTCTGGGTATCTGACTCACATTAACATTGTACAGTTAATAATACAAGAAGACCCAAATCTCTAACATAGAAGTAGTTCATAACTACTAAGAAGAATAAAATAAAAGTTTCATTCTAACAATGAGATCAATACTGAGAAAGAAATCTACTGCATTTTAAGTTTAAAAACAGTGGGTGTTTGATCATGGACTGCTAGTCAAGCCAAGTGTCTAGATAAAAACAATTCCTCATTGTTTTTTCGCCATGAGAGGAAGCACACTATGATTCTATAAAGGATATTCTTCTTATGTAAAACAAATTGAAAATGTTGATATGTAATGAAATGAAAATCACAACAATAAACATCCTAGAATGAAAAGAGGAAGAACAACTTATTCACAGTTTTTGTGGCACCATTCTAAAGGCTCTGTGGTTTTGGTGTAATCACCAAGGGAAAAACAAGGACAATATAAAATGGTCTGACAGTTAAAACTAAGGTTTTCAAAACCTTTTTAGAATTTCTGTTGACAGTTTTACAGACAAAAAAAAGTGACTTAAGCAGCAAGGATTCTTCCTTGAAATAGTATTCTGTTTATGAGTTCATCCTAAAATCTTCGACATTCACAGAGGTTTAACTGAGAACCACTTTTTGTGTAAATCATGTATCAACATCTCTGATAGATTTAGATCCCACCTTAACTACAAGAAGGGGTCCAATTCTGCTATCAGTAAAATTATTTAGAGTTTTCATTTAAAAAAGCTGAATGATTCCACACATAATAAAAGCTTTATCAAGTAATTTTGTGGGTTTTCATGATGCTGGAACTTATTTTAAAGATTATGTCATTACTATATTCAAACCTTTCCCAAAGCACTTCCTGTAACTTCTCTCTTACTATATTTACAGTAAAAAAACCCAAAAAAACCAAAACCAAAATAAACAAAAAAACAAACAAAACAACAAAACCCAAACAAAAAATCAAATGAAATTCAATAAATATCTTATATTGACAGTCCAAGTCCTACAATCAATTGGCAGGTTTTACTACTTCAATTTATCTTGACAATGTTACCAAAATCCCAGAGGATTAGGAAATCAGTCTTAAAAGCTGCTGTTAAACAGTATTATTTCTGGAAGTATTTCAGTTACAAATATTTGGTTACAAATATTAAGGCTGATACAATAGCACTTATGTTTGTTAACTACAAATATTCTAAAGAATCATACTCAAAGTCATAATTATTTGTTTCTAGATGTATTAGCTGGAGTATTACAGTATAAACTGTACCACCCCAGTCCAATTACAATGATTGAATACTCACTCAAAGAACTCTAAGCAAGTATTCTCCACCCAGAAAAAAAACCCAAATCAGAACAAACCAAAACATTTTCCTAGACTAAACTACTTTGCAAGATGCTAAATTACCATGACTTTTCTTAATGTGGAAAAGAGCCTCCTCTCTTAATCTTGACTCTGAGACTTATTGGGTCATATTACACGCCAGGCCCTAAAATGGTTGCAATAATAGTGATCTCATAAGTGGGCTGTTAGACTAATTCACTTTATTTTCAGGCAGCGTGAGACAACTACCTCAACACTAAGAACACTAAAACATTATGAAAGTAGGTATTTTTGGAAGAAAAAAATTTTAAAATATTTTTTTTTATTAATTCTGACTGTTGTTTCATTTGCTGTGAAAAGCAAATTAGTTTTAGAAATAAACCATTTGTATTAAAAATGCCCATATTTATTAAGTCAATGGTATTTCTTCCAAGTCTTACTGATAATTATGAAGTCAATACAATTTTGTATCTAACAGCCTGAAAAAATCCAGACTATATAAAATTATGTGAAAGCTACAGCTACTTAGATTATGCTCATAGAAATCACTATCTTTTTTGTAATCTAACAAGTGAGGATTAAAATAACCAAAATGGTCATTCAGTGAAAGTGAATTTAAGCAGATGAAATATTGTGAACTTAGTATGGTACCTGTATTTTACTATATGCCAGTTACTATCTAGTCTTCAGTGTTTTCTATTCATGAAACAGGCCATATAGACAATAAAATTAACTTTTGAAAAAAATAACAAACTATCATGTTCTTTAAGGTATTTCATGTAAATTTTATAATTTTAAGAAGACATTAAACTCCATTTAAAAAAACTGTTGATATGGTGCACCATATTTATTGAAAGATCAGCACACTATTCTGTTCCCTAGAATTTTGCTAATGGCTTCAATGATTCCTTACCTTTTTTTAAGAAAGCAGCAATAACAAAAATCCCACAACACAACAAGACTAGAAGATACTTTGTCAGTGGGGTTTTTTTTCTTAATTACTCTCATTTGCATCATGTAAATCCCTTTTTAAGCTGGTCAAGCTGTATCCTTAAGTAGGTGGTGTGTACGGCAGGTGGCTATTGGTGCCAGCACTTCTACTAGAACAGTTTTCCAGAAACTCTCTCCTCTGCATAGTGGCAAGCTTTCTTTTTTATAATTCATTCATGTTTATCTTAGCTACATGTTACTAAACTGTTTTAAAGAAGTATAAAAGATGCGTTTTTCATTCCTAAAGTTTGCTTTTTGACCCTAACTGCATAGAGCAATCACAGAGTTTCAGCCTACAGATCTAGTCTGGAGGAAACTTTCTTGGACTTCTATACCATAAAAATGTATACAGAATTTACACAGCCTCACTGTAGGTGTAAAACAAGCATGCCAAGCTATCAGTCATAGTCAAAGAGGTGAGATACCTTCATCAGTACTAGAATCCTGAATCTTTCAAAAGAACCTACATGGAGTACATTTCTAACATACTAATTAGGCACCATACTAATTAGTTGCTTTGCATAACTTCACTATTCCAGACAAGGTTTCAACATCTGGAATTAACATTTCCCTATTTTAATTGAAAACAGCTTTTTAAAAATTATTTAGGATTGTATGTTCTTTTTTTCTCACCTATGTTACATCACTGGTCATTCAGTCATACCATGACCAAAATACTGAGCTTCTCTTCCTTTTTCATTTAGGTGATGGACATAAGACTAAGGAAAAAAAATGTCTAAGTTCTTCAACCATGACCATGATTTTTGCTGTATTTTCTAATATTTATTAGAATTCGCTTTTTAAATTACATTTTTGAACGACATCTATCTTATACAACACCCCAGCCCTATCCTCCCATTTTCTTTTCCATGGGTGAAATACATGACCCCTGTTATAAGAAAAGGATTGAAGTTTGGCATTTTTTCTTCCTCACCGGGAGTATGGGTTCAGTCCTTACTAATCAAGAGATATTTTTCTGTATACACCAATGTCAATCACCATTTGCATCTACATTTCCCTTATTAACTCCCCTTCAGATACTAAGCTCTCAAAGTGAGGCTCTTCCTGGTATCCCACCCTGTTCTTAAAACAAAAACATATGTTGTTTTGCCTATGAGTTCACACCACATATTCTATCAGGAAATATTTTACTTTAATTTGGTAATTTGATTTTTCATAAGCATCCAGCCCATAGATATCTGTGCACTATAGTACAGCTACATCAATTTAGATATCACTTCTACAAGCACAGAGTTGATTTTGATTTTTTTTTCTGACGTTGGGTTACTACATTCATTCTCCTCAATACTGTGGAGGCTGTCTTTCCTATAAGACTGAAAGCATATTTATTGAATAAATGGATTTACTGTGAACACTTAGGGGAAAATCTCATTCTTCATTTATACTTCAGGTTCTTGGTAAGATCCTTGAAGCATACTGATGTTGCTGACACACTGTACAGTCCCCTTTGTACATATATTATTATACAATTGTTTTTCAAAGCTTCACATAATCAAGTAGTAAAGCACTGAAGTGGTGTTTAGTAAATTTTTTACCATTAATTCTATTTCATAACACCTTCATCTGTTTGTCTGAAGAAAATCATATTAGGAACATAAGAAGGCATAAAAAGACTTAGAATATCAAAGTGGCGATTGCTGGACAACCGCCTTTCCAACAAGATGGCCTGTTATGCTTTTCCGCTGCACTGTGCGACTGCTTTTTCACCAGCACACATAGTAACAATTTTCTTCTATAGCATTACTGTGAACTGTATGATCATTTGGACTATTCTAACAGTTTTTCATACAATTATGCATTTATACATCCCAAGTGAAGGCAAACTAAAATTAACACCCACGTTAATCTTGGCATACATTCAGATTCCTGATTAGCCTGCTCACACCCTCAGTAAAGTCAGCCTGCTTGGTAAAGCAACTGGACAATTATTACACAAACTACAAAATGTCTAACAATTAGAAAATGTCAAGTAAAGAAATCAATTCACAAAGCAAAAATTAATCTGAAAAGTATGGGAAGTAATCTGCTCAAGGAATGCCTTGAATGGCCATGGAGAGAGACTGAATTTTCAGTGCAAAGTTGCATGTGAAAATTGACTGAAGAACCTTCATTATTTAGTCACAGAACTTTGTTTTTGTCAGAAAATTTCCTTGACTTTTATAATTGCCTTATAAATAAAAAACCTTCTGGCTGGAAAAAAACAAAGAGACTTTCCTTAATAATAAATTAACTAGATACAATTTTTAAAAATCTACACCCATCTAGAGCATTCACAGAATATTTTTTTCAGTTGCTTTTCCTGCTTTTGTAATTTCTAAATCAACGTACGCTAATGCGTTTTTCAAACTCAAGAGTATGAGGAGACCCTTGTGTGAGTGTTGAGATTCTAAACTGGCACAATTAGGGCCCTGCCTGGGAGCAGACCCTTTAATAGAGCCGCACACTGAGTGGTGAACCATTCACACATTCCCTCTCAGCTCTTCACAAGCTTTTCTGGGCAATGAGCCAGCTGGTAAGAGAATCAGGCTGATCCGACTTGTTGCAAGAGCCTGGAGAAGTGGCTCAAGGAAACCGACACTTCCCAGCATCGCAGTGGAACCACTCACGTAGCCCAAAGAGGAGAAATCGCAACCGTGCGTGCTGGTTGCACCAGGAGGGCTAGTGGGGCCAGAGATTTCAAGCTGCTCAAGCAAGGCAAATAAACTTCTCAGTAGCACTTGGAGATTCCTATAGTTCAGTATATAAAATCCAGACCACTTATCCCATGCACAGCACTATTTTCTGGTGACAGACAGGCTTCACATTCTACCATGAGGCAAAGACGAGTCTGCTGGTCTGCCATGTAAAAGTTGCTGTGAAAAGACCAAGGCATTCTCTCTGACAACTTGTCTTTCTAAATCTGAGAGAAGAAGTGTGCGTTCTCCCTTTCCTCTCAGTCCTCTAGAAGTACTAGAATCAACATGAGAGATCACATCATTTGATGTGACAGTGATGTAGATGACAATTCTGGACAGTCACAGTAATAGAGTGACACATCAGAATCTGCACAGACATATGTTTAAATTAAACTGCCTCCTGAAATCCCTGATCACATAATAATACTAATTAGCATTCTGCATATTCAATACCTGTAAACAGAACTTGCATAATATCACTATGTGATAACTTCTGCTAGAAGCTGCTAGTAACCATTTTCCCACATTACAAAGATCATACATAAGATTAGCTGTAATATTTTCTACACCTGAAAGTTACAATCAACGATAACACCTGATATAAACTTTAAATTACAAAGTAAAGCATATTAACTAGTGCCACTTTCTTAATAGATGTACTTTTTTAATACTGGAAGTTTTCAAGAGTAAAATGTGACTTATGGTAAATCTATCAGTGACAGATTTTACAGTGAATGGGATGTGATGCAAAATATGGTTTTTCACGAGTAAAAGACATTATCCAAGACAGGACATAAGTCTTGGGAGCAGACTTCTATCTATATAAATAAAGACTTCCCAATAAATGTGTAATACTGACACTTCTACTGTAAATGAAAAAAAAACTTCCAAGTTTTTTTTCTTTATTACCGTATTTATTCCTCTACCTTAGTGGAACTCCTGTTTTCTACACTATGTAAGCTTGAACACGCCTATTTCTCCTTTCCCTTCCCCCTACACCTTACCTAAAAATAACTCCTTTCCTTCTCTCCATCTCTTGGCATTAACCTTCTCTTTAGAGTGGGTATCACTGATGCAAATTTCTGCACCTTAGAGGATAACTGCATATTCTTCCTAACAGACTTATGAGGGAAAATGGGACTTATGATTTTCAGGCAGCTATCTTCCAAATTTAATTTACCCCAAGCCTCAATATTTGCTTATATGTAGGCCACACATTTCCTCCAGAATTATACTCAAGAGGGAGAAAGACTGTTTATCACTCCATATTAAGCATTTGCATCTTTCTAAATCAGTGCTTTCTACCATGTACAAAATCCTCCTACTTCTTATGCTTAGCAGCATCCGTTAGATAAACAGAAATATGTAACATATGGTTTTTGGAAAGACAGTTTTAGAACAGATTTATTTCTATTTTTGTTGAATGCAATGCAAAGAAAACTCTCTAAGTTACATCCATAACAATTTTTTTTGCTGTTTTTAAAATGGGAATTTTTTTTAGTGATATTACACATGCATGGTTAAAGTCCATTAAATCAGAGGATATAATTTAAAAGCAGTAGGTTTTGCTTCTTTTTTTCCCATTCTCTATTTCTTATCTCTCATCAGCTCCTTATATATGTTCAAAAAAGTAACAAAAAATTACAATATAAATTATATGGTTGCTTATTTATCATGTGCAATGAATTTTAAATTCAGACCCATATCAATATCCAAAGGGAGATGACCAAACTAGAAGAGAGTAAAGCAAGGAGAGTAAGTTAAAAGAGACTATGAATATATTTTCATTCTAAATTTTCATGCTAAATTTTTGCGTTTTCAGTATCTTTAAAAGCAAGAGGTCCTTCTGATACTATGCACTAATGCAATAAACGTTAAGTAATTAAACTTAAGTGTATACTTACTTTTCCCAAATTTTACCAAATGATTACACTTCAGTGAAGCGCTCATGCTAAATAAACAAAGCTTACCATAACAACTCAACACTCCATACAGCGTGATATTTATACAACAGGCTTGGTACACACTGAGCTTAACCCTTTGATTCCAGGAGTCATGATTTCATGACATGCCATCCTCTTACAGAATGCATTCGTATGATGTTGAAACAAATCTCCTAGCTTGAAAAAAAAAAAAAACCTAACCAATTCATGGGGCAGAAGATAATTACCTATTTATTCTAATTGAAGCCTGACTGTATGAAAATAAGTTACTGCTCTAGAGACATTACAGGGAATAGAAATATATAGGCTTTTCATAGCTCTTAGAGCAAACATGTAAAATCACAACTAGGTGTCCAAATCACTACGCTATGCAGACAACAACAGTATGTGTATCATGGACAGGTTAGTCTGAGCATCGGTTGCCTACCTGGAAGGGAAATAATTGCAATGCTGTACACAAACACCCTTCCATGGCAGAAAATTGACAGCATTTGCCTTTGGGTTATGCTTGTGTTCTGCAAGGTTCTTGAAGTACCACAAGTTTCACTCATGACTGTAAATGTAACATGAAAATAACGCTTCCAGTTTTAAAACTCAAGCTAGATGACACCGGGTTTTTCAGTGGCCACAAGGACAGTGACTTTCTGCTCTAGGAGAATGATCTGCAGGTTCTAAGAGCCAAAGTGACATTTTGCCAGTTATGCCTAATATGGAAATTTGGTGATAAGGAGAGAATCCTTGAAAGCAATCAGTTCACTTCACCATGGATTAATGCTATCGCAGATTCTCCATGAAATAAAAATATTCTGAAACAAAAACCAGTACTTCAAAAATCTTAACCTTCCTACTGCAATGTTTTGCTGAATGCACAGTAAAGAAGTAAATGCTATTATCTCATCATATGCAGGTTAACATTATCCTCAACTCTCATCACAAACCCTCTGTAGCTATTTTGCAATATGTCATTAATCAATGTATGTACTGATTGGATCCATTCAATTGGTGCATCAGTGTCATGAATGGCATATATAAACATGTTTCAAATACATTTATTCCGATATCTATATATGAAAGTAAAATCACTATCACAATTGGTACTCAAGCTTGTCAAAAGGGATGTTTTTCTTCTTCTGTTTTACATAAGACATGCTAATGGTTACGCCATCTGCAGTGTGAAACCCAGACAAATGCAAATCAAAGTAATAGTAGATCAAGACAAGTGTCTACTTAAAACTGTAGTTTTTGCAGGTATTCTGTTAACTCTCAATCTAAATATAAACCTCCTGTCCCTGAATATATAGGATAACTACTAGATAAGGGTAACTTTTGCATCAGAAACTAAAACAAAAACATTTTCCAGTACAATATTACACTTTTATAATAGATCACATAGTTAGCAGTAAATTTATAAAGGTTTTCCATGAGAATACAAAAGACAAATTATTCTAGGAAAATCCCAGCAGTTTCCCTAAAACCATCCCCTCTGTAAAGCACAGTAGAACATGACGACTTACCCAACACCCTTTTTTTGCAAAGTTGAGGACACAAATTTCAAGGTTTCTTCAATCAGCTTTCAACTTGCTGATTAGCTAGTAGGTGCTGTAAGTCACTAAAATACTTGACGCATTATGGAATAACAGAGAGAACATACATAAAAGCACCATATGCTACTTTCCCCCCCCAAAAAAGAAAAGATGGCCACTAAAATAAGTACTGTGTTTTTTTCTCTCTTTGGCATGTGGAACAATAGAGTGGTTTACATCAAAATACAGGGCACAAGAGATGCAATGGCAAGGCTTACCTAATACCCAAATTTGCCAGCAGATGTGTGAGCTAGTTTTAAAAGTTCTATTACATTTTTACTAGATTTATAAATCTGTTCCAACATATCTCCAGTTGCCAGATTAGTAAATTGCTCTGAAATAGAGGAAATTAGATACACACTAATTTTAAAGTACTGTAAAATATTGGGAGATGTCTGTTTTCTTAAGCACAAACACAAGTACAAGTAGTTTTGTCTTATAAACCTCTATTTTTTTCTTATAAACCTTATATACATTTAGCAATTCCTACTGCTAGAATATTTTGGCTAAAGCTGCCATTAAATTTGGCATAGTAAATCAATAATGCTGTACAACTTTATGACCCATATTACAGTATTTGGTCAAACAGGAAACATGCTCAAAACATAAATTTCCACTAATAATGAATAATGAACAGTAAAAGACAGAAACAGAAGTGCTCCAAGGACTCATTTTCAAAACCTTTATACATCCCTTTCACTAAAGAACAAAATTAAAATGGAATTTGTGCTCATACCTAACTTTACATGGTATTTGATACATAAACCAAAGTCTAGGAGCAAATTCCATTTTCCCTCTCCTTTAAAAATGAACCAAATAAAGCGTTCAAGGCCAGTAAGAGGCACTGTGCATACACTGATAATAGAAGAATAATTTGGAAACATGAGCAGTAATCTAGGCTTTAAAGATCATGTAACAATTCTGAAAATAAAATTATTTTCTTTATATTCTTCTTCCCACCTCACAAGTGTGACTCAAGAAATGCTGACTCCTCCTGGGAAACGAGTGATGCAGCACATCTCTACAACACACCAACTCATGGCATTTAAAGGCATCAGGCCAAGGTTAGTGCTCTGGGAGCATGAAAGCACAAGACTCCCTCTCCTCATCTCATCATCCTTTGGGTTCTGTCTTTTGTTTCCAAACATGGTTTTCTATCCTTTCATCAATGCCTACCACAAACAGTGCACCCCCAGACTTCTTTAGCCTTGAAAACAAGGTTTAAGAATGGGTGAAGAATGTAAACAGAGAAGTCTGTAGCTCCTGAACTGCTCTGTTTTACAAAGTAAGATCACCGGGAAACATCTACTGGGAAAATATCACTGGTTTTGCCTGTTTCATATACCTTCCTTAGTGTTTTGTCTAATCGAGTTTAGAGACAGGATATAGGGCAAGATGGATCTTGTACACTTCTGGCACAGGCAATGTTATCTTTCAGAACAAGGAAGTGGCAGAATAAACTACTTTCACAATATTTATTAAATCAATCATTTCCACTATTCAACCAATTCAAGATCAATTCTGCTTCTAAAAACTTTAAAAAACTATGTAGTTCATAAGCTTTTGCTTTTATGGCTACTATTTTTGTGTGCCTTTAGTGTAGAAGATATTTGATACACAGCAAAGTCAAGGGTGAAGAGTGGAAAGTTGAGAAGGTCCCAGGACTCAGCCTCTGGACTGGACTAAAACTACAGCATAGCAGGATGCCAACAAAAGATGTTTTCATTTTTTCCGCTTTCTTTAGTCATATTCCTAAGTTCTTGTTTGGTTCTCAGGAAATAAATACAACTTTAGAAGTATATTTGAAGAAAACTGGTCAGGAATGTGGAACTGTTTGCTGTGCCCAACATTGCTCCACCAAGTTTTACAAAGAAAAAGAGACAATGTGAATAACATACAAAAACTGCACAAGTGAACGAATTTCACAACATCTCCCTGGTGGAGAAAAAGATAAATTCTAGTGCCTGGGGTCCTCCATTATGCACGACAAAAACTAAAAATGAGATAAAAAAAATCCTACTCCATCAGAAAACAGGGGAAGACCCAAGAGAATAGAGGCTCACCCAGAAAAATAGATGTGAGGAAGGGAACGATAGGATGTTTTTTTAATTTTCTGAACAAAATAGAACTGCCTGCAACAAAATATAATTCAGCAGTTAAACACTCATATTTTGTCAATATGCAAGAGAGAACAAGTTTTGTCAGCAGAATGCAATTTTGTACGGAACTCTGAATTAGAAATAAATGAGTTAATACTACAAAAAAGTCTCACTCAGATAAAATTTTCCCAGACTAAAGCTCTCTTTATATTTTTACTAATAATGCATTTTAAATAATTATTCCATAACAGAACTTCTATTCTCTTGTGAACACAATCTGAAGTCCAACAACATCTTAGTGTGAAATTTAATGACATAATTTTTTTTCTAAAATGTCAGAAGCAGCTCTTTCATAATTTCATGTAGTTGTGTAGTTAAGTTTCTGAGCACTTCTCTGTTTGCTACCTAGATATAGTACCAAGGAATTATTAAGGTTTTTCCCCCCCCCAGATACTGTTTTACTCTTATTCTTAACACATTTTTACAATTTAATCCATGTATGCATAAAAATCACATACCAATTTTGTTACGTGTCCATAAAGGATTAATGTATACCACAGCAACTGAACTGAATCTTAGACCTTTTAAGCATCTACAGTCACAAAAGGCCTTTGTAACCTACAGTAGATTTTTTCTGTGAAGTCAGCAGCAAGAATCCTGTAACCTCCAGTATGTGAATAAGCACATGCATAGTATTACAGTACAGGAATTGGCACACATCCTTTACATGTGAGCAAGCACTCTTCCCTGAGATTCAGGCCCCAAAATCAAGGATTCTTTACTAACCTGCAGCGGTCTCTGTTTCTCACTGCCCTTAGGAGATTTCAGTCCACTTGTCTGTTGCTGTAAAAGCAGCTGCCTTGCTGCCTGGAGTGCCTAAAAGTAAAAAAAAAAAAAAAAAAAAAAAAAGCAAATAAATTTGACCAGTTCCTAGAAAGAAATGAGTTACTCATTGCTAATGTTAGGTAAAAGTCCAATTGAACAAACATCCTCCCCTCCTATTTGATTTGTATTTGCTAGATTTCAGACTTCAGGGGTTTTTTTTTACTTAAAACATTAAAAAAAATATTCTGAAAGTACATATATAGGACTTCACTAGAATTTATGGATGTACATGAAATCCTGCAGGAAATAAAGTTAATTTGTTTGAAGTGCTTGAAGAGGAAAAATCATAAACTGCATCAATAGCCTCATTTCCACAAGGAACTTGTCTTTGAGTGTTCAACTAAAATGCCCACTCCCTTGCAAATTATCATTCAATTTGCATTTTCATATTACAATTTGAAGTAAAAGCAAGTAGACTTCAAGTGTTACCAGAAGCTGTAATTAAATTTGACAAATCAACATCAGATTATCTTGAAAGTGAATTAATAAGGATATTCATTGAAGATTAAAAACACTTTTTGTACTTACAATTCAAGGAGAAACCTCTCATTTGATAAAAAAAGAGTGCAGTTTTAATGCCAAATAAAAATGAGTGGTTTTAATTTGCATTCTTAGGAAAATCAGAGAACAAAGAAATTACTACTCAACCAACCAGATCAGGCTCAGGGATGACAGTATCCCAATCAAAATAGATGATGTTTCCATTTATTTTACGTTTTCATTCCAACTCAGCAAAATACAGTTAAACATATGAAATGTAAACAAACATTCCACTTACCCAAAGAATGCTGATCTATATTATTTTTCCCCTACAAAATTATTTTAAATGTCAAATGTTATAAAGTAGTATTTATTTATAAATAAAAAATATTCAAAACATTTCCACTGAAACTACCTGGAGAACTCATTTTATTCCCCCTTAAAAAAATCAGTTCAGTAAATAGCAGTTACAGCTTTACAATACATCACGCTAATATCTATGTTTTTAAAACCCACTGTAGATACTGCAATAAATGCCATTTGATCAATGTTCCCTAAAATAATAAAGATTCTCAACTGATAAAGAAAGGTACTATTTTGATTAGACTCAAATGAGCTGGTTTTTAAGATAGTTTCCAGTATCCATGACAACAGTTGCTTTGACAAGATGTGCATATGGCATTACACTGCCAGCTGGTGTGAACAATGTTTGAACTACTGCATTGAGATGCTGAGCAAACAGAAAAAGTTGCCACGTCTTAACCCTCAGGGAAGGCAGTCATCCCCTGATCAATTATGAAAAGACAGAGAGAGGGCTGCTACAGTCTGGCTCCAAGCAAGTTTTCTGAGAAGGCAGGCAGACATAGAAAACCAAAGTAAACAAAGTGAATGCACTAGCACCATCTCCTAACAACATTGATTCATCTCCCCATAGAAGGCTCTGGTACAAAGTTTGCAGAACAGACTTTTAACATTTGAAGACATTCCCACAACAATCCCTGTATTGTTTCATCAGATTCTCAAGTAATTACAGGTCAGCTTTACAAAGACTATACATTTCTCTAAGCAATGAGATGCACAGAACTATCTTCTCTCCACCAAAAATAAACAAAAGTTAGCATATTTCAAAGTGCACTTGAAATGTTTTGTTACCAAGGAACCCCTGGATGCCCTCTTTCTTATGTGAATAGCATGATTTCTTCTGTATTCCCAGTTCTTGAGCAGATCCTAAAGGCCAGTCCTTTGCCTGAGATCAGACATAAATATATTGTTGATTTCAGGGGCACCAGGATTTGGTCCCAATGTCTTTCAGTGGTTTAAGCACAAAACAAAGATTAAAGACAGGAACAGAAGATCCGTGGCAGACTTATAATCTTTCTCAATCTTCAGAGCTCTCTGAAAGGAAAACTTGAATGCAAGTAAGAGAACTACTGCACTCCTGAATTCATGGGAGACTGTAGAGGAAAACCAACCTCACTGCTTGGTGTAATACTGCCAGAAGAACCAGAGAAGAGATCTGGAGTTACAGAAAATAGAAAAAAACCCATCAAGATATTTTTTTTTCCTGGCAGTCACAGCAAATTCATCGAATGGCCTTTATCTGGAAAAGAAATTGTAATGATATAATGCTGTTGTATACTTGCAAATAAGTGGAACACTCAGCAAGTTGTTCCAGTGTCCTAATCTTCCTTAGCAGCAAAGTCCTCTCATGTCAATACAATAAAACAAGCAAGCAAGCATCTGGTAAAGCTGTACATTTTCAGTACTTGAAAATTAGAGAATTATAGTCTGCTATAGCTTAGACTTAAGCTAGACAGTACGATTTCAAATTGTGGGTAGCATACTCCCGTGGAATCAGACTAGGAAAGCATGACTTCCTACAGCTAACTACAAAAAGAGTCACACTTCATGAAAAGCAAGGCAGCACAACAGGATATGCTTGCATAAAAGGCTCTGCTACTTAAACTATTTTGATTTATATGTGCTGGTTGGGATATCTCTAAAGGAGTAAAGGCTTATCTTTTAATACAGAATGTCTTATAAATGATGACTACCTGAATACTTCAGTGATCTTATTGTGGCAGTTTAGATTATTGTAAACACAGGAGATAGAAGAAGAACAGAAAACAATTTCAAGAGATCAGAGATGATTTAAAACTCATAAGGAGAAATCACTGTCAGCCTTTGTTCTTAGAGAAGTCATCATATGGTACTTTTTTCTCCCATTGTGCTGCTTAACTTTACATTTTGCTACTCAGTAAACAACCTTCGAGAAACACAGTGTTAATTTCAAAGCATCATTACTGACATTATTCATAACTGAAGATTATGAAATTATAAAACATTAGTTCTACCAATTCATTTGCTGCTATTAAATCTTAGCAAATAAATCGACAACTTGAAAGTATCTTTCAAAATGCCTAAACTTCAAGTAAACACACATCCTATGTATCATTTATAAAATTCTATGAACTAATTTGATAATAACTTGTGGTTTAAAAACAATATAATTAAGACAAACTAACAGATGCTTATAAATCTGGCTGATCAAAATTCTGTTGTGTCCTACCTCAAGTTAAGAGAAGCAGGAACAGATTGTAAGGCAGTCAAAATCATATCTAATTTCCAATAACATTTGTTTCAAATTTAGCAGGCACTTTTCCTTAATTAAGTTATCTAAATTAGTAAAACTATACTAAAAAAAAAAGTTAATGTAGACAAAAGCAATAAAAAGAACTGAGGATTAGAAATTATTTTAATAACGCAAATGAAAATCATTATACTGTTCTAAGTAATGGCTATATAAGCAGGAAATTTGGGCATATGGTTTCCAGAACTCACTGTGTCTTCTAGTAAAATATTTATTGGGAACACTACTTCTTAATATTTACTGTGCAGCTTTGGCATAGCTAAAACGTAAGCAGAACAAAATAAAATTAATTGCATATAACTTACCCTATTAAAGTTGATAAATTGCGGTAGATTTTGCAGTTTGTTGGCAATAATACTATGAGATATAACTCGCTTTAATTTTTTATTCCAAACCCTTTTATTTAATATAAGCCATGGCTTTAAATTATTTTTAAGGTTTTAGCATTTTACTGAAGTGAAAGCTGTCACTAAAACATGGTAAATAGTACTTTGTTTTTTAAAAAGTAAATATACGTGTATTTTTAGGAAACAGATGTCACTCATATCTTTCCTTTAAAATCAGGAATGTTTAACCTATCAGCCTGTTGCATTTGAGACGTTAAAATGAAAAATGACATCTACGCCCATTAATATCGTCAATGTATAAACAGCACAGCGTGACACATTCTTGAGAGCTGAAGGCTACAAAATCTCTCTGAAACATAAATAACAAAGCACTCAGAAGGATATTTGATGTTGATATTCATCTCTGAGAAAAACACTGCTGCCTAGGCTTCTTATGAAAATAGATGCAGCCCAAATGGATCTCCTGTAATTGGTTTCAGATAGCGAGGTCAAAAGAAATATGATACAAGAAACTATTATGTGGAACAGGCGAAACAAGAATGTTTATACAGGCACTCCCTATTTATACTGACAAGAGGTGTATACTTTGTTGATAACCAGAACCAAAAACTTGCCAGAAGACAACCAGATTCTTTTCTTTTTCTAACTCCAAATCCCTACTTTATTTTTTCAAATGACTGCATACTCTAACATTCCTGCTGAACATCAAGTAAGTTTCTGAACATAAAATAAGTTTCCAAATGGCTGAATATGTCAAAGGAGAGTCATCTCACTGGTAGCACTATGCAACCGAAACGTATCAAGATGCTAAGCTGGATTTAAGGCCAAGGACTGTTCTGCACTGGTTGAATAACAAGTTAACCAAATGATTATACAGCTACATTTATTATAAAAGCCATTTGAGGAGAACCTCTGCCCCTTTTTAACCTGCTGGGGGCCCTTTCTCAGGCTGGCTCCCAACAAGAAGCCCAGAATTACACATAGTTGTATGAAATCCTCCAAAGATGGTGACAGAAAGACAAGACTATTCAACACTCCCTAATAGCATTTAAATGATACTGCTAAACCTTTGTCTCTCACTGACTGTATTTGTCCAGAACGTTCTCTAATGAATGTCACAGTCAGTCAGCATGGCAGCTTATAATCTTTCCAAACGGAGTAGCAAAGCATTTAGCACTATTCAAAGCATCTTGAATTTAAGATGATCCAACTCCTTTCCAACAGCAGTCTCTCCAGGCGAATCAACGGGGAAGGCAAACTGCCATTTTCCTCAGTGAACAACACTTTTTTTTTTAAGCCACACAGAGAAAACTGAGGACAAATGTTCCACACTGGAAAGGCCATGAAGTTAAGGAAAACCTGTATGTAACTGAAATCCAAGCCACATAACCCGCCTGATTTCCCCTAGGAGTGTTACACTGAAAAATTACTAGAGTGTTTTCCTACAGAAGTAGAAAGAAAGGACTAGGAAGCTAAGGCTGTTGGCACCCATCTCAAGGAATATATTTACTAAGAAAACTAGATGGTCACAAAGAAGGATTTCACTCAATTAACCCATCATCAAAGTATGCCAAGTAAAAAGATTTGTCTGTCTTCTGCATCTAGATTAGCAGCTGCAGACAGCCACGATTTTCTATGTGCACAATCTCAGCAGGGTGCACCGCTGCCTTGCCTAGTAGTAGAACACAAACTTGGAAGAGATCAAAATGTTTGAAACTATATTACGCTCAAGAAGAAGAACCGGTATTCTTGGACAGTGCATTACCATGCCAAGCACTCCTACCATCAGTCTGCTAGACAGGAGGACAAAAAGTGGTAGTGGTCGCTAAGTGTAGTACTGAGACCAACTCTATAGGGCAGGATTAAGTGAACATTGAGTATGTTCGAAAACATTTACTACACTGACATTACAGAAATTTGTGCAAATGATTGCCTGGCTCCTGGATCTCCAGGCTGCTCAGCTTTCCAAGTCTGGGAAAATTCTGTGTTTGTCCAGGACAGCAACTTTGTGCCCAGGGAATTTCAAGATAAAAAGGCAGAACGCTTTGAGGGTTAGGCGGAAAGTAGGGAAAGCTGTTCTGGATGCAAGTTTAACTTAAATACTTACATCCTCCAAGTGCTTCACCTCAGAAACATAAGAATGTCTCTGGATCTGGCCCTCGTTTCCTTGGACTAAAAAACACTTTGCTGTTTTTTTGGTTGGTTGGTTGTTTTGTGGCAGGGGTGATAGTATGTGTGTTTTGTTTTCTTAGGCTGATACTGCTAGTTTCAGCACACTGAGGTTCTGATTTTGATTCAGATTTGTGGTGTTCCCTCCAACACAGACAAGACTAGAAGAAGTGATCCTCAATCTACCTGAGCTTCTGTTCTGCCCTGATGTTATCCAGGATTAATTTGCAACTGAAGAGAAAAAGTAACAGTAATAAACTGATGAATGCAACATAAAGTCTCATAATGCTGTTTAATAAAAGGAAATTAATCACATAATTGTCATAAACCTATTTTCAAACAGCAATCTATCAGAGAGAAATTATGCATCTGTAGTTATTGACCTTTCATTTTACCATGACTGATTTGTAATTAGACTAGTTTTGTGAAAAATAATAGTTAATTACCAGATTTTTTTCACTTTAATTGTTTTGGTAATTTCTTTTTTTTTGGCTCAGTGTCCTACTTTCTCCCCATGTGAAGGATGCTAAATAAATACAGGGCACTAAGAACTTGGTAGTTTACATATTTCATTTTATAAAGCAAATTTAGCTTCCCTCTCTATAACCCACTTTAACAGATTCTAAACACTGTTTCAAAAACAACTCTTTCATTTTCTGTGCCCATTATTTAGCTGACCAAGAACTAGAAACCAAACACCCATAACAGTGATTTGCTTTAATTCCTGGCAGTATTAGCAGCACTCTTCCCTGTAGACATCAGTCTGTATTGGTCATTAGGGCTACATGTCAGACCATGCATAACATGGTCCATGACAGCAAACCCAAATGCTTTCTCCAATGCTTGGACCAGTTGAAGAATGCAAATGTTAAGGGTTAGGAGAGATGGGGGCCCACAACACCAGAGTTGTGCTCCAACATGACAGTCTCCTTCCTTTCATTCCACACGCCTGAAATAAACTTTCCTTTGGCAAACACATGAGCAGGCAATCTACTCTACTTCATTCCTACTACTTACATTATGTAGTAGCTAATTGCATTTATTCAATGAAACAAAACCAGTGCAAACAGAAAACACCAGCAACATGAGCTCATAGATGTCCTGACACTGTTATATTCTTCCATGTGGTGTGACTTTTAAAAAGCTGGGACATTGTAAGCTAAACAGAAGAGCCAGTCTTAGTTTTACATGAACAGAATGTGGCAATGGCGGCATATATCAGTTTTCCACATGAAAACTGGTATGGGCTCTTTCTAAAGAAAATTGCTAACAGATATTTAAAAGCTATTTAAGTGTGCAGGGAAAGAAGAACTACAGTTACTCTATGTGTGAATCCAGAAATAAAAAAAATCCTTAAAATTATTTTATGTTTGTATAATGTTATCCACATATGGTAGGAAGTGTACATATTTTTTTGATTTGAAAGGACCTTGTTAAAAAAAGACCTTTTTTCAACCCTGTCCATTGTAGACATTCCCTTATTGGATGTGAAGCCTACTTTCAATTAAAGCAGCCTGAAACAAAGTTGTGTTGGCTTAAGTGGAATAACAGATGACTCGGTAATTTATAAGTAAGAAAGGAACTGATGCAAATGGAAGCAAGAGTAGTCCCATTTGTACTAAGATCAAAAGTGAGAGCAAATTTGAGGGGAAAGAAACACAGTATCAAGAGAAGCATTGTACCTGTTAGGAGGGTGTTAGAAGACAACCGTTTTAACTGATAGAATTCTGAAAGGAAATTTTAAAATTAAAGACAATGAATTCATCACAGAGATTATTGATCAAATTATTAACAAAAATCATCATCAATATATAAACTAAACCAAAAAGTGAGGCAGATTCAAACCACAAGGAAACATTCACTCAAACACTTTGTTCTAGTCAAAAGTGAGTTTCCCAGAATAGGACCTCAACTTTGAGAGGACAGACTGATTAGTTCTGTTAAGTAATACAGAGAGGTAAAATAAGACAGGAAGTACAAATGCCAAAACATTATTTACACTAAAATAGCCTTAACCACTTAGAAGGCAGAAATAAATACATCTACCTTTACATTTTATGTTGAATTAAACTGTTCAGCACTCACTTGTAAAGGAGTGCTGACACAAAGTATCAGAAGCACAGATTCCTTGTGCTGATAACGACCATGCAAGCTAGAAACCAAAGCTATCCATCAAGAGTGTGGATCTACCTGGTGCCAAAATAATTACAAATAAAATTACAGTAATTATACTAATCAAACTCTCTCAGCCAATCCAAATGTGAGAAATTACATATCTGTTGATGAGTCCCTGATTGAAAGGTCTCCAAATATTTGAATGACAAAAATTTGATTTACAACTACCCTTACAAACCCATATCCTGATAAACAAGTGAGAAAGGAATGAAAGGAATATTATTGAGATGGTCATATCAGTCTTTTGCTGTACGTGAAGAAAGTACAAAAGCTGAAAAAGAAACTTTCCAATGGAAAGGGTAGTTGAGGAGTACAACAAATTGTGTCCAAACTGCAAAATCTTTGTCACTGAACCTACTCAAGAAGCATCTCATGCAACAGTTAAGAGCAGTGATTCTGCACTGGGACACAGAGACCTTTAGAAGCATCTTCCAGACTTACTTTATTTGATTGTGTGGTTCCTGTGAAAGCATGCCAAGTTCAGATTACTGTGACGTCTAACACCTTGCTACATTTCAAATAACACCATGTTCTCATAAACTGAATATCATGAAGCTTCAACATGCTTTGTTTCCATGGTGAGCTAACAGCAGAGGACCAGCAAGCACTGCACATACTGAGTTGCTCTTTTGAATTTTCCGACTTTAAATGACCACTTTTGTGTTTATGAGACTATTCTTGAAATTTTGGACTGGACCAAGAAATAGTGTATACAGAACAGAAGATGGCTTAGAAATAAGTGCTCTGTGTCCTAATTGCAGTCAGAGACATCTGAGCGGCTTCTTGTGTCCTCACCACCAAATATGGGCACAACAGTAGCAAAAAAATGATTTTCTTATTACAATTCTTACTAGAAGCAATAGAGACCTGGCTGAAATGGGGGAGCTAAGAAGATAAGAGAAAAATAAGGCAAGAAAGCCTATTTTTCTAGCTAAAGCATGCTTGATCAGCTTAAGTCAAGCGTCTCCACAAATAAAGAAAGCAAAAGCAAATTGACTCATTATTATAATTTATTGTGAGATTAAATCTAAAGATACAATACCAAAACTTACAAAGTATATTTTTCAATTTGATTTCAGTAATATTTTTAATGAAATAGTTTGATCAAAAGTCAATACATAATCATAGCCTTGTTGAGAGTTGAGCCTCTCCACTCAACTTTAAAAATCAGTGTTTATTGCTAAAGCAAAATCCGCTGAACTGAAATCCTACTGAGCACATTCTTATTTTTTCTTATGGATTATTGTGATGCTTTCTAAAACTTTAGTTGGGATAAAGAACTCCAGGTACATAATCAATGCAAGAATGATTAGGGGAAGAAACAATAAACATGAATGCAAGTAGGCAATATAAACCCAGCCTTTTTATTTGCAATCTTTCTTTTTTGATAAGCCATCTTTTAGAGACAGAAGTTGAGTTTGGTATGAAGTTAAAAAAAAAAAAACAACAACAAACAGTAAAAACTGTGATATGAGATCAAGATGTAAATTATGCAAATAAACAGCCCATTTCTACACACAAAATTTATCAATGGTGGCATTAGGCAATAGTTCTGAGTGTGCTGATCACAAAGGTCTGATCTAAACTTTTTGAAATAATCCTGAAGCACTAAATTCTGCTTCTAAGTGTGGACTGTGGGACTCTGAAGGAACCTCTGTAGCATGATCACATATGTATATATGTGTGAAGTAACATATGCATTCACACACATAAAACTAAATACCTTTTTTCTTGCAGGAAATGTTTATATTCTGTGTAAAGGCCAACAAAATTAACACTGGTTAGCTCTCCATCTCTTTGAAAGAGACTTGTAGTCTACTCTGGACTGCTTGAATTACCAAAATTTCAGCTTTCCTCTCAGGCTGTTTATTTACCTTTTAACTCTTTTGGTGCATTTTGTGACAATCTGGCAGGCATGATCCAACTCTGCCTCTGAGGAATCCCAATCTTCAGGTTCTTGCTGTAGTTGTCAAATGAATTGTATGTTTTGAAGGGTAGCCTTAACAGTCCATGTAGACAGCATTACTGAGAAAGCATTCTCCACTTTGGGGACTTTTAAGAGTGAAGATTATAAAAAGAGTGAAATGACAAAGAGCTTTAATTTTAAGCTAAAATGCAAGTGAAGACAGACAGGCAAATGTCCTCGGGCTCCTCATCCTAGCTGCAGCCCTTGTGAGGAGATCTGGTAGGGAGTATATTCTTTATGATTAGAAACTTGCAGGGATGAGAAAGAAAGGACCTGAAGCTATTAAAAATGTTTTGCAGAAGAGGAATCGAGGGATATTTTGCAATTCTCAGGGCATTTAGGTGCTGGAGGACTGATAGCTACTGTGTGAGGAATTCCCAAGTAGTACACATGAGCAATGCAACAGGTTAGGCATTTGAATTAAAAGGTAGATGTTTCTATCACACTTCATCAAGCTTACCCAGGAAAAAATTATCCTTATTATACTACCTTGGCAACTACAGCAATCTTCCTTACTAGCAAGCTAATCAAGGAATTATAAATATGCTCAGGGGCATTATCATCTTCAGATACATTTGTAAAAGCAGACACACCCAGTTATGTTGGTGCCAAACATATGTAATACTTCACATCAGTTAAAGTCTCTTCTGGCATCAGGCTGTAAAAATTTTCTCTGAGCTATGTAGCACATACTACATAATCACTATCACTCTAGCATACACATAAAAAAACCCCACTGGCAACCTAGATGCATGATGAAAATAAGCTATAAATTAAGTTTAGATATAAATTTTACTCCTTATATTCTTTCAACAACACTTGCTTTACATAAATCAAAATTTGAAATTAAGCTTTTATTTTTTAAGTCCTCTATCATGTCGTCAGCTTACTATGGTCTAAGGTCAGTTGCTAGTCTTCTCTTCTAAAGACATTTCTCTTCACACATCAGACAGAGTTAAGATTTCATGTCTTGGAATTATTTTCCAGATTCTCCTCTCTACAATACCTTCTTTTTTTTCTCCTTGCTACATTTTAAACCTCAGCAAACTGTAACTATATTGTCTTTTAATTTAATTGACTAGGCAGAATGCTGTGCATCTTCTCTATGAACATTCATCTATGTTTTCTTCCTAGACCAACACTTCTTCATGCAATGACTTGCATATAGCACAACAAACATGGATTAATTCCTGTCCAGGTATTTCAATACCATCATATCTTTATAATGTATAGTAAATTTTAAATTATTTTAAAATTTTTATTTCCTCTGTTAGAGATGTATTTTTTATTTTGCAGGACAAAATTAGATAATGTCAAAATTAGACAACTTGAGTTCTGAGATTTGGGTAAAAATATACAACAGACATCATAGTAGCATAGTATTTTTAGTTGAAAGGCCTTGCCTTCTATGAGAAAGCCTTCTGGATAATATCTATTAGTCTGCTACAATTCCCAGGGCTCTTCTTGTGCCATAAGACTGTGGACTGAAGAATAAAAATAGAAGAGAAACTATTTTATGTGAAGACTTTGGGATGGCTTTGAAATACTTTCTGGAGCACAGTTTATGGCATCAGGCTTATGCTGCTACTTGAAGAAAGAGCTATGGCCAGCAGGTGAAACAATCTTTGATTTTAGATGAATGTCAGAGGTTCTTGCCCTCTTCTCCAGCAATCCCCAGGTTCATCAATAACACTAAGACATGAACGCTGCAAGCACTTTCATGTGTAGAGTTACAGAAAAATATAGGCAGTGTATTATTAAAAAAGGTATCATGACAATATCACTTTTACCAATTCTCTTAGGCTTCACCTACACTGAAAAACTGGAGAGTGCCTGAGAATCTGATTTTCGTACTGGCAAGCTGTGAGTACAGCTCTGGGCATGCATTTTTACCTGTGCTACTCCAAACTCTCCCAAGGAATGCCCAGACACAACTCTGCAGTCTGACTTTTCCAAAGACTGGTTTCACTAGGGAATTGGGTGAAGCCATGCTAATTTTGGGACTAAAATACTTATTAGCTCACGTGAGTCTCACTTTGTGTCAGCTGCTCAGTTTAGCATCCAGAAACCATTTTTTCAATTTACTGGTGAAGATCATGGCTATGTGCTCAACAGAGTTGAACCACATGTTGTTTTAGAGCCTCTCTTGGCAGAAGCAGTCAGGTTGTGACTTTGGGATGGCTTGTGAGAGTGTCAAAGGACCTTGATTTCATAGCTCAACAGGCTGGAGAAACAAATTGTTGTAAGAAACAACAGCATACACTCCAGGGGGGCAAGAAGGAGAAATAGGGGGGTGGGGACAAGGCTCCTCTAATTCTGACCTGCTGCATTTTGAATCTCCCATGGTGTGCTTTAAGCTGATGAGTTTTAAGTACCAGTTTTATATGGACACCTCATGCATCTGGGATGAGCTTTACTTCTGAAAGTCAAAATTCTGACAACAGTCACTATTTTATGAAAAGCCTTAATTTCTTTCATCGAAGAAGCAAGGGGGAAAAAAAAACAAAAGCATTTGTTTCCAGAGTTACCATCAATCAAACCCACAAAAATAGTACTATATAATGGTTTCTGTAAATTCCAATGCAGTTGATGGTATTTTTCACCTTCATGTTTAGGCACTTAAGACTGAGAATTCAGAGTTACGTAATTTGACAAAATCTCTAGAGAAAGTAATTTCCAGAGCTCATGTTAGTCACCAGCTTCAAGAGTGCCCCAGCTCTCAGTGCTAGGAATGAGCCTCCTCTGCTACGGGCAAAGAAGCAAGCCGGCTGTTCAGCAAAGTTGGCTTGACTCTGGCAAAAAAATGACAGGGAGCATTGCAAAGGCTTTGGTGTATCACCAGTGGCTACAAAATGTCTCATTTGCCCAGAAACAAGTGATGAGAGTAAAAATGTCTAACTTCAAGCATTTTAAGGGGTTTTTTTTAAAGTTAAAACTACTTTTGTTTGTTCGTTTTAAAGATACTATGAAACTAAAAAATATCAGGAAGACGATACTATGAAAATGAAAAGCTCTAGGAATTTCTTTAGATAATTTAACTATCCCTGGCATTTTCCTTTAGATGTTTTTGCATCAAAGTTTGGTAAAATTCTGGTTAGAGGTTTCATGACTTTCTTTAGAATAACACAGAGAAAAGTTGAATCGCAGAAAGACTACATGGACTAGAACTGTACATTAAAGGCAATTTTTGAAATTCTTTTTACAAGTACAAAGAGACTAGAACCAAAATAAAACAATGGAAGTAATGTTGAAGAGAGATAAAATTTCTTCCAGACTAGAAGGCATAAAAAAAACTCATACAGTAATCAGAGTATAACAATCAGGCCAGCAGAGTATCACTGAGAATACATATCCCTGTGACTAGAGACGATTATGCTACTCAAGAAAATAAATTAATTTTACTTAAGCTGACTTCCTTAATCTTCAAGGCAAGTGTTTCTTTGACTAGTCTGACACAGTTTAAGAGTATAGATAGTGCCTCTTTTACAACAAGCAGTGATAGACCATAACTACAAAGTGAACCCTTTCCCTGACCTAACAGGCTTCATCCTTTGAAATTTGGACACATGGAATTCACTCAATCTTTTATATCATCTTGCAAGACAAAATATATCATGAGCCCCATTTAAATTTATTTACATTGTGAATTAATAGTATTCCAAAGCAGACGTTCGGCAACAAAGCTTAAGTTCAAAAAAAAAAAAAAAAAAAAACCCCAAAAAAAACCACGAAAGATGCCTGCAGGGATTTTTACCTTTACCAATCAATATAATTGTTGGAAGAAGTGATTTCTGAAATTTTGCCAAACGCAAGTGGTACCAACCTGCGCTTTTGCTTTCCAGGTTGCAAGTTTTTTCAGACAAAGTTTTCTTAACATTTCTGCAATTCTGAGAACAAAAAGCCTCTGTTGCAATTCTTTATTGAGAAGCAATTTTTGTTCTAGAATATACTTTAAAATTTTGCAAATGTATTACCCCGTACTATTTCTGGCATAGTGGAATTCTGGTTTTATTTGTTTTTTTTTTCCCTAGGTATCACAAGAAGACAAAGCAATTACAGCTCTACAGCTAAAGCTTCAACAACATAGTTTTATAAAAATTGAAAAGAAATTATGAGAAGGAAATTTATACTCGAGAGCAAAGAAGGGGAATTCAGCCATGTACATTCACACAGTCATAAATTACTGTGTTGTATCTAACTTGTCACAAGCCAGATGTATTCACCCACACTGTAACACAGCTTCAGCAAAATTCCTGAATTTCTCAACTGAAAATAAGGTTTTGTGAACAGAAGAAAATCAACATTTCACATGGTGGCCTTTAATGCATCCTCAAAATCCAACAGTTATGAGGACCAAAGATAGGAAGATATCCTGTCCTGTATCCAGGTTTGCATTTCTGAAACTGTTTTCCATACAGAAAAGAATAAAAGTTTCTGACAAGCAAAAAGAGAAAGGACAGGTCAAATCTGTGTTAGATTAAATGGTTATACTGTTAAGTTTTACCATATGTTGATTGTCCAAAACATTATAAATATAATTGAGTATAAAATATTTTTATAAGGAGAGGTGTTCAGCCAGTACAAATTAGCTGCAATTAAATCCTGCCCTTGCTGATTACTATATGTGTTCAACTGTCAGTCTCTCATGTCAACTCACACTGTAGCTCATTTCAAGCAATATGCAAAGGTATACAGATTTCAAACAGATTTAATCACTTCAGTCTAGTCAAGAAGAAATTCAGAATGACAGTGAAATTCAAGGCACAGACAAACTCCATTCTGCCCTGAGTCACAAGAATGAAGTGTGTCCCTGAATAGGGAACCTTCCACCAGGTGCTAACATTTCTGTAGGATCCTCAAGTCAGATATAAATGTTTCTGAAGAACAACTACACTCACCCTCTTTTTTTTTTTTTTTTCCCCGTGTTTAATGTTAATGGAAGATGCCAGCTGGATGGTTTTGGAGATTAAAATGCGCTTTTTCTATATTCAGCGGAAGTTCAGCATAGTCAGCTGCAGGAGCAACTAAATGAATGCAGCCCATTACTGCCTCCTTTCAAGGGGTAGAAAAGTAATTCTATTTCCATGCTCTTTCACTATTCATTTCTTGTACTGATTATGCCAATTAGAGCAGTCCTTTTAGAAATGTGGTCATCTCCCTTCTAGAAATCTTACCTGCCTGTTTACTTGCAGGTAGTGACAGCTGTAGAACGAATTTGATACAGATCATTTAACTATCCCCAATGATGAGCAAAGAGATAAGCTACAGATTGAGTGGTAAACACTCTGCTGAGTCATTTATACCATTCCTGCCTTAGTATGCTCCTTTACGATGGGGTACAGACTGCATAAACTTAAATACATATATATATATATATACACAAAAAATACATATTCTAGAAACTGTCCCTAAGCGGGAAGAAATTTGGGACTGCCTTTACTGCAGATATGTATAACTGTCTTAAATGTGGGGACTGAAGAGAGAATGGTACCTAAATAAAATGCATGATTGCACATCTGCTAACACGAAATCTAAGTTCTTTGCCTTTAAAACTCATTAGTTTACAATTTTTTTCTTTTCCAGTATAGAGAATCCCTAATTTATACATTCTGGTTGGTTCCTTGGTAAACACACAATTTGTTTTCAAATCAAACTGAAGTTCTTTATTCTCAAAGTCCTAGTCAATTTGACCCCTAAAAAACCTCATCTTCATTTTTTTCTTATAACGTATCAGCCTTCCTTTTCTGCTTATGCTCATCTTTTCCCTTCTAAGGGCTTTCTTACATTGCCCTACATCTTCTCTCATGTTTCTGTTTCACTCAAGAACTTAAAATCTTCTCTCAAAACTTGTTCTTTTCAGTTCAATTCCTAATACACACCTTAACTTTTCCAAGTGTTCTCTCTACATTTTAAAACTCCTGATTAAGTTTAAATAAATTAAAAAATTAATAAACACAAAGTCCAAAAAATGGCATTAACAAGATACATACGTAAAATAGACTGATTTAATGGCATATTTGATTTCTTCTTACTCCTATTCTTTACTGGTTTTTCTCCTGTATTTTAATTCCTGCTGAATCTGACTTATATGCTGAGATTGGTATGTTTAGAATAGTCTTACTTTCAACCTGAAATATGCTGCTGCTTTATAGTGCAACAGTATTATTCTGCTTAACAGTTCAGCATATCCATGATGTTCCAAATGCAGTAACAGCAGAAGTAAAAACAATGGATTTTAAAATACACCATGTTACTTTACATGCAATAGTAGCTGCAGCTAAAGCCACCCTTTTCTGTGAATAGAATATACATGAGTAACAAGGATTTTTACATGCCACATATAAAGCAGAGTACTGATCTGCATACAAAACCCTTTAACATATAAAGGTACATGAAGCCATGGGTCTCTTCCATTAGCAGGAAAGAAGAGACTAGCGCTCTGCATTAACACTTGGGCAAAGTCTATCAGGCCAAACACACTTTTTCTTCCGGAGCTGGGCATTGTCTTGCAGACAGAAGGGAAACTGAAAGTGCAGTGTTCAGAGCCCTGTCCACAGTGGTGGCCACATTTGCACACAACTGACTTAATCAATCAGAAGCATGTCATGTGCAATGTAACAGAGAAATAAAGAATAGCAAAGAGGTTAAAGGAAACTGTGCTCTGAACAACAGTGAAGAAGGCAGAAAAATAACTGAGATTAAAAATACTCCTCATTAGTCTTTCATTTCCTGAAATACTTTGTATAGTAAAAAGCAAGTTAATGACACACTGTATAGCACTGACTCACAGGCTCCTAACAGGACATCTCAAAAGATCCTGGTTCTGAAAGGAAGGCATTTTAAGTCTCTGTCTGTTTTTGTGGGGTTTTGTTTGGTTGGTTTTCTAATGGTAACAAGTTCCATATATTTTTAATTTGCTTGAATATTCTTTAGGAGAATCCTAAATCGGGCAACACAAAAATCCATTCACTCTGAAAATCCTGGCCATCGTCTTCAAGACTGGCTGCAGTTTGCCCTTTGTGCTTTTGAGACTGAGAATTCAAAAATGCAGACCTACAATAGCCAAGCTGCCCCTTTTTATCTGGAGGCTTTAGGTATCCCCCAAGACTTTTATATAAATGTAGTGCACTCTGGTTTACATTAGAAAAGGAAACATTTATCTTATCACATTGATATCGGCTCAGTACAATATTACATTCTGGAATAAGAAAATATTGCAACTTTTCTTGAAAAGGTCAAGAGGTACTGTTTATCTTCAGGGCATAATGAATTACATCGTACTGCCTTCCTGAGAATTCTGAAAGAAGAGAATATGTTTTGATGCACAATACACCACTCAGGACTCTGCAATAATAGGTGGAATAATAAACAAAGCTGTAGTGTAATACTTCCAGCTTCAAAATTTTGTATAAATACAAACCTTTGTGAGAAACCTGGTTAGCAGCTAGTGCTTTCATTACTAAAAAAAAAAAAAAAAAAAAAAAGTGTGACAATTCTAATAAGGCATGACCTTCAAATCTCTTCAACCTCTTAATTGCATCCCAAATTCAAGTTTACTTACTTATATTATTACATGTTAAACTTTATTGCTCAGCAAGGTAATATAACAGCTAGAAGTTTCTGGTTTCCAGTTTTATAGTCAGAACACATCTTTTTATTTGTGAAAATCACATTCCCTGTTATGTCTGACTGGTTGCTTTATGCTGCAAGGATCACACTCTCTATTCACTGTTACTGATTGCTAAGTATTGCCCACTCTTCTGAAATGTTTCTAGTTAAACTTTATAATGACTGATCAGAAAAAAAAAAAAAAAGGATTATGATCACTTAATCTGAAGTCCCAATAACAGAGTTTCATGTCTCCTCATATTTCCTGTATGAAGCCCCATAACTGGTAAGTGGAAATTTTAGTGGAAAGTCCATGATGATACTTACTGGGCAAAAAATGTTTTGCCCATAGGAAGCAAAAAAAACCCCACTTTTTTACAAAAAACCCACTTTTTTACAACCTCATCTTTCAACAGCTCATTTAAACCACACAAATTGTCTTAGTAGGAAGTAATATGTGACTTAATCCTACATATTCATTTTTCAAAGCAAGTGAAAAATTGGAACTAACAAATGAATGAGGGTCTGTGGAAAAAGAGAGTTAAACTAGAGAAAAGTGGCAACCCAACGCATTTGAAAAATCTTTAGTGCTCTGCAAACTTCCGCCTGCAATCATATTTTGCCTGGTGCATTAAGAAATTAGCAGATGGAGGTGAGAGCAGTAAACTGAAAGGGAGATAAGTGTGTTGGCATGCCCCTTTTTTTGCTCCCAGCAGGGGTGCTTGGCTACTACTGACTAGCCAAGATTGCTGCAAGGATCTTTTCCTTTATGCAGTTGAAACTCAAAACAGTGATCAAGTGGTCAGTTTTTACTTCACCACTTAATACAGTAAAGGAGAAGTACTCACCAAGATGAAATTCGTCTCAGATGGCAGGTGAGAGCTAACAGCACCAGCTCTTGTAATCTGTTCATTCAACACAAGAGCTCACATTTCAATTTATTCTGCCAGGAGACCTTGAAACACACAGTGGTCAGAGAAGTATCAGTAGGCAGGAGATGCTCTAACACATTCTATAGATCTTTGGCAATGTGGGGGGAAAAACTGAAAGTGACAAACCTGGAATGTGTGGAGAGACACCTAGACTAAACATGCAGGACAGAGAGGAAGACCTTTACCTTCTATTCAGTTCAGGTGAGAAATAGAGAAGAAGTGAATACAGAAATCTTTCTATTTGTGGGTACTGGGTCAATAAGCAAACGATGAAGATCAATACAAACTGCATTACTTGAGGACACTAAGCTTCTATCAGACCTACAAACAGAAATGCCACAACAGTGCCAACAGCTGAACAGCTTCAATGGCAAGATCAGGCAAGATCTCAATATCAAAGCACTTATCCAAAATAAAGTAGCTAAATAGACAGAACTTGAACCTACACAGTGTTGGAGAACAAAAAACCACAGCTAGATCAATTTTCCAAAGAATCTGCCAAACACAGAAGTATGTTAGGGCTTCATTTTTTTAGATAAGAACTCTTACTTTATAATAAAGAAAAAGGGAAAAGAAACAAGAAAAGAAAAAATATTACTGTAAGAAAAAAGAATATTAACTGGAGTGTAGTAACATGGATCTCATGGTTATGGGAGGTGGAGACATCATCAAATTTAATAAATAGACAGGGAGTTGGGATCACAGAGTTATTCAGCAAACAGTCTGGAAAATTATTTGATTCTGGCCTGTCATATACAGAACTTAAGTAACTGTTAGAAGAAAGCAGAGTGAAATTAAAAGAATATTTGTATTCAAAAAATTCTGAAAAGCAATCTCCATGAATTCTTAAATTCATGGAGATGTTCTCTTTCCTGTTTTTCCCAAGGGAACCAAAGAAGCTGAAGTACATCAAATTATTTGAAGTCTCATCAAAGATATCAAGAAATATTCTGTGGAAAAAGGAAATAATACACATTTTGGTCAGATTTCAAGACAGTGACCATGGCTGTCTCTGTCCCAAACTGCAGTGCACAAAATCACATTGAACACTCTTCTCCCTATGGTTTTCTTTCCGAAGTATTCTTACTTTCTTAAAATCTGTCACAACCAAAGCAAAGGCCAAGAAGGAAAAATTACAGAGTTACAGGATGATTGGATTTTAATAACTTACTATCAGACTGATGATAAATATTAATAGCCTTGAATAGTGCTATGCCCACTTCTGCCAGCTGGCTCATCTGAGTCTTGAAACAGAGTTTTTGTTCAAAATAATACTCCCATTTTTAAGAAGACTGCTTAGCATGCATAAAATGATTAAAATTCCTAACAAATTATCTTTCAAGTCAAAACTGCTAAAACAATAAGCTAAATGCTGACCTATAAAGTAGTAAAAATGAAATAATATAACTCACAATTCTCACATGTTTAGCCAGGTTCTATCGTTTGTCTCTTACTATTTAGGAAACAACACATATAAGTGGATAGCTCTGATTTCCACACCTTTTAAAAAAAAAATCCTCGAATTTAGAATTGAAGGAAGCTTCCTACTTTGATTTTGCACGTCTCTTCTGCATCATATTTATCGAGTTCCACCAATGGTTTTCCGTTGGACTTTTTTGAGCCATTTGGAATCCACAAATTTTTCACTGGATTTTGAGAATTAAAATTAATAAATGAATTTAAAATGCAGAGTTAAAAGTTGCTCCTTCATACTCTTTTTGCATGTACCAGTACTGGATAACAGTGTTGATAAATTACAATAATTCTGCTGAAAGGACTGCCTGTAACTTCAGTATGTCAGGTTACCATTCTCTGAGGAGGAACTGAGGATATTCCTGGACTTTCTGGGCATTTTAGATTTAACACTTGGCCTCTCAGAGCAGTTTTCATCTTATAAAACTGGATTTTGGCTTTGAGAAATATTTCTGAAGGGCTTAGCTAGCTCCAGGCACTTAACCCTGGTTGTGCACTTGCAGTGCACCAAAGGCTGTGGCTTCCAGCTAGGAAGTCACCGACTGCACTGACAAAGAGACACAATATCCCGGCACAGCGCCATGAGTCAGAGACTGAAATTGTATCCTTGATGCACCCTGCACATTTTGAAAAACATGAAGAAGGTACTGTCTGAGGATCTAACAAAAGTTTGGAGCCCAGTATAGAAAGAAGGAGAGGGATTGATTGAGAACAACAAAGTTATGGACAAAAATGGACTCTATTATCATTCTGCAAGTATTTCCAACTAGTAGGACAAGGAGGAGGAGATGCAGCAATTAGTGGTCATCCCTGGGAAAGGAGAAGTGAAAAAAAGGCACTTTCTGCCTTGAGGAATCTTTCACATCTCGTTCACATCACAGGGACTGCTGGAAGTTACAGTTTGTTCTTACAACACTTGCCTGATCATTGGTCTAAGTGTAAAAAAGTATTTGATATTTTGGGCCATTCTCTTATATTGCCAAAAAAACCCTCTTCTCCTTCAGACTGAAGTTTCTCTATTAAGCCTCAGGTAGCAGGGCCTTGTAAGATCAGGAAGGACAAGCGGAGCCCTTAGGACACTCACCACGGTTAATCATAAAAAGGAAGAAACAAAGTAAGGTATTTTCTCATCACATTATACAGAAACAACTAGGGACTATCAGACCTTGCTAACAAACTTTTATTATTAGGGAAACCATTTAAAAGGAGAAAAAACTTCAATCAGAAATGACAGCACATAGTGCTAGATTTTCAATAACTACACTGCACAGACAGAACTTGCAATAGTTTGGAAAACATGTTCATGAAGGTTACTGAAATAAAGTATAATTAAGTTTTGCACTGTAAAGTTTCTCATGCATCCACTGTGACTCAAAAATATAACAATAGAATAAAGAATATTTTACATTATCTATTCATGTAAATGGTATGAAGACCGATTTTTTTTGTCTTTCTTTAAAAGCTACGAAAAGCAGCCCAAAAATAACAGGATAAGGTGGTAAGAGAAGGTTTTAGTAGCAAGAATCCACACAGTAGCAAAGCTGAAGTGTGCTAGCCACTTTGTTGTATGCAGATATGTGCTAATTTACATTCTGGGATGTTTTAGCACCTGAGAGGATTACTACCCAGATAGGTAAATGGGTCTGCCCATCACCAGCAAAATGGGGTTAGTGTAGGCTGATATAGAACACTCATGCTTCAAAGATGCTCACAAGTTCTGGTATAGATTTTGAGTATTCCATATTTTCTTCCCTCAGATTCATACTTCTGAATGTTATTATCATTATATATAATGTGTTTTTTCTTTTTAGTCTGCTTTTTTTCCCAAGCTGCACAGGGGACTGACTGCTGACCCACTGGTTTATAAACTGTTCCATGTGCTTGCCAAAATAAAAATTACTTGAATTTCAGTTAAGAATGCAAAGTAGCATTATACCTAGGATAATATAATTTTTTTTTAAGTTATCCTTAAGTAAGAGGTGTCAATAGAAAAAAAAGAAAGTTATGGTAAAGAAAGCAGAATTATAAGTGTGCTAACGGATGGAACAAAAGAGGATAGCCTAATATCTTTCATTATCTGCAGTAATGTCATCCAACAGCCACAGCATCAAACAGCAATCATGTAATTAGAATTGCTCTGAAGCAGCAAAAAAAGGATATTGGTCACTCAGATCTTTTTGCAACACCAGATGAGTTTTCACTGTTCTTTCTTTCTTGACTGTGCAGTTCT
>JAWWES010000041.1:24718260-24748260 GCA_035583135.1 Lophotriccus pileatus
TGCAGAACAGACAGAGGGGAAATTAAAAAGAGACAATGAAGCAACATTGTCAGCATAACAGTCAGTGATCTTTGCATACCATCCCAACCATTGTCTATATCTAAATATGTCTCTGAAGGAGAAGAATTAAGTTATTATTGATGTACTCAATCATGCCATTGCAACCAGGTTGCTATGAAAAATTAGAAAAAAATAGTAAACTTTTACTGAGTTATGTGAAGAAAACGTTGATGGATAATTAAAGGCACGAATCAGTGTAAGATGAGCTACAGGTTTTTTTATATTTTATAACAAACAGGAAATACATTGTTAAGGTACAAATAAAAAGAAATAAGATTACTTGCATTTGCTCTGCTAAATCCCTCTCTTACACTTAGAGCGAACAACATATTCTGTATTAGTTATCTGACATTTAAAATTTTCTAATGCCTCTAATGACAACAGCTTTGCATTTTTACCTGTGCCAGACAAATTAGTCAACACTTGTTGGTTTACCAGGTATTACACCAGTTTTGTTTAATATGTGAACAGTACTGTGTATCAATTGACTGGATTAATCCAATCCAATCCAATCTAAATTGGGTAATCTAACTGGAAAAAAAAGTTTATTCAGATAACAGAAATTTATATTCTTCTATTTTGTTTTAGTAAGAAAACTCATTGTGGGTGACTCCATAGAAGGAATCCAGAAAGTTCACAAATATGAACATATACCCAGAGAATAAGGGAGCCTGTTACTGAAGTCAAAGGCCCACTTACTCTTCCCCTTGTACATGGAGAAAGGCTCAGACATGCTCTCCCCTCTTTCTTACTCAGTACAGAAAGAACTCCCCCACTTTACTGCCCTGAACACTGAGTTGGCTTTCCTGCTTCAATACCCTGATGACCAGAAACATGTTTTCAAAGGTTTCTGGTACTTCTTGTCATTATAAACCCACTATTTTTGTTGTCGCTAAACCGGAAGCTGTGTCTGTTAGGGAATCATGAATCTCTAAATACTGCAGAGCAGTGCAGTAGCTGTGTGCTAACATACCAACCCGCAGAACCTGCCCTCCGTGGGCAGTCTTCAGTCTCTTGCAGTTTTGCATTTATACAAATGGTATAAACACAATTGCCCTTCAGCTTCCTAGCTGTTGTCAAAATCAACAAAGGATGGAGTTATTAATTAATTACAGTAACATGTAGATGCCTAAATTAGGGCCCCATTAGATTTGACACTGCGCATGTGTGTCATAAAAAGATCAGGCAAACACACAGCGGGAAAGAGCAAAAGGCAAGGACAAATAAAGTGCTCCCACTACTATAAATGCAAGTTTCAGCCCACCCATGCTTTAGTCAGTGCTGAGCTTGCTGTACACACCACATGGACAAGACCTTCAGAGACAGCAACAGCCTTAGTGGATTTACAGGTTTTTATGGGGCAGCATGGGAGAAAACATGAAGATGGCTGAACAAAAAATAGGCTAATCAGCAATGAAGGATGGCATTAATAGCAGACTGGAAATTAAAGTCATGAGTTTGGTAAAACCATCCAGGAGAAGAGGTTGTAGAAAGGGAGAAGGAAGACGTGGAAATACTGGGAACCTGTAAGAAGTCCAAAATCCTACCCTATTACAGACAAGGAGTAAATGCACAAGGAAGAAAAGACTCAAGTCACACAAGGAGTAACAGAATCACAAAAGAAACAGAAGCAGAGATGAGAGATAAAGGGTGAGAGATGAAGGGTGATTGGAGTTATTGTAGTCTTTTGGAAGTCTTGAAAACACCATAGATAATAGGAACAAAAAAGGGATGACTATGCATTAGATAGCTGTGCAGTCTGAGACTTGTGATTAGAAGGGGGTGGAAGGAATAGTGGAGAGATGAGAGAAAAGGAGAAATCAGATTTAGGACAGTAATGCTGATTTTCAGAGATCTTCACTGGTTTCAGCCAAGCTTCCAGTTCTTCTACCAGATCTTTCTGTGAAATACTCACCAAGAATAAAGGATTTTCATTACAGACCAGGAAAAAAAAGTGAAACATTAAGATATTTGAATTCAAAGAGATTTAATTCCCTTATTATTCTTTTATAGATCAGAAATAAACTGTTTACTTTTTAGAAGCAGTAACAACTGCCAACATGGTAGAAACTTTTAGGGTCTGCCACTTTACCATTATTTTTACCACATGGATGTTTGAAACCACATTTATGCATCTCACTATTAAAGATTGGAAATTTTGTTTTTCTCACTCCGAATCTAAAAACGACAGCATCCCACGAATTTGTGCTTAAAATATTTACTCTTCTACTATTTGGGATCACAGCAATTGCTGTTCACTACTTCCTAAATGCAGCCCAACACCAGTCGAATGGAGACATACATTTCACTGATGTTCCACACCAGAAAACTATGGAATATTCAATAATGAAAATCCCACAGCTTTTATCAGACTTCCAAAACCAGGGCTCACTTTTCACTTAACAAAGATAAAAGGTGATGCAGGGGTGACCTAATTATTGGGCAGACTGGACCTTTGGGAGACCAGGACTCAAGTCCCTCTTAGCTGTTCATGCTCCAATGGAAACTGAGCGATTATTTTTGTAAAGTGTGGACTGCAGCCTAAAAGTATAAAGTTGTGTAGATGTAGGCAGAAACCAGTATTTCTGTGAGAGCAGTTCTGTTTATGTTATAGCTTCTCAGTTTGCATTTCATAAAATGACCTTTCATCTTTCCACCCTCTGCTAGGTGAACTCTCTTGCCAGCCTAGGCAGCTTATCGCTGCTGTCAGGAAAGGTGTTAGCAAACAGTGTGCACACCCTACATACATGCAGTTACAAACAAATGAGCAAATCTTCTACTGTTCATTGCCAAGTGGGAAACATATCTACAATTGCAGCCTAAATATCACCAGGCGAGTATTCACATTAAAAACAAACAAACAAACAAACAAACAAAAACCAACAAAAAAACCCCCACAACCTCTTCTTTCCAAAGCAGAGAATGCCTTCTGTGCTGATTTTAAGATGTGTATGAAGCTGTACAAACAGCAACCGTATTTTTTCCTTAATTCTAAACTTATTTTTTCAATTACAAAATAAATTTAAAGAAAATGGCAAAGCTGATACAGTCACACAGAACAGAGACTTCTAAAATACTCATTCCAAATCCCTGTGGCACAAATTTACCAGTGATTAGACTGATGTAATACTGAAGTACACATGATTTTAGGCCCATAATATTTTAAGTGAAGCTTCAAAAAACACTAACAAATAGTACCAGAAGCCGCTATGAAACTGGCATGATAAAAAGCACTAACAATTTCATCCTTTAGTGTAAAATCTTTAAAAGAAGAAAATGCAGTGGGGATCTGATACAGTAAGTTTTCAAGGTAAGTTGGTGTATATGGGGATGGGTCCTTCAAATAATATCCAGTTGGAAGAACACACAGTTCTCCTTGGAAGTGTACTGACTAGCTACAAACAAGGTAAGGGAACAAAGCCAAAGCTGTCTGAAAGAAAACTGATGAGTATAAGGTTTAAGATTTAAATTCAAACAAAGGACAGTGCTAAGACTGGAAAGAGCAGAGCTTCTGAAGTAACTATCAGAACTATCATTGATGATTATCAGACAAGATACATGCTACAAACAAAGAAAAACATCAAGAAAGATCTAACTGATTGCATGGGAGAATGTGGACTCAAAGGGTTATAAAATAAATTAAGAGATCATTATGACAGAAAAGACTGAGGGCAGAGGAGACACTGAAAATGCATGGTCAATTTTATTTTGTATGTTGATTATCAGCAACTCCCCAAATCCTCAGCAAAAGATACAGTGTGTAACAACCTGTCTAATGACTGCATTCAGTTTTAACAGCAAGTGAAATCTGAGGCACAGGTTCCATGTTGCTTTTTGTTCACGTGTATAAACAACATCTCTGATAACCTGTACCCCGTTAAAAGCACCAGCACCAAAATGTGATAACCATCACAAGGATGGGGAGCCATATCTAAAGCAAAAGGGCTGTTGGAAGAAAGCAGGCCCCATGGAAACGTCACCCAGACAGTTACTGGGCTAAAAGTGCTTTTACTTTTCTCTGTTATGTGAATAAAGCACCATTTACGTGAGTGAATATACATTACTGCTTTACACACTGACTTAAAATGAAGGAACTTTGTTTTCAGAAAGCATTTAAGATCTGGTAGGGCTGCTGGCAATGCACACATAGTTTGATATTTGTATTTTTAATTAAAACTAAAGATCAGAGATAAATAATTATATCATTCACTATGAATATGTTTTAACACTGTTCAGTTATTTATGTTTTAATGTTATTTGATGAGCAAAAACTGCTCATCTAGTCCAATAATAAATAAACCATTACCAAAGATTTTCCAGATAGTTTAAGAAAACAAATTCCAGCCTACAGAGCATTTGCTGAGTTGCTTCTCAGATAATTTATTAGACATTTGTGTTTTGTGACTGGTCATTTAAATCATTTAATACTGCCTTCACTCCCTGGTTGAAAGACTGAGAGACTAAAACTTTTCAGCTTAAATAAGAAGCAACAAAGGAGAAACAGCAAGTACTGCTGTGAAGGCATAAGTAATTCATTTTTCTACTATGAAATAAAACACAGCATCACAACAATAATTGATTTCATTAATTAGAAATGGGAAAAGAATCACAAAATAATCAGGATTCAAACTAATATTTTTGTTGTGAACTCCAGTAGGAAGGCTTTCAACAACAGAAACCAGCATTAATGCATATTATTTAATCAAGTTGTGTATGCTTTTTGGTATTGATTTTAAAAAGAGTACCTACCTCACATAATTTACAGGCTGAATGCCTGGTGAGCAAGGTATGCAATTTGTTCCCTTATTCTCTGAACCCCATTTCAAAAACCTGCCAGTCATCATTTAAACAAGTAAAATGGGCAGCTGCGTTACAGAAGTGTTTTTTCACACAGAATCTAATGGCATCTGAAAAAAATATGAATAATATCTGAAATACCCTTTTAGCACTTAGTAGGGCTTGAAAATGTCTATGAAATTTATTCGCTCCTGGCTGGTTTGTGATGTTATATCCTGTAGACATGAGCAGAAGCAGTATGCTGTTGCCTTGCCTTGAAGTGACTTGTAAGGAAGATGGTAACCCTTTCTTTGGTGGCTGGCAGAAAGCTACTCCATGAAAAGAGGCTTTTCCTGAACAAGCACAACTGGGCTTGTCAATGCATAGTTGAGATAGCTCTCAGGATGTTCCCTTCCCTTTAGTAGTACTTGCAAGAAGCACTGGTGCTCTAATGAAGCAATTTCCCCCCTTGAGCTGCAAGCCATGAGCCTTGCTACCTTGACTAGCCTCATGTAATGCTATTTGAAAAATCACCTGAAATTCCTGTATCCCCAGTAACAAGAGAACCTGGAAAAAAATACAGAAGTGACCAAAATACTCCTTGAAGAACAAGGTGTTTCAGAGATAAGAAATAGTTTGAATTCTTCAAAGTTAGGAGAAAAAAAATCCAGGAACATGAGTGAAGGTTAATGAAGGTTATGCATGTAATAAAGCACTAACTATAGTTGTGAGGTTTGGGTTTTTTGACGGTATACAACCTTTTTTAATATATTAACCTGTAACTTCCACTAGCAGTCAGCCATCCTGGTTTTATGCATATTAATCTAAGTACATTTTAGACAGAATGTGCACATCAAACTCAACATTAGGTCTGTTAAAAGTAAAAAAATCAAAAAAAAAAAACATTCTCTTTCCTCAGCCTCAGACAGAAAGTAATGAAGTCATCAGGGTGCTGGAGCACTTAGCAAATGCAAATGCTACTTTAAGGATTGCTTATACTGCTGACTTAAAATGGACAGGGGTGAAAAAAGGAGCTGCTCAACCCCTGACTAACTGGGACCGTAGGCAGGAGACTTAGAAACACTATTTATAGGCAACAATTACAGAACTGGGAATCTTTTTGTCATTGTTTACATTTTCAGGGGAAAAAAAAAAAATCCCTCCAAGCTTCCATGATGTGAAGTTCTGCAACAAAGAATGCATAAATCATGAGTATATAAAGATGCTTTGTTAGTTCAGAAAAAAGGTACAGAGTTTATCAGATACATAGTGTGTTTCCTTAAATTTGCAGAGAAGATGATGTAAATCTTTTAGAATATTAAAAGAATATACTATAATTTAAAAATAAAAAATCATCATATAACCGACAGGGAAGAGTGGCAGGAACAACCAGCAGGGATGAAAAGCCACAACTTCTAACTCTCCTGAAACTGGAGGACTCTTCATTGTTATGTCCTATTCAATTTAAAAATATTTCTGATCATAAAACACAAGTCAGTGATCAACTTTAAATTAAATTTTTGATCAAAAGTAATATACTCATCTACCTGCTGAATAGATGAACAAAACCACAACATTTTTTAGAGGTCAGGGAATCACAGAATCATCAAGGTCGGAAAAGACCTCCTAAGATCATTGAACAACTAACCTAACACTGCCACGTTCAACACTAAACCATGTCCCCAGGTGCCATGAATTTGGGTTTCATTTATCAAATAAAACAAAACAAAACAAAAAGCCCCCACATACATCAGCAATTTTGAAGACAAGAACTTCTCTGAGACTCTAAGATGTAAAAAGGAATACTTCCCTCTTAAAATTTTTTTTTTGTCCACTTGCAAGAGCTCCTTTTATCCTCTTTGAAAGATGGAGAGCATAACCAGGATGCCAAAATCCCATTTCCCATGTTACAGAGAAGAAGGTGTATCTTTTTTTCCTGAACAGTATAGGAAGTGTTATATTCTCTAACAGTAGATTACCCTATTGGAGAAAAAGGGACTGCTTTTCCAGTTTTCAGTTCCAGGTTAGGCAAGAGGATATATGTTTTTACTATCATCTGCTTGGGAGAAAAGTTCCCCCAAGCCTGAGAAAAGACTGAGCCATCAAAGGCTGGCCAGTGTTCAGGAAGCAGAACGGATAGGGCTGCTTAGAACAGAAGAACTCAAAAAAAAAAAAAAAAAAAAAGGTAAATGTGAAAGCAAGTCTGTAAGGTGAGGCACAGAGATGGGGCTCCTAACACCTCTGACAGCATGGCAGACACAGCCTCTTACATAGTCCCTCAACTTCTATGTGAAGGAAAGGGGGCAAGAAGTTGACAGAAAGGAAATAAAATCCGAATTGTCCATATTATTGCCAAAATGTTGTCCTCTAAATAAACTAGCAGGTGTAGTTTTAGTTTTCTTCTGCGTGCTCAGAGCAATCTAATGGCAAAGCGTACTTCAGCTTATTCCTAAGACGAACAAGCTGAAAGCCTCATGAAAAGTTCTAATAACAAAGCGCCTTTTAGCACTGCAGTTGTGACAAAAACGTATCCAGATAGACACAGTACTGTAAGGTTATCTTGACTAACAATAGATACAATTTTAGAGATTTACATTATTGTTTCAACTTACCGCAGAAAAATCCTCTGTGGTGTAAAGAACACTACTGTAATTTAGATGACACTACAGCCGCTGAATATTATTCAGTTATACTGGAGAGTATTCGAAGTTGTTTTTTCTATTATTACTAAAACCTCTCCAAAGACACAACGTTCTTGCCTCTTCAGGAAGCAAACTGTTTTTTCACCGTACTGCTATAATACCTTGCACAATAGGGATCATGAACTTGAATCAAGTTTTTAAGGTCCAATAATACAAATAGTTACAATAGCACATCACATTCAAGCAATTTTTTTAAAGTACTGTTTGTATCTACATTTGAGAAGGACAGCAACATTATACTCAGTTGTATATGAACCTTCAAAATCCTCATATCACAGAACTTCCCTTCCTGCTTTTATTTTTTTTTTAAATTTTTTAATGTGGTCTTGAGCATTTACATATGTCCATACATATTAAGAAAGACAATGATCTTCTCTTCCTAAGAAATAGTTAGAATCCAGTAGTATGCATCTTACTACATATAAAACTGGAAGCACATCCATTTTAAGTAGTTACTTTAAAGTAGCAAATGTATGTAGCTTTTAAATAGATACATTTTTTTTTTTAATATGGTTTCCTTTGAGGTGATAGGTAGTCTAACTGGAATCACAAAGAACAGGATTATCAACCTTTTCATTGATGCCCGCTAAAATATATTCTACCCTCTTGTATTAACAATCCTGCAAAATTGTGGTTAGAAGCATCACAGAAGCATATATGTAGAGACACACACAGGCTGATAAAAAGTAGGCAAAGACTAATCTTCCATCTCAAGCAGAATCAGGTACCATACAAACTAGCTCTTGTGTTTTGTTGGTTTTTCTTCATTTTTATGTTTGTTTGTGGGGGTTTGGTGGTGGTGGGTTATTTTCTGGTTTGTTTGTTTTTGTGGGGTTTTTTTTTGGTTGGTTGGTTGGTTTTTTACTTTCTCACATTACTAAGATTTTAACCAGAAAGTTTGTTTTTCAAGTATAAACTGCATGACAATTCCGAGGGAAATAGAAAAGCAAAAGTGAAAGAAAGAGAAATAAAAGAAAGGTAAAAGAAAAAGAATGAAATGGAATAGAAATGGAATGGAATGGAATGGAATGGAATGGAATGGAATGGAATGGAATGGAATGGAACTCAAAGAAAAGGAAAGGAAATATTGAGCTAGTTCTCAGTATGGTTGTAATAGCGTATTTTCTGTCCAAAAAGCTGTGGACATAACCCATGCATGCTATGATGGTGACCCCAATACTCAATGTACTTCAGTTAAGAATTCTCTGATAACTTACTGATCTTTATTTCTGTTTAGATCCCTTAACATCAGCAGTGAGCTAGCTACTGTAAAGCATATTTCAAAGACAAAGTACCTCTCTGAAAGACTTGTGAGATCAAAAGTTTTCTTTAATAAAATTCTTTAGTATTAGAGGAAATAATGTTATACCATGTCATTCATAACAGAATCTCATACTAATATTTTTATTATTTCTACTATCTAAGAATACAAATATTGAAAAAATTAGGCCCAAAAACTTGCATTCACATGCATGCTTACTCTTTTATTTGACTAGATTTAATTAAAAAATGCTAAAAATTGATCACCCACTTTTTAATAAATTAAAAGGTAACTAATCAAAACCAGTACTTTATAACCTAACTTCTCTAATCCTTCTAATTATAACTGTTACTGAAAAATTGTGTATATTATTCACAATAATCAACATTTTTTATTTACCGCATAAAATGTTTTCCAGTAATTTTTGCACATTGATGCAACTTTATGTTATCCAAACCATATACTAGTAGGCACAAAAGACTATTTTCTGTAATGGGTACTGGTTAATGATGACAGCCTTAATGCTTTGCCAAGTGCAATTTGCAAGCTGATTTCTTAAGCAAAAATAATACCAAGATGAAACCACTCTTGAGGGGTTTTTTACATTAAATCAGTTTTATTTCCAAAAAGTACAAATGAAACTATATTTTATTGTTATGACTCCGAAAGAAATATATTTTTAGGTTCCCTTATCCTTGCAATGATTGCTACCCCATCATACAGCAATTGTTTAAAAGATACATCAAGAAAAGTATGGGCAATTTCTGGCTAGCTATTTAAACGGCAGGCTTTATATCCAAGATATTACTGCTGATCGATCTACCTTTTGACTAGAATTCAAAAAATGTATGGGAACAATATTTTAAAAACTGTACTTTTGAAATCCCATTGAACTAATGAGGCAGATCAAGGGACTACTGCTATATCCCTAATGCTTCCCGTTCCTTGACCCTCTTCAATAGGGTTTCAAAGAGCCTATTTTTAAAAAAGTGTTCTGTATTTTTTGGTTCACTCATAATCAAATAGGAAATCAATCAACAGTCATGCCCTGGACTGCTCTAATTTGGATAGCTGGTCTGAAATGATGTTGTTTTCTTTACATATAAAGCAAAATGATCCCCCCAAATTAAAGGATGTTGTCAATTCAAGAGGAGATGAACATCTACCCTGCTCGTTTTAGGGTGACCCAAATATCTTGACCTACATCTGCCCCTGATTTTTTATTTCAGTGGGTGTTTTGGATTCAAAGATGATGCAAAAGAAGGTTCTTCTGTTGTTACACTGATAGTGCCTTCTCCACTGAGCTATTAGCAGCCATCACCACTTACTATTGCTTGACCCTGCAAAGTGCTGTGGCTCCTTTGGAAAGAAACAGTGAAGAACACTTAGGGATTATGATTAATGGCATCATAATAAAATATTTAAACATGAATGGCTAATTACATCAAACCAGGCTCTCAGGCACCTTTTAAAAATAGTTCACCTTCAGTTGCTAAAAACATTAGACATTTCGACAAAATTTTTAGAAATGCTAAAAAATCAACTTCCAACTGTAACTGACAGAAGTCATCACATATAAAATTGTTTGTCAGTACCAGGCAGAAACGTAGAGGAACCTAAAGGTCTTAATGGCATAGATACAAGATACAAGAAAGATTACTCATTTTAAAAAATACAAACTTGTTTGAATATGGCTGTACCACTTAGTATTAGAAATAAAGAGCTGATTGATACTTTTCTTCTCATGTGTTAGCTCATGTTCGTGGTTAGATTAAGAAATGCTTGTGTCTGATCATAAACTTATACTTTTGTTTTAACAAGAGTTTTCCAACAAGAGAGCTACACAAGCACAAAGCATATAGCTACTTAAGAGACATTATAAATAAAGAGGCACAAGCTAAGATTTTGAGATTCACTTTGCCTTGTAACTAGAAGGGACAAGAATGGATCTCACAAGAATCCTGAACCCAAAGACCCACTTACATTTTAGGAAACAGCTGATCAGCAAGGAAGCATTTAGTCAATCACATCACCAGTTGTGCTAACCTTTTGTATATGTTACACTTATCCCTTGATAGATAGAGGATGGTTACTTAGGAGGCTTTATGGATCCAATCTAAAATACTAATTGAGGTATCAAATAGAACATTTGTGTCATAATGCTCATTAATACCAAAGAGAAAACAATTCAAGTGTCTGACACTAATTTGCAATACTATTACCAAAGTCTCACAAAAATCAATGGATCTGTAGTGGTGAAAGGGAGAAGAGAAAGATCTTACAGCTATTAAAGGCAAAGAAGATAAAAGATACAGTCTTTTTCAATCATTTCATTGAGTGAAGGCCACCAAGATGATTAGAGGGATGGAGTACCTCTCCTATGAGGAAAGGCTAAAAGATTTGGGATTATTCACGCTGGATAAGCCTTCGAGGTGACTTAACTGTGACTTTCTAGTACCTGAAGGGAACCTACAAGAAAGATGGAGAGAGACGATTTACAAGAGCATATACTGACAAGACAAGGGGGAATGGCTTCAAACTGAGAAAGAGTAGGTTTAGGTTACATATACAGAAGAAATTCTTTACTGTGAGGTTGTCCAGAGAGGCTGTGGATGCTCCATTCCTGGAAGTGTTCAAGGACAGGTTGGATGCAGCTTTGAGCAACCTGGTCTAGTGGAAAGTGTCCCTGCCTGCAGCAGGGTGTTTGGAACTAAATGATCCTTGAGGTGCCTTCCAACCCAAGCCAGTCTATGATTCCATAATTCAATGTACCATTTCCAATGGTTTTAAATGATGGTTCAACCACAGACAACCTTTAACCCAAGCCACTTTCCCAAATAAAGTTGAATAAATCTATTACCACAGCACTGAAGAACTGGTTGTCTGCTGAGTTTATTAAGTAATAACACCCTGTTTTACCCAAATATTTCCCTGAATCAAATATGATTAAACAATCTCTGAATAAGCTCTTAGCACAATTACTCTGGAATGTGCAATCCAAGAGGGAAAAGAATGACAATCCCCATGATGATCACTGGTAGTTACAGTAAGAAATATACACTTGGCAGTCTGCCACAAATTGGTAATTGTTTACGTGAACATCTTTGATTTATAGAAAACAAGAGAGTTAACTTAGTCTAGTTTAATATTGTTTGTTATTGTGGCTCATCTGCTCCTAGTGAGAGCATGGGGTGAAATTCGGGCTTCACTGAAACAAGGGGAAAATCTACCTGCAGGTTTTGAAGTGAGGGTTTTGTGTACAATCTTGTGGTTGGTTAGGATTTTTTGTTTGTAGTTTAATTATTTTGGAGTGGTTTGTTTTTTGGTTGCTTACTTTTTTTTCATTTTGTTTTTCACTCGAATAAGTTACTCAGATTGGTTATAACAGATCCTTAATTAATTTCCTAATAATTTATTATATTTTTTTGTTTATTATCTCTTTTCCCAATCATTTATCTGCTCTGTTCACAAGTTTTGTTAGCCCTGGGAATCCAAACTCTGAGTGCATGCATGCATCTAGATAAACTTATATGGAGTGACTTACACAGATAAACTTATGTGGAATTTGATAAACTTCTGATTTCCATTTAAAAGGAGATGACTTCACAACCAAGGAGATCACTTCCAGTCCATTAGTTCAATACTCATACAGCAAAGTATAGAGATTGTATATGCCTTAAATAGCATTTATGAAATTTGTTAAGCTATTCAGTAATAGAATATTGAGATCATACATTTTAGTATCTTCTCAAAATATAAAAGAGCCAAAACATTTCTGTGAAGATATCATGCAAAATTAAATATTTAATTTCACATAATCTCTTTGGCACATTTCAATATTTAATAACTATTCAGCTGAAAAGTTCTCCTTGTATTAGTAATCACAGAATCACAGAATATCCTGAGTTGGAAGGAAGCCACAAGGATTGTTGTGTCTCTCAGCCCTGCATAGAACCATCACCAAGAGGCACACCATGTACCCGAGAGTATTGTCGAAACAGTTCTTGACGTCTGTCAGGCTTGGTGCTGTGAACACTTCCCTGGGGAAGTTGGTTGGGCACTGTTCCAGTGCCCAACCACCCTCTGGGTGAAGAACCTCTTTCTAATATCCAACCTAAACCTCTTTGAGAAAAAGCTTCAGGCCATTCCCTTGGGTTCTGTCACTGGTCACCACAGACAGGAGATCAGTGTCTGTCCCTCCTCTTCCCCTCATGACGAAGCTGTAGACTGCGATGAGGTCTTCCCTCAGTCTCTTCTTCTCCAGACTGAACAGGCCAAGTGATCTCAGCTGCTCCTCATACGGTTTCCCCACCATCTTCGTTTGGACACTCTCTAACAGACTTACATCTTTCTTATATCGCAGTGCCAAAACCTGCACACAATATTCAAAGTGAGGCCACTCCAGGGCAGAGCAGAGCAGGACAATCCCCTTCCTGGGGGTGCTTTGCCTGATGCCCCCCCGGACACGGTTGGCCCTCCTGGCTGCCAGGGCACTGCTGACTCATATTCAACTTGCCATCAACCAGGACCCCCAGGTTCCTTTCTAAGGCTTCCCAGCATCTCATTCCCCAGTCTGTACAAACAGCCAGGGCTGCCCCATCCCAGATGCAGAATTTGGCACTTTCCCTTGTTAAACTTCATCTGGTTGGTGATTGTCCAGTCCTGTAATTGTCTGGATCTCTCTGCAGGCCTCCTTGCCACTGAAAGAGTCAACAGCTTCAGGTTTAGGCACCCAAGTTTGAAAACAGCGTCCTAGACACATTTGCAGTAAGGGCTTGATGGTATTGGTTTTTAGTTAATGCAAGACAAAGATGAATTGTTGCTGGAGCTGCTATATCCAGGCAAAACAGGCAGTGATTCTCCTCACTTAAGCGTAACTGCAGCTGCAGTGTTTCTGGTCACTGCTTGGTAGCTGCTATGAATCAACAGATTGAATAAAGCAAACCCTGTACAAGCCAGAAAAATATTAACAGACTCAGCACACAGACTTCTGAAAGTGACAAGTATTTGGAAGGGAAACTATGAAGCTGAGCTTAACTTGTCTTCTTTATTTCTCTCAAAGACTACAATTGAGGAACATGACAGGATTTTAACTACAGGATTTTAACAAGACCACTTTTCAAAGATATTTGAAGACATTAATTCAGAAATTTATAGTGCTGCTTGGGTCACATTCAGTACAAATACCATTCAACACAACTGCTATAGTCTGGGGTAAATATGCATGCATTTTTTTGTACAAGTACTCATTTGATGAAGTCACTTGGCACGACTTTTTCTCTGAAAAGTTCACCTAATTTAAGTTTACTGTGATACACTCATGGAATATGAACACACCTAGCACTGCTGTATTCAAGATTTAAGCCATAGGTGTGTTTCAAATTTGGACAAGCATAGTAAGCACAAGTCAAGAATCACACATGGACTTGGATAAAGTAAAACCATGTCCTTGTATCTCCAGATAACATGCTGATTAAGTTTTGCTATCAACCAGAGGCAGACTGATCTACAAACTAAATTGACTTCTGAAATCTAATCCCAGCTTTACCCTAAACTTTGGTTTTGTGTATCAAATCTTAGACAAAAGGGTTATATAATTTATCCCCATGCATGATGTCATAACTTCTTTATAAATAAAAGCAAAACAAACTTGTTTCCAGTCCTGCCTATCAATGAGCCACAGCACATCACAGTAAGATATATAATTAGCCATGAGAGTTTATGCATCACTTCTGAATTATCATTATTCCCAAAAAAGTTCTATGTAGGAATTATGGCGTTACATAAAGGGAAACCTGAAACTGTTTGCCAAGTCTGGATCATGTTTCAATGTCAAAAGAAAAAAAATATCCCAGTTACTTTCTAAGACAGGGTTCATTTTTCTTGAGTGAAGTTTTGACAAAATGTAGTCTTTTGATAAAAGCACAGGAGATAGTTCCCTGGGATCCTGCACTGCAGTTATGCTTAAGTGAATCACTTTGCCTGTTTTGCCTGGATATAACAGCAACGAATCAACTTTTGTCTTGCATTAACTAAAAACCAATACCATCAAGCCCTTTTTGCAAATGTGTCTAGGGCACTGTTTTCAAATTTAGGTGCCTAAACCTAAGGCACCCAAATTAGAGACTATTAACATGTGCTGAGGAGATACAAAGCCCTCTAAAATCAATGGTTTGTATTCATCCCTGAATACAATTGACTGACATCACCCAAGAAGCAAAAATGAAGCATAAATCTTTCCTACCAAGATAGCCACAGACTGCCCCAGCAAAATGAAGCCTCTGTTAACACAGAACTGGATGACAGGAAGAGAAGCCTGAGCAGATACCAATTTATCTAATCAACAATCAAAACGGTGTGGGATCATGCAGATGAACACAGCACTATTAAAATATTATGCAGTTGATCCATTGTAAATTACTTTTTTTTTTATTTGACTCTTTCCTGCAGCATTGTTTCTTTGAATCACAATGCAATGTTAGATATTTGCTTTGAAATGCCTAAGGGAATATATGTATTGGCTGTAGCAACTAGACATATAATTTTTTTTTTTAGGGGATATTACACAACTATTAAAAAATCTTCCAATTCTGCTAATGGGCAGAAATGTTCATTATACTTTAAAGGGAAACCTGTAATACAAAATGTTCCAGTTTTCATCTTGAGTGAGAATGGTACTAAGGAAGACTGTAAAATATGCCAATCTTACTTGTTTTTCTTTTAGATATAGTAAAAAAAAAAAAATGAAGTCATCCTTTTAACGATTTTAAGATAATTTTCATCTAAAAATAAACTGGATACTGTTCCCAGGCAGGGGTATTTTTTCTAAAATTGGGCAATATGCTTAATTTTAACTTTGTTACTGGATGTTTGACTCACTAACATTTGTGAATGAAAAACATCGGTAAAATAATAATCAGTGCTGCCAAAAAATTAGTCTGTTTATGGAAATTTGGGAATATTTATCCATGAAAAAATTAACAGCTCAGAGTATGATAAACTTATTTATTCATTACTTAAACTGAAAAAAAAGATAAGAGAGTATTACCTCTTCTTTCTTTTTTTTTTTTTTTCCCTTTGAGTTACATTATTAGATTGTCTTCCAGTTCTTTGGTCTTTAATGCACTTTAGTTACACCAGACTGGAACTACCTGTCTGCCTTTTGTCTTCTCACATAAGCCACTTAAGTAAAATTAATTTATCATTGTTTTATAACCCTTCAGAAAATTGGTACAAAAAAAAAATTCCCCAAAACCTCAAGGATGTTGAGTTTATTGAATCATGATTTTAAAACCTTGATTCAATGTGCATGTTCAACTTTGAGTGTATACAAATCAATAATCAGAATAAACATGTTGGTAAACAGCAACAGTCTCTTGCTTTCTGCAAAATGGAGGAACACATCATGAACATCCAAACTAATGAATGAACATAAAAGTTACTGAAAACTGTTACAGCACAGTTGGAGCAAGAACCAAAATCTACTTGGATCTCACTAATGTCCACTTATAAGAAAGCTGCACACCTCTCTGTCTCACGTTAATGATCTAGGATGCTGTCCTCAGACGTACTGAACACTTCATATTCCAGGATATCTTGCGTTTTAAGAGTTTTCAGTATTTTGGAAGACAAATTTTACTTAACACACTTATTCAGGTTTTTATTTCTCTACCTTAAATAGGATTATTTCAGCTTTATAAAAAATAATTAAACACATTTCCAGGATGTGATAAAATACAGTAACTTTGGCCTTAATTATTTAATGCCATTGACATTAGAAACTGTGCACAAACTGCTGGAGTGACAAACCAAAAACAGTCTGAAGACTGGAGTACAAAATTAGTACAAGACAGTTACATCAACCTAATATCATAACAGATGATGTCAGAGGGACGTTTTCAGAATGACCAAAGTTAGAATACTGTATCTATGTATTTAATACATTTGTAGTTGTTGTTCAGTATCATACTGTCACATTTAGCCCCTCACAGATTGGATAATTTTATAATTTCCAAGATAATTTCTGATTCTGTCCTCTGCAAGTTCTTTCCTCCTGTTTCTGCTTATCCCTTTTTGTCTCTGTGTACTCCTTTGTCCTTCTTTCTGCATTGCCTTTCTTTTAGCAACTCCCAAAGTCAATCCTTATGGTTTGGGGTTTCTTATTCTCTTGTTGCACACAGGTTCTGATCCTCTGTTATTTAAAAATAGCTAGAGCTAAAAAAAAATGCAACTACGATTTCTGTATGTAACCTCTCCTCTTCCTGTTGCAACTACCAAAGCAGTGATCACACATTTATTGCTAGCAAAGATATTACACCTGAATTTCAGAATTGGTCTATTCTCCAAATTGCTCATCCTCATGAAATACAAAGGTAAACTCTAATTTTCATTCCCATCCCATCCTAGCTATAACAGCTAGCCCTCTAGTTTTGCCCCCAAAGATCACCATACATAAAAATGCATCAAAATAACAATTTTCAGCAGACTGTTAGAGATAGACTGTTTAAGTAGGAATAAAAGTTCGTAACATCTCTATTTCACTGCTATGATCTTGACATCTAACATCTTGTGCATTCTGGGGAATACCATAAAATGAGATAACATGAGAAACATGCTTTATACAGCAATCAGAAACTCAGCGGAATCCCTAAAATGTCCATTCCCAGATAACATCTTCCATTTTTCCTTTTCATATTTGATATTAGTCTTTGTTGCTCAAACTACTGAAAACAGAGCTTTCAGTAAATTGTGGAGTGGAAGCAGAATACCGAGAAGAATAAAGAATACTTTATTTTATTTTTTTTAATACTGTCTGTAAAGTTTCTTAGGGATGTAGATTCCACTACACTTCATTACACTCAATACCTTTTCTACCATTCTTTCTGTATTTGCTGCCTTCCTATTCCCTTGTAACTCTATTCCCTATTTCCTGAGAATTCCTCTTATTGCTTCTGTACACGCAGTAGCCGATCTTGCCTCTGTGGTGTGCTATCAATCTCATAAAAAAATTAGTGGTTTTAAGAAATTTTAAACAAAAAGTGATATCTTTCTCCCAATTCTTTCCTGGACTCCTCTTGCTTTCTCCACTCCCTTCTCTGAACTCAGTAAAGACTAGCAGACAACCATTTTTAAATCCTCAATTGCCTATACATGTAAACACACTGCACAAGCCCATCCAGAAGCAAAGAAAATTATGAACATTATTTTTAAAATCAAAATATCATTTCCTACTAATCTGCAATGTAAATACTGCAGAACTTTCCTGCATAGAAGCCTACATGGTGCAAGCAGTAGTGCTTTTCATCAGGATCCGAAGGAACACAATAAAGCTTCTTCTCCTAGAGACAGAAAAAAAAAACCCCACTCCCCATCTCACTTAGCTTTTCAAAAGCATACACTCCCTGAGTTTCCCAGTCCTTCCCATGCATGATGCTGGGGCAAAGAAGAGCTGAGCAAGCCCTTCCTCCTCCCCTCAGGGCACTTTAGGAACAATCAACTGGCTCCCATTTTTATAATCCACTTTCCTAAATCCATAATTAGGAACCCTACTTTGATGTGGGTTTAATGCCGGTTTAAAATGTATCGTAATTTTGTCACTAATCTGCCTTCTCCACCCCTACCCAAAACAACTGAACAAAAATGGAAAACAAAATGTCTCCTGCAGTATCACCACAGCAAACAACTCATTCATAAGGTTCTGGATCAAACCACTCTGGAGACTGGTGTGTCAAAAAAAGATGTATTTTCAAAACTGCACTTTATATGTAAATGCTCAAAGTCTTCACCATTATTGTTTTGTGTTTTTTTTCCTTAATGGTTTTGTAGCATATTAAATGATTTGGGTCAAAATGCCTGCCCGTGTAGGTATAGTACCCAAGCTTTGATTTGCCCAAAGACAAAGTGAAGCTGTAAGACTTTGTCCATTTAGCTCGCAGAGGTCAAGGACAGCCTCTGAAGCTGGCCTTATATACTGCGCCTTAAAATAAAACCTGTCTTTACTATGAGCCTGAGAAAGCAAGTTTTCAAACTATTCCAGTTTTGTTTTCTCTGCGCCTATGTGTAAGCACCTTATTTTGCACACTGCATTTATGTTTTTTAATGGATAGTGGTGCTCACGGCCAGTGAAGAAAATATGAAGAAAATACTGAAAAACAGTCTAGAGAAATACAGAGCCTCATGTCCAGGGCATCAGAACTCTCTTTAAAGAATGCAAAGAAAAAAGAAAAAAAATGCTTTCACTACGAGAAGAATAATATTTATAAAATTGTTTTCACTACGAGAATAATGTTTATAAAATTCAATCCCAAAACACATATGTTCCTGTAAGCCATATATCCTTTGTGTGCTTTATAGCATCCCAGAGAGTTCTGAACATGCAACTGTTAAGAGAGGAGACATACACAATACCAAAGTATTCTCACAGCTTCCTTTACCACGAAAAGCTATTGCCAAATAGAACATTTTACTGATGTGCATTACAGCAAGCATCTTTTATTGGAAACACTTCAAACAAGGAAAATACCACAAGAGAGAAGACTACTGCCTAATACATTGCAGTGATATGACCTCTTGACCGTAACTTTTTTGTATGTGTATTACAAAAGACTCTTGACACCTGTCATTTTCAGAGATTAATAAGAATATTTTTAAAAAAACACCTATTTTGTGTTTGAGCTGAAACAGGTGAAATCAGATGCAGTGTAATGCATTACAGCTTTTCATTTTAACCCCTTTCCCCCTTTCTATCTGTTTTAATTTTAGATTGTTATTACAAATTCTTACAGATGGCAGAGCTACTGTATTAAAATCCACCTCTTTTTTTGAGTGGCTTCAGAGCAGAAGCATTACTTTAATTTTAATTTGATGAGAAGCTGTTCTATAAATTTGATGTGCACAGGTAGCTAAAATTGCCTTGTAATTGACTCCTATGACTTCATAAGGTAGGACAGCATATGTACTGGAAGGCGTTGGTAGTGTAAGGATTTCCCAATATTTATGTAAGACTATACAATCTCTGTAAAATCAAAAAGTATAATAAACAAATTATTTACCAATAATTATTTAATTACTTGATTATTTAAATACTTGAAACATAAAGGGTTTTCTTTGTTTGCCTTTTTTGCCTTTTTAGTATTGTAAATATTTCTTTTGGATTTATGGCTCATATATCGAACAGGGACAAGATTTTACCCACAGTATATAAAATACCAGAATCTCTTGGTATGAGTCAGGATGTCAGTAACATATGCATTTCTATACTAATGTTTCAGTCTGAATTTTATCACCTCAGGTTTGTTGCTGCAGTTTTTTCTGTCTATGAACAACTCCAATTGAACACCTGATAACTCCTCCATACGGGAAGGATGGAGGACGACCAATCCACACAGCACTATCCCATCTCAGTCCTGAGAGGATTCTACATTCAAATTACTACAGGTTGTTCAAATTATGAGAGATCACACATCTGAGAGGCATTACAGTATCATAGCTGCATGACATGAAGTTTTACACTGATTTGCACAGCACCTGTGACAATGTTCACAGCTTCTACCACAGAGGCATTAACCTCATGCAGGCAAAGAACCACAGTAATAAACCATATAGTGCTGAAGAACGGCAATTTAAAAAAAATACTTAATTCACTATCACATATATACTGTGACTGTAAATACTTTTACAAGTATATCACACTAAATGTATTTGGGCAAATGCATTATTGGCATAATGTCTGTTTCTTAATAAACTGAGTATATTTTCATGGGAAAAAGAAATTACCACTAGGAGGATGCAGGGAAGACTGAAAGACTGTAATAATGAAAAAAGCACTTCAGAAAACATGATCCAGGCCACATATTTTCCCTTTCTCTTTCCACTCACCTATATCCTTCCCTTCTTCCAGGTCTGCTGCTCACTGCCCAAACCTATTCCATCCTCCATCCTCTCCCATTTTGCAGTTGCTTCCCTCCAAGTCCTTCTGTCCTTGCCCAAATCCTCTGCCTCTTCTTCCCTTTAGGTCACCCCTCACAAACACACCATAGGTCCTGTAGCCTTGTTTTAACTTCCCAGACCCCTTACCGCCCCTGAGGTCATGGACGAGAGGTACAGCCACACAGCACTGCCCTGTAGCTGAGTGAGTGCAGCACGATGTGTTGGTGAGACACGCGAGGGCAGCTCACTGCTCCTCAGGTTCACCGTGTTTGATGGCTGGAAGGACTCCCACCACAGGAGATCTTTGCAGGAGCCATGTACTCATCTCCTATAGCTTCAGGCTGACCATTCTCTGTGGTTAAAAACAAATCCCTTGAGGTTTGTTGGCTCTGTGGCTAACCAAAGGATCACAATACGCTCCATGTTCCCAACTGCATGCAAGACCATGGAAGTCTACTTCTCTCCAAGGTAAGAGAACATGCGGGAGCTGGCTCCTTGAAGACTGAAGAGCGAGTGACCTTCTGAAATATCTCCCTAAGATAAAAATATCTGAAACTTCACTTTTCAGTGTTTAATGACCCAGAGACCAGACAAATCTCAGAAATGAAGACTCATTTGTCACACCAAAATAATAGAGCAAATATAAAGAGAGTTTTTCCATTACATCATGAGGTAAATCAACTCATATTTCTGTGGATGAGTGGAATCAGTTTCCAGACCAGTCTGTTACCTGTCCAACTTACTCTGTGTTTTTTTTAAATCTCTAAAAAAATACTAAGCGTATCACATTCACTGAAAAATGTGGAGGGGAGAGTCAGCTCTTTTTTATCATAATATATTTGTGTCAGGTAAAGATAACATACTTTTAAAGCCTTGTGATACATTTATCGAAAGCAGCAGGGGTGGGGAGGAAGCTCCAAGAGGGTTGTTCTAGTCCCTTGGCTATGCATTTTATATTTTTCTCTTATTTGGCCATTTAACATGATGGATTGATTCAAATTAAATTATTTAAATCACCAGTTATAATGACAATTTAAACCAGCAAGCAGGAACCCTTGATTTAAATAGTAGATTTTAAATCTTGTTTTGTATTTACCTAAGCAGAAGTTCTTTTTCACAGGTTCACTGAAACATTGAGCTAGGCTACTGCTAAATAAAGCATGATCTCTTACATTAAATTAGTTGTTTATTTTTGCTATTATGTAATGCACATTTAAATTCCTTTTTTTACATTTAATCAAGTTGAATTAATTTCTTGTTTAGAAAATAATATTGCTTTATTTTTTTTATCTTGCAAGACTGCACTGAGACAGCAAGTAGAATTAGATTCAAAATAATATTTTAAAAAAGTTCTGTATTTATTAGATTATTAAAGTATCTAAAGTTTAGTCATTTATTACACAATGACTATTTTATTCTAGTGAATGAACTGGTCAATATTTTCTGGTAAGCAGAAGTTTCTTCTCTAAAGTGGCTAAAGACACATACAGGCACATAAAGAAACATTCTCCTACATTTTCTAAAATGAAGTAGATACCTGCATACCAGGAACACAATCTGAAAAAAGAACTCTGAGACTAGCTCAGCTGGTTAAAACTTGGTGCTAACTATGCCACGTTTGTGGGTTCAATCCCTGTGTGGGCCATTCCCTTGAGAGCTGGACTTGATGATCCTTGTGGGTCCCTTCCAACTCAGAGTATTCCCTGAAAAAAAGTTAGACTGACTCATTAATTACCACTGGACTTTTCAGCCTTGAATTAGCATGTACATTGAGGGACAACAGCAACATGTTCCTGTGAAGCAGAAACATATTTCTGCAGTACAAAACAGGTAAGTACTAGCATTCACTCTAATTAAAAACATTTTAATGATAGACACTTAAACGGATGACATGGCAACATTTTCACACCGAATGACTAAACTGAGAAATTTAGCATGTCTTCCTTTGATTCTGACAGCAATTAAAAAAGTCTAAGCTTTTGTTTCATTGAAATTTGAAGATAATTCACTGATGCAACAGGTCTGAATGTCTAATTTATTTCTTATGATAGGCTGCAGCAGATTTAAGTGTATAGAAGTATTTTCACAATTTAAATGTTAAATTTAAGCTGGGGTATTTTTAAAAAGAAATCTGTTCCGATGTAAATAACTTAAATCAGAATTTTAAAAGTATACACTTTTTCACTTAGTATTACCTTCGATTCAACTCATCTTGAAGTCTGGATATCTAAAGCCTGAGATATGTTAAAGGTTATATCTTTAAAAAATGCTGCAGCGCTGGGTGGTGATGTTTTTAATCATTCTACTGTTTCATAGCCCAGAAAAAGTACAGGATGGAAAACTACAAATCTTACTAATGAGTTTAATTATTGACTGCTAAGCCTTGTAACCCTTAAATAAACCATTTGTGTAACTAAGGATGCCAGGATGAGGGCAAAAAACCTGAAAGAAGTTAACTGTATTTATTGCTTGGGCATTTGGAGCAACAATGCCACATGTTACACATGACATTTGTCTTCAGCATGAGCTTGCACTTTTTATGCCTGTAAAAAATGATCCTTAAATTATATATTTCAGAAATACACACGCTTTTATTCCATGACTTCTCTTAAGTTACCTTTATGTCAGTTAAACTCTTTAAGTATATGCTTTTTTTAAGGAATGTATTGCACATTCTCTATTAAACACAGCAGCTAAACATGTGCTTATGACTTCTTCAATTAAGTAGGCTTGCTCCCTGAAGAACTTTTATTGTAAATTTATTGTGTTAAATTTATGTTTTCCTTGTTTCTACTACTATGCATCTCCTAGTGTTTCTGCTGTATGGCAGTGTCCCAAATGTGTTATAACACTTAGTGATAGCTGACATTAGCTACCCAATTCTAATCTTAGAGATTACTGGACAAATGCAAAACAATTCCATAGTGTCAAGCTATTTATCTTAAATACATTTTAACTTTCATTTTGTACAATGTTATCCATAATTGAATTCTTAAAAAATGTAAAATGCAATTTTTTCCATCTGAGAGCACTGTTCATACTTTTTTAATCCAAGCACTTCACATAATCTGTATCACAGAGCTTAAATAACACGCAAATTAAAATTCCACATTTAGTATGCATTTCTGGACTTGCTAAAATTTGACTTTCCCTATTTTGCATTTCTCAGAGTTCTGTCACAACAGAAATGACACCAAAAATGCTTTCTAAACTATATTTTCTGATCTTAATATTGGTTGACTTAGCTTTTAAAAATAAGGGTGTTTTGGCTAGGCATTATGACTAAGTTTGAGCAAGTAGAATTTTGTTCTCAGTCTCCTACGCTTATTTGATCCCTTTTGGTTCATTCAGAATAATAGGAAAGACAGGCATGGTAGCACATAATTTTTTTCAGATAATTTGGTAAGTGCAGTATCTATACAATGCCAAAAAACCAGTTGCTTTCTCCTTCTGTGAACAGGCCTGCAGCTGCAGTGAGCAAAGACAGGTGCCAGTGGTCAGAGGCAGCGAAAAGAATAAGACAAGCATCAACAGACATCAGGGCTGTGAATTGGAAAGCTGGGTCTGTAAAAGCAGTATGTTCAAAAGGATGGATAGGTGGGGGCTGTAAAGAAGTGGGGAGATTCATTTAAGAGGAAACATCATGTAATGTGGGAAAAATCCAAGAAATGGAATGGAGACAGAGCATCATCCGTGGGATCAGCTGCCTTGGATGCATCACAGGATGCAAAGGCTGCTCTGCTTACAAATGTGGATGCTCCTAGAGCAAGTTTCTTCTGTCCCAAGGGCTCCAGAGTTATTTAACCTTTAGTTTCTGCTCCACAATTCACCTTACTTCTCTGATCTCTGCCCAGTTGAGCCTTCAGTATAATTAATAACTCCTCCTCCTGTCCAATAACCCACTGCTGCCTTCTCTTTTGCTTCTGAATACAGGAATCCTATTCTTTCCCTATATGTCAATTACAGAAAACAGTTTAAAACCTGGACATTTTATGACGCATTTAACCTCTAAAACAAATTTAAGAAACATTGATTGTCATTGAAACCCATAAGGATATTTTACACAGATGTGTTTCCTCTTCATTTTCATATTAACCAGGTATGAAGAGTATACCTTTCAGTAATTATAATGTTTGAGTGACTTAATAGAATTTTAAGGATTCATACCAAGTAGAGAGGGATACCAATTTACCCATTTTCCTTGGTTTTCAGTGTTATTAATGCTTTAGAATATATTCTGTAGGACAGACTTCATTTAACATTTCATAGTTTGTTCTGTCTTTGAAACTTCAAAAGACATCTGTGAGTATGGCAGCATTTTTCTAATTTGTGTATTATTGTAAAACAAAACTTTGAGAAACCTGTAAGACTGCAAATAGATAAAGGCTAATTTTAAATATATTTCTGAAATGACAAAAATATTTTTTGTGTATCCCATTACTGCACATAATTTAGATTTATTCTATCACCTTCCTCATGTTCTCACAAGCAATGATAGAACTGTAGCTGTTTGCCAAATTTTATGAATCCCAAAAGTAACTGTTTCATGAAGTGTAGCCTATTTTTTGTGTACATTGTTTGAAATTCCATTAAATCCAAAAATGTTCCCATTTTCCTAGGACTTTTGAGAAATACTTCAGATATGATTAAAAAAACACTTAAACTTCACAGGATTAATATTAATGTGCATTTACTGCACATCAATTATTCCAAGGATACGGAATAAGATGATATTCATCTCCGCAGCTGGAGCTACACTCACTTCTGAAGCACTGCCAGTCACTCCCCTGAAAGTCCAGACTATGAGTAAAGTAAAGAGCAGCAAATCTTACATGGGATCTATTCTATGTTTCTCTGATGACAATTTCCTAACATGACTGTTATTATGTCAAAACACAGAAGGTGAACACATATGTATTCAGGATGCTAGAGATACTCCTCTGTTATGAAAGGGGCTGGTAGAAAATACATTCCTACTTGCAAAGGATTTCTATTTCATAATGTGTTAGCTCTTCCACATCTGAAAGCACTTGGGAGATATTCCAATTTAGGACAAATACACACACTCACTTGTAAGATCTTTGCATTACAACATTAGATAATTGCATTCAAACTGAGTTTTTCTGCTTCCACAGAACAATCTATAGAAGGATGAAGAAGAGGACCAAAAATGTAAAACCGCTTAAGAAAAACAATTTTTAGACACCACCCCCCAAAAAATCAAACAAACCCCCAAACAAACAAACAACAAAACCAAACAAACAACAAAACCAAACAAACAAAACCTAAACAACAACCAAAAGTTTCTGAGGCTTGCAGGAGGTCTGCAGTACAAAAAAATATTAAGATGCACAGGTTTAGAGTGCACCAAAGAATGGATTGGTGCTGCACCTGGAAGAATAATTTGTGAAAGGAAAGACTTCTTACTTACTGGAGAGCTTTGCTAAAATTTTTTGTATTTTAGCATACAATTAAAAGTAGTAATAAAATAAAACACTAAGTTTATTATTTACAGAACACATTTAGATATGGCATACAGGGAAGAGCAGTCTTTCCTTCCTTTTTCATTTTGATAAAAGAATTTTAATGGAAGAGTACTTTTAGATAATAAATTAATTTTACAGTGTGAAGACTTTTAAATGTGAAAACTGGTAGCACAGTTTGAAGCACAGTTTGGAGAAAGGCAACTGATGAATCTTAAGAATGTAAGTATATAAAAAGATCATACAGCATAAAAAAATCAGCAAACAAAAAATACATGGATTCTTCTGGAACTGATCTGCATATCAACACAGCTAAATGTTTTGGGTTTCATTTATAAAAGAAGCATATTCTAAAATCACATGTACTTAGGTCCTACTCATATGCCTCGATGTCCCATATGCATGTTGCAAAATACATGTTGTACAATACAGTAACATCCTAAAGATCTAACATTTTGAACAATTTTGATCAGCTGCAAAATATGGGGAATTGCACAACAAATACAACACAGAAGAAATACCAACTATAGCCTTGAAATATAAGGGAACACATCTACAATGCACCCATTGCTGTGACTGCAGCGCAAGAGACATAGCTGAGCTAAGTTTTAACTAAGTTAGTGGATGCTGCTGGTAGCGATAAACATAGCTCAGGGCAAACTACACAAGTCAAAGAATCTGGGTAAATATTCAGGCAGTTGAGATTTTACTGTGCTCTACAACATTGTAGATACAACACTAACAGCACAAACAAAAGCTAGTTTCAAGTTAGCTGAGCTAAACCAAGCTTCACAAGGAAATTACATCTTCTCTTTATTTGACTATGACTGTATCCCTTCAAGGAAACCCAAGGAACAAGACCAGCTTTACATCGCAACCTATATTTTAGGCTTAAAGTAAATTTCTTCCTTGGCTCAATCTAATTTCAGAGTTTTTGTGTTGAAGTTCCTGCTGGAAATGACTTAATATTACCATTCCAACCTTATTCAATCTTTGATTTTGAGCAGACGCATACCCACTTTGATGGAACACGACATACTGCTGAGCTCCTTGGATTTGGGTAGCAACTCCTCATTCCTTCTATCCCTAGATTTTTCAGGCAGAGTTTAATAGTAGAGACTCCAGTGGCAACATTTGGCCTTTACAAAATTGTTTGCTAGCTATCTATGACTTAAGTTAGTAAGAACTTCAGTGGGATTGGGACTGCATACAAATTCTATCTCTTAAGACTGCATTTCCAAGTATTTTGTACAAAATTACATACTATTCTAGGATCAAAACATCCAACTTCTCAAAACATTTCCTATATAAACTACAACAGCCACAGAGAGATGTGCTTTGTTAAACAAAAGATTGGTATGCACATCAAGCTTGTTTGAGAAAAAGAGACAGAAGCAGAAGCTTGTGCGGCCCAGACAGACAGATGAGAAAGGGTAGAGGTAAAAGTAGCACAATGAAAAGTAACTAAGCCAACAATGACAAAGCCAGAAGAAAGTGTGAGGGAAAGGAGACCCCATGGAGGAAGAGCCAAAGCCAGCAGGTGCAAGGATTCCCTGGGAATAAGAAGAGATAATCAGTTTACAGATATAAAAGAAATCCCCAAATTAATAAAACAAATATAATTTTGAGGTCAGTACTAGAAGCATCTATGGACTCTTATTTAAAGCAGCCTACTCTGCACAATGCTTTATTGCCATTATCCCTGAAAGACAGGCCGCATTAGTTCTGCCAATTTTTCTCTAAATCCAACATCAAACTTGAATCATTATAAATGGCAGTATATAAACAATTCATATCATAAAATATAATAATAATAATAAATGTTCTGTTCAAGCTTAAACAGCCCCATGGCTGCAAAGGCTCTACACAAAGTAATGCAAAGTGACTACAAAGTAATTTCAAGCCTAATATGCGCACTCAGAAATGTAAAATCCACCTATTCAGATTCTCTTACAAAGAGAAGCTGCCCAATCTAATTCCTACAAATCACACTTAGCTTCAAAAGGATCTTCAGATTGTATTCTGATACCTTAAAATATTTGCACAATTGTGTTGGAGAGGATGTACAGGGTATTTGTTTCTTTGACTGACTGGCATACTGCAAGATATTTTAAATTTTCAATACAATTGACTGTTTCTTTGTAGATTAGTTTGATGTCCACTATGAAGGATCGGTGACCCAGTATACTACCTAAGAATTAGTTACATACTTAGTAGGGCCGTCTTTAGACATTTACATTTATACAATGTATATCTCTTTGTGTTCTGAGATCCTTAAAGAAAGAGAAAAAACAAATCGTACTGATTGTACTCTATGCAGATAGAAACAATTCTTTATGGAAATAAATAAATTAAGACAGAAATACCTCTTGTACCAAATAGCTGTCAGTTGTGATTGCTGTCATTCTGACATTAAAACCATCAATTAAAAATAACTATTTCTCCTTTGATACACTTAACCAAACTAATTTAACACTAAAATCAATTTAATATTTCAGATAAAATCATATATATTTGTAAATACACATATGTTTGGTTAGGGAACATTTTTGTTTCCTGTTGCATCATCTCCCTCATCTTCCAGTGCATTAATTATATGGCTTCTCTTACTCGTAGAAGTCCACTCTATTGCTGTACTGGTGCTATATGTTATGTTGTCTATAACTTCAAGCTCCACTGGTCAATATGATGACCACTATATGATGATACTTCTTTCTCATTATCAAGAGATTTCCCTCTATGGAACTTCCTAAGCAGTTAAGCTATACTCCAGCTTTCTTTAATATTCTTTTTTGTGACCTTAGCTTCAGTATTGTCCTCAAAGAGAACATTTAAATCAAATTATTTCCAATAACCTAGATCTTTTGGCAGTGCTAATGTTCCTAGCCAGTGTTTCTGTTTTGGTTAATGTTATTTATATCTTTCTTTTACCTGACTGAAAGTGAGAAATGCTTCTCACAGGCAAAGAGAGAGCCCTCAGATATAACTACACCACTTATCTCCCTTCAGCTATGTCTTCTATCTACTTATCTTGATCATACATTTTATCATCTTTGACCATGAACTTTTAGTCCCTTCACATAATTCTCACATCTGTGAATGTCGTTACAACTACTTTGAAGTTAATAGATGCTGAACTAGATCCAGAGAAGGGTTCTTTGGCCTCACCCTTTCTGAAGCTATCTTCACACCTTTGCCTTCTCTAGGTTTAAACAACAACAGTAAATGCTACATACTCATCAACCCTATTCTTGGCTTTTAGGAGACCAAAACTTGCAGAATACTCTAGTGTCTGCATTCATGTTGATGAAAAAGTAGCACAAGTACATCATTACATCCTACTTACATATATTTCTGAGTATTGCAAGGGTTAAATTTATTTATTTGGTTTTATTTTTCCATGGACTAATTCCAGTTCTTCACACGGCTTTTATCTCTCTTAATAATTCTAACTGCTTCTGTCACTCATCTAGTAACTCAGTTTTCTGGTGCTCTTCCATTCCACCTTACCAACTCCACTTGCTTTTCAGCTACATAAGAAACTTAATTTTTCCTTCTTTTAAAGACTATAGAGCAAATGAAGGATTAATAAATGGGACAGCTGCTTTTTTTACTTCAGCCCTGGCTTTTGGTGTTCTGTTTTATTCCCTGTGGCATGAAACTGCCAATAAACTGACCTGTGCAGGCACTGACAGGAGGTCTCCAGGTGGAACAGTTACAAGAACTTCAAAACAGGTAATAAAGGAGTCCCAGACATTAGACAGGCAAGAACCACATGCCCAGACAGGAA
>JAWWES010000041.1:24753260-24760716 GCA_035583135.1 Lophotriccus pileatus
ATTTATAAATTCATAAATATCGACAGTAAGATAAAAAGTTGCTTATGTTCTAGTCGTATATCTTCAAAGCCGACCTGACGACTTGTGACAGCACCCCATCCATTTATCACCAAGTATATATTACAATATATTATAGAATACTGTCATTCTGTCTTGATACGTGGATGAAAAATAACTCCCTGATTTAAGTAAAACTTCCCATTTCTATATAAAGATCACAACAACATAGTTCATCAAGCAAACAACAGAACTGTCCAAACTCTACATAATTGCTTATAAGAACCTAACGAAGTCTAACTTAGCTTATTTACTTTCTATAAATCCACCACGTATGTAACTTAACAAATTTAACTTACCCAGTTGCTCTTTGTATATATTCTAAAATTGCTCATGATTAGGTTTCCCCAGTAAATATTCGTGTCACTTTAGTGAACACTTATTTTGTGATTTTACTTGTCTGATACACCTATTTTTAAGCATTAGCATTACTTTATGCAGCTGCCCAGTTGAAAGAAATTATTAAAACCAGTGATCATTTATCTTGCTTCCTATAGAAAAAGGTGTAACAAAGTTGATTTGTTTATTTGAAGGGCCGCAATAAAATGACTCAGGGAAGCCAAAATCAGAAAGTTGAACTATGAGATGAGTATGTTATACCTTGCACATATTTAAACAATAAAGAAATCTTAAGAATAATAACTGCAGGTACAATGGAGTTTACTTTGTTTTTCTACTTCTCAAAGTTTGTTAGACAAGTTGCATATTAAAAATAACATGTTAGAGAGTTAGTACTGTGGCAATAATAAAACCACCCATCATTTTCCTCTTAATTCATGTTTCAAAAGCCATCTGGTAAAAAACAGGGGAAAAAAAAAAGAAACGGAGAGAGGAAGAAGAACAAAAGTAGCACACAGCTATGCCCGTTACCTAAAGGACATCCTACTGCATGTTTACTAGTGTTTATGTTTCACATCAACATATTTTATAGAAGGATTTATATGCCTAACTCAAGCTGTATTTAAATCCTACGGTGCAGACCCCACCATAAAATGCCTCTTGAGTCCTATTAACTGTACCCATGGTTTTACTTTGCCTGTCTGCTTATTTAAGATCTAATCACAGTTTTGAAGAAAAGATTGTCACTTCTAAGCCTGTCCCCTCAGAACCTGTCTGTTATTAGTACTCAACTGGATATTTTCATCTTCAGTTGTAATTCTCTGTGGTCTTTGCAAATGCTATCTACTGGAATCTGTGACTGTATGGACAAATTGGCTACATGTGCCTAGGACTGCTACTTTGAGAAACATGTAAGCGGCACATTAGTCTGTTGGCATTTTTTTATTTTAAAGAGTTTCACTTAAATTTAGTTTTCTAAAAATTTTCACCAATTAAATACACTCTTTCTCAATAAAAATTTTAAACAGTTGTTATAATCTGAACACCTGAATAAAGATGATGGCATGATTTTCAATGAAAACAGTATTAAATTTTTATATCTATAAGTATATGTAAACAACTTATGAAAATAGTATAAAAACACAAAGTACATATACGGACAATAGTGTATATACAGAGAGGGGTGCAAACCTGCTAAGAACTTAATAAAGACACTGAAACCTGTATTTCTTCAGACTGTAATACTGTAAGTGCTCAATTGTTAAAATCAAATACACTCAAATTTGAAGCAAGGCACAGATTTAAGCCTTAACAACCTCTCATATTTCAATCTACAACTATTTCATTTCTCCACATTTTCTGTCACCATTTAAAATATTTAACCATAAATGTAGCTAGTGTACACTGCTTAATTCAGCACTAAAAATGATTCAATTTTAAGAGCTATTATGACCTGTTATTTTAGAGGCCCATACACATGCAATTTATCTATCATGTTAAAACATGTTTCTATAAAACAGCAGGTTTATAATATTCTATCTTACAGGAGACAACTTTCCTTCCATTAATGCAATACCTGACATTGTAATGAAAAGCCTCAGTATTTAAAATCAAGGGTTTGAACTCCAAAGGTGCTGAGTGGCCTCAGCAGATGAGAGGACGAGACACCAAAGACTTCAGGAGTTCGAAGCTGGTATTGGACACTCTGCAGAATCAGATTTCAATTGTTTACAAAACAAACTCTTTGGGCTTCACTGTATCAGAACAATCTGTGTCCCCTGACTGGGAGGCAACTCCTTAGGCAGACAAAGTAGGAGTTATGTTTGCACAGGTTTTAAAAGGAACAGAAATCTTACAGTGACAAAAATTAATGGATTGCACCTCATAATTAGATTGCGTCAGCATCCAGAGGACAATTTAATTTTTACAGTTTTAAACATAACAGCAGTTCTCCATTAACTTGTTGAGAACACAAACAGATAAACTTTAAAAAAAATGTTTTAAAACTGAGAATGGAAACATACCTACAGAAAAGCTGCTTCTCTCTTTTCCCATATTTTCAAAATCACACATCCATGTTACACTCACACACATATGCACACATAGGCAGCAACACATGCTCTCTTTTATTTCAGCACTTTTGAATTAACCAGCATTTTTTATTTACACCTACAACACCAAAGCATCGTTATTGTGAGAAGTGACTGCTCCCTTCACTAAGGTCCCTTCACTGCCCAGCTCTGACTTTGGCTCAATTCATTGCAAACGAAGCAAAGTCTCAAGTAATGTGGCCCTCTGGTGGAAAGCCCTGCACCATGTCCTGCGCTACCGTATCACACAGTAAACTAACAGTTCCTGAAAACATACACTGCAAGGCTTCCGCACAACTTTTATAAATACGCTGCGGGACTTTAATCACCGGGTGAGTGTGGTGGCGTGCAGCCGTATCAGCAATATGTTGCCACCACGAGAACGGGACCCTTGCATTTCAACATTAACGTGCACTAAAACAACAACAAATAATGCCCCACACTCTTCAGTTCCACGACATTTCACATTCAGCACACACCGAGGGTCTGCGAAAGGGTGCCCCTCTGAAAACAGCCCTTTTATTTGTTTAAAAACAAACAGGAAACAAAACAAACTTACCTGCTGTTGTTGCAGATGCAGCAGTTCTACTGTGCTTACTTCAGTGCTCGTGTCACCACTTGATCTTCCATCTCTGCTGCCAGCATCTAATTGGCTGCTTAGAGTGCTCATTCCATTTTGATTCATTGAACTGTTGCTTATTGTCTCTGTCGCAGATTCCTGCATCATGACTTAATACCTAAAAGTGATTAAGAAGTATCAATTAACACACGCGTTACACCTTCACACTTCCATTATCAAGATGTCCCTCTCTGCCAATTATACAGACAGCATCTTTAGAAGAAGAAAAAAGCCTCAAGGAGCCGTTTACCAAGAAATGCGATGCAAACTCTGCTTTCATACAGCTACTAATCACCGGAATTATGGTTTCTATAAGTAAGCTTTGTGTGCTTACATTTAACAGCCAAAATAACACACCACGCAAGGAGCATGGTCAATAGCATTTATGAACGACTACATTTTAAAGTCTACCTATAAAACCAGTTTAAGTGAAGGCACGATTTCACACACTGCTCTATATTTCCTATTATCTAGCTTTGACAACCATGGATGACTATACAGCCTTATTTAAAATATTCACTATCTTGATTCTGTCAGAATTTTACAGCATATCTTATGCAAGGCTGTTGTTTAATGATGCACAGCTAATCATACAAAATTAAAATTTTGTAAGGGTGATACAAATCATATGGTATCAACCAATGATAAATAGTATAATGGGCTTCTCCTTTTTTGTGACTAAATAAAATTTTGCCTCCGAGGCATTTTAAGAAAAAGCTCCTGCTGCAAACACGTCAGATATTGCCTATTTTTTTAATCAAACGGCTGATATTCATTTATTTTTCTGACATTTAAAACATTTAATACTGTCCTTCCTGGGAAGTAATTAAGCTTATGCATGAGCAGCAATCAAACTGTTCACTTGAAGATGACTTAAAACTCAATTTTAACATAGGCAAATAAATGAAAGATATAAAATTAATTTTCCAGGCATGTATTAGATATGAAAGCTGGAAATAAAATCTATCAAGAATATCACTAATGATTGTGCTAAAAACAGCATAAATTATGCATATTACCTTCTCTACAGTAATAAATGTTTTATCATTTTCACTGCATAAATATACTGTACTTTCAGGATAGCAATGAGATGTCCTGCCAAGATCAGTTGAAATCTTTGCAGTAAATAAAGAACCAATGTGCCCTTACAAACCAGAATTTCAAGGCGCATTTTGTATCTGTAATATGGAAAGGTCAGTGTCTCTTCTCAGAGCCACCGAAGTCCCCTCGTGCTCTCGCAGGGTCAGAATGGACCTTACTTTCCTTCATCCTCACTCCTGATGCACTGACAAGAGTCCTCACAACAACCTGGCTGAGCTGTGATTTTAAAAGACACCTCTGAAGGGAGAGGGATGGGTAGGCAAACTCAGGAAAGGAAACAAAGCTTGCTGCTTAGCCTAATTATTTTACTTAGCTATTTGTTCCCTTGCAAAGTATGAGCAATTGCCTTTCCCTAGGAAAAAAAAAAAAAAAAGAAAAGAAAAGAAAAAAAAAGACAGGAAAAGGATCATTACAACTTTGACAGTGTGCATGGGATATTAACTAAAATGCACTATGAGTTACCACAAACAAGCACTAACAAGATAAAGTGAAAGTATATATTGTGTGAAGAATTTTAAAATAGCAAAAGATGAGTTATTTAGGATGGTCTGGTCAGAAAAAAAAACAGGATGCAAAAAACCTAAACACAAACACAGTTAACATAAAGGAGGGCAGCTGTTATAGTCCAGTAAACAACAGCAGCACCAGATGTGTTTATGAACAAACAGCCCTTCTTAAACACTTATGAACATCAGTGAAGAAAAATAATAGAAATGGAAAATATGATACATGCAGTGATGAATTTTACAAGGCAAAAACAAAGCTAATACTCTTTTCTGAGATTAGGCAGCTAATAAGTATTCAAATTAGGCATAAATTTTACATGTACAATGTTTAAAATATTCAGAGAAAAGGGTCTGATTGCCCTTAGTAGTTATATGAAAATTCTAATGCGGGTACGCCACAACTGTGGAAGCAGACAGCCCTTTCCGATTTTTACAATATTTACTTTCAATAAAAAGACATGTATATCAAAGTGGAAATTTATTTAAAACACTTCATCAACTGTATCGTTACAAGGATTTGGAAATTTGGGAAACTCAAACATTAATCCTCTTTTAGTCAAACAAAGATTTAACCAACAGACAGGTTCATCTTACAAATTCGAACATTAGACAATAACAGTGGTACAAAGCCAAGTGCATTAAAAGGGCAAAGGGGTGTAAACATTAGATAATCAAAACGTTAGAAAACACTCCGAAATTTCATAAATTTCTGACTCTTTCATTACAATTAGCAGAGAAGGGTTAAATATCTTCCAGTTCATATTAACCAAAGGGGTTTATGTCTTGTGGATTTTGCATCCTTGCAAAGCCCCAGAGTCTAGTTCGGGCTCTGTATTTTAAGTTAAAATGTCTGTGAGCCAGCAGAATTTGCTTTAACGTAACATGACCAGTAACACTGTTCTGGCAATAGAAAAAAACAAATCTGAACCAAGAGCTGTGTATAGACAGAAGGAAACTATAGAGTAACAATACTAGAAAGGATAATTTTTTTCGAAGTGAAGTTGAAGAAATACTGAAGTATTTATATGAAGAAGAAAGAATCCCTATAATTTTATGTTAAAAATAAAGCGTAGTGGTTTTTTTTTCTAGTTGTAAAAGGTTATTTTTAAAAACAACACAAACTTCGGCTTGAGTAACGTTCTGTGTTGGTTGTGCACAGACACACCCACCCCTCCCCCTGCCAGCAACTAAAAGGGCTAAAAAGGGCTAAAAGGGCTGCTGGAGAAAGTAAGAAAATAGAATCTTTTTCTTTTCCCTTCTTTTCTCTTGCACACACACACACACACATATACACATCAATCTATGTACTTGTGTGTGTACATACTATCAACTCTAAACTCTCCAAACTGAAGTACTGAAAACACATAAACAAGGATAATTTCTGAAAACTATGTATCAGTAATTTGAGTTATTGGTGGCAAAATAATTTGAACCTGCAACATTTCACTAAGCAAACTAATGTGCTTTTTTTCTTGCTTTTACAACAGTAGTGGAGGTTGTTAGCATAATAATCATAAATAAATACAAAGGAAATACGATGACTGCCAGATACTAAGGCTGAAAGTTTAATAATTTCAATAGGACAAGAAAAAATATATAGGTCCCTCTTTACATACATTTATACACATTCGTACTTTCTAATCCTTCTCTTTTTCTCTTGCTGTCACACTTGCTGTCAGTCTTGAGCGTGCCTACACAGGCACACATGCACCCACATTCACAAACATTCACCAGCACCTACTTCTGTGATTCCATAACTCTGGGTGCCAAAGGTGAAATATAAACTCTGCTACCTGGTATTTTGAACAAAAGTATGGAGAAAATATTTGCTGTTCTCTGCACAAGAGAGTGAAATTGTAGATTATTTTAGTGCATGGTTGGACATCAGATTAGAATGCCTAATACTGCCAGGGTAACCATGCTATCACCCATATAAAAAAAAAAAAAAAAAAAAGAAATAGTCCTCCTGTGAAGTTAGAAGCTACATTTTTACTTTTCTCCCCTGAAGCGAACTGCACATTTTTTGTGTGCGCGTGTGCACGCACGTGCACGCATGTATGTTTTAAGCCAGCCAAGTCACTGTACAGATACTTATTCTCTACACCACTTCCCTTTTGAAACATTAAACTGACACTGGAACTGACTGCACAAGATTGCATTTTCTCTTCCTAAACAACTTGAATTGAAAGGTTACTTAGTGTAACAATATTTACTTGCAGAATTGTGTTGTTACCAAGGGTATAATGGATGGTGGCTATGCAGGTTTACGCAAGAATGAGTGAAGCATGAGGCATTAGCCATGTGTTTGACATGTTTCAAATTGCTATAATCCAGCATTAAACACACCCAGCAATTCATGCCATTTCTTGCAGCCATAATCTTGAATAAAGCGTGCACAACCACTTATTATATAAATTAGTATATGACTCCCTGTTATAGTCACAACAGTGCTTTTGTGTTTATTTTGCATCAAGACGGGGTCTTTTATTTGTACAAATAGCAGGATAGCGCGCCGTAGCGCAATTAGACCTCCTCACTTTATGATAGGGTGTATGGCACGCCAGGCTCGCGGGCCCTGCCCTGCCAGGCCCGGGCCGTGCTGGCGGCCCGGTCCCGGCGCCGAGGCCTCCGCTCCCGCCCGCCCCGGGCCCCGCCCGCGCCACCGCCCGGCGGGAGCGGGAGCGGGAGCGGGAGCGGGAGCGGGAGCGGGAGCGGGAGCGGGAGCGGGAGCGGGAGCGGGAGCG
>JAWWES010000041.1:24760816-24763316 GCA_035583135.1 Lophotriccus pileatus
CGAGCTGCCGCCAGGGGGCGCCGCGGGGCCAGCCGCGGCCCCGCCCCGCAGCCGCGGCCCTCGCCGTGGGCGCGCCACGTGCCGGGCCAGGCCGGGTGAGAGCCGGGCCGGCCCCGACAGCGCCGGGAGCGCCCCGCCCGCCGCCCTCGGGGTGCGGGTCTGGAGCCGGCAACTGCCGGCACAGACCACCACCACGGCAACACCCCGAGAACCGTAATCTTGTGCTGACGTCCAGGTGCCCACGTTCGCTGATCCACAGACTGGACAGACCCACAGCACATGCTGCTGAGTACCACAAACCTGAGATTCCCCAAACGGCCTTGCACTTGCCTCGCTTCCCGCCTTGGACAGCCTAATGGCAGCCTTTTCAAACTGGACTGTGATGTAAAATCAGAGGTGAGGACCTAGGCTTAAATAATAGTAACTTTTGTGCTTTGCTGGAATCAATTCATCATCGACACAAGGCACAATGCACCTGAAGTCTTGCTGGTATGCTAAAAGTCTTTAATACTTAAGATTGCTTAATAAATCAAAATGCCAAGTATGAAGGACATAGCTGAAAGTGTGAGAACAAAAAATTGGGAAAGCTAAGAGAATATTTGTAAAGCTTTGGGTTTTTTCCCACTTTATCTAAAACATTTAGCTTTCAAATCTTGAGTTAAGCAGAGACATAAGTCACTGCATATTTTTAAATATGTACATAAATTATGTTTAAATAATAAATAATATATAAATATATTCTATATTGATATAATATATAAATAATAAATATAATTATGTTTAAAACTCTAATTAGGTCAAACACTATTGAAATACCATAAAATAAAGTATCTATATTAGTAGATGTAAAAGAAAGTATTTATATTAGTAGGTTTAATACATTACTATGTACTCAAGTTTTCCCTGTAAAAATGTAAAGGATGCTCAAACACCTTGTGCTGGAAGGTCTTTCAGGACAACGGAGCTTCCAGTTGTGGAAGATACAGGATGTATCTTAGAATAATCAGAAAGAATATGTATCATCCGCATCAGTGAGCAAAGTCAGCATCCTTCATGAAAAAAAATAGAATTTTCATGGTAAAAAAATCATCTATTAAAAGCCAGATAATCATTTTTCTATTTAGAATATTCTCACTAGTGAAGATGGTAATTGTGAGTAAAGTAACAGTTCAAAAATGGATAAAAAAGGCAACAATGGGACAACAGAGTCTCGATCATAACACAGAAAGCACTGATATTCTGAAGAATTCAAGCTGGAATAAGAAACTTTTAAGTGGGCACTCATATGGTGGGCCTCTGAAGGCCGTTTTTGAACAGAGATTTACAATAAAACTGACAACTGGAGTTTTGCAAATAACCACAGATGAGATTTATTTACCTGGGACAAGAACCAGCAGTTCAGCACCCCTCCCATCTTCACCCACACACAGTGCCAGGTAAACAAAACATGCATCCTTCCTGCAGCATTACCTTAACAGGTGCACTCAGCTGGCGTGAGAAGGCATTAGGAAATCAGATCAATTGATTTGTGCTAAACTGCAACTGAAAAAAACATGCATTGCCTAAAATATTTCTCTCTTTAGTATAAGCCACAATTTTTCCTTTTTCCCACTGCCTGTGTACTATGGTTTATCTATCAGATGTTTGAATGAATATCCTTTTAGCTGACTGGTACCAATAGTCAGATAAAGGTATTGAAGGTAGAATATCACATTCAATCTTAACTAAAAGCTATCCTGCACTTTAAAGGCTGTATCTTTTCCTTTCACACCATCTCAGTTCTTCTGGACTAATAAAAATAGTAGGTCAGTTTGGGGCACAATAATGTATCTGCTTTCTAAAATTCAGGAGTATGTTGTCACACTCATCTGATTATTGAACAACAGTTCACTTCCTAAAACAGCACGGAATGTCTAATTAATTTCCACCTGCTATTTATTTTCACTTGCTAGGAAAAAAATAATCCCTATGAAGACCAGTGTTATCTATACGAGTAGTCTGTACAGTATTGTAAGATCTGTACCGTACACACAGGATAGTGGCAAAAGCCTGCTAGAGTGCATTACCTACAGCCCATGCAGAAACGAGCAGCCAGTTTCAGGATAAGATTCTTACTTGAGCAACAACAGCTTGGGAAACCCCACCTTGGAAAGCACGCTCCCCTCACTCCCCTTCTCCCTCTATCTTTCCAAGTCCTAAGGAAAAAAAAAAAAAAGGCAGCTTTCCAAGCTCTTGAGAGTAGGGAGACTTTATTACAGTCAATGGAGAATTTAGTAGTGAGAAAGCATCAGTGCAGTAGGAAATAATTAGAACTGTGAGAGGTAGGGAAGACCTGCCTAGCAGGCAAATTCCCTTAAAAAAAAAAAAAAAAAGGAAGCTTCTTACATGATCTGTAGGGCTTGCAAACTGCAAACCCAGGGCCAATTTTTTATACTTTTTTTTGTGAGGAGCTTGCAACAACCATCATTGATAATTCCCCTCCCCTGATCTGATCTTTGAA
>JAWWES010000041.1:24770816-24791312 GCA_035583135.1 Lophotriccus pileatus
GTTTGTTAAAAAAACTTGATAACTCTGACATTCAAAAATACTGTTATAAATATGCAAATTAATTTTTTAAAGTAAAATATTTGCATCTCCTTTCCTCCTCCAGGCTTTTGAACTTCTGAGGTCAACAAGGACAAACAATACCACTAGTGTCTCTTTGCAAAAAGCTGGGTTTGCTGTCTGCAAGCAATGGTATCATTTCCATAGCAACCCCCTAACTATTAATTTTCAATTAAAGCAGACACAAAGCGGACAGCCTGAGGCTGGCAGACAGTGTCAAGAGCCCATCTCTGTAGGCAACAGTTTCACACAGCTATCAAGCGATAGGTGCCTCTTCCACAAAGCTGTATCAGAGGTACGTCAAGTTTGGCTGGTTAAAATTACATTAACCTTGAGTTCAGTCCGAAATATTTTATATCAGGCATTTACAAAGAAAACAACATATTGTCCAAAGCCCGAGTCAGAAACAAACTAGCAAACAACAATTTCAAAACCATATGCAGCACAGAAAAGAGGAAAAAAAAAAAAAAAGAAACATGGAAGGGGAGGACATGTTTCTCACTGGCTATGATACCAGTGCATTTGTCAAAAACCTTTTAATCTTTAGTATTCTCACCATCATCATCGTCTCCTAAAAACACACTCCCCACTCTTATGTAAAACAGTCATCACATCTACTCTAATATGCAGATTAGAATTAATTCTAAGGCATGAATTTTCCAAAGATGTCACAACCCCAGGTACTATTTTGTAATTTAAATACAAACAAACCAACCAAACAAAACCAAACCAACAAACAAACTATTTTCAAGTATCAGGGAATTATGTATTTTCTCTCTCTCTCACTTGCCATCTTTTCACCAGAAACTAAGTTTCCCATTCCAAACTTCCACTCACTGCTACCAGCTTTTGGCCCATCTCCCTATTAACAACCTAGAGGTGCACTTTGCATGGTTTGCATTTACCATTCTCTGTACTGCACTGAATTCTTTCTGGCCCACCAACAAGCCCAGAAGACATTTCTTGATCTCCTCTCCCAGAATCAAGGCTGTCATTAGATTTTTTTTTTTAAATTAGTCTTTTAAATCTTCCCATATCTCCTTCCTGCTTTAATTGAGGCAAGTGGGCCCCTGTATGCAAATATAGACCACTAAAACAGCCGGGTCCTATGCAGTCACTTGGGTAGGCTAGACCTCTGGCTGCTACTGCATGGGATTTTTCAGTCTTGGGTGCAGAGAAAAACCCGCTGGCAGTGACAGGTATTATGTCACAGCCTGTTTTCTACCAAACAAAAGATGACAGGCAATGCAAACTGTTTTTCAGATGACAAGTTCCCGTCAAATGCATTGCTCTAATTCTGCACCCTTCCTGCCCTTTTGCCTCTAGCAACAATTATGCAAAAGAACATATAACAGGTCAGGATCCCCCCCAAACTCGATATGATCTCACTTGTAATCCTCTGGACAACTGTCAGCTCTTGCAACAGTTGGATGCTATCTCTAGTACCACACGATCTATAAGCAAGCCTTGCACTGATAAGCCAAAGAAGTGGTTTAGTAAGAGTCCTGAGTACTAGAAGGAACAGGGAGGAAGAAATGCGAATAGTACATATCAGCATTAAGTAATACAAATTCCAAGATGCATGGCCAATATTTAGGGAATCCCTGTATTGATTTAAATCCTAATAACTAGAAATTATATGCTTAACCCTGAAAAACTTTTATATGTGTGACACGACAGGCAACTTGAATAAGTAAGAACTGGAATCATAAAATCATAGACTGGTTTGGGTTGGAAGGGGCTGTACTGATCATCTAGTTCCAACCCCTGGAAGGAGACACAATCACGGATTCACATAATAATGATTAGATTTAAAATTTTATGTATTTACATTATACTGTATATGTGATCACAGAATACACAACACTATATGAAATCTAAAAAAAAAAATCAAAAATAAAATTTTGTTACTTATTTCCTGATAACAAAAGCTACTCCCTACATTTACAATATTATAGTTAGATATCAGAATTTTACTGTTTCTATTCAAATTGTGTTTTAATAATGAGAACATAAAAAGGATGGTATAATTAAAGAAGATGTAACGAACCACTTAAAAGCAGGCCCTCCAAGTTTCTAGTCTTTAAAGTTAAGCTTGCTTAGCAGGCTTTTCCCCCCCCCCCCAGCTTACTCAATTAATAGTGATTAACATTGGTAGCAATTATAAGCATGCACAGGGAAGAGGAAGGATTGACTGTTTGCCCTCCAAGTTTCCAATTTCCCAGTTTTCCAATAACGTCTACTGTTTGCTATGTGCAGACATGAAGTGAATAACACATAAACTCTTGAAAGCTCGTTGTAGATGGGTTTTCACTTTCGAAGGCTTTATTAGAGACTGGCAGTCTCTAGTAAAAGTGGAAAGGCACTGAGGAAACCCAAGCTCACTCTGTACTGAAGACGGTTCCACTGCTGCATCCCACCAGGGCAGTATAGGAATACACTTGGGAAAATGTACAGTGACTCTGGGGCCTATAGCTATAATTTTTGTGAAGACACCATGAAGAAGCAAACCCTACACAACAGCTCTGGTGAGGACTGATGCACATATGCACTGTTCAGGGCTGGGACCCTTTCAACGGGTGAGCCACCACCTTCACAATTTATACAACTAAGTCTGCAACTTCTTCGTTAACCCTAAATGACCACAAGATACAAAGTACAATTATTATTTTTCTTTCATTTTTCAATTTGAAGTATCCTAAATATTGAGAGGATTGGGCCACAGATCAGCAGTACGTGGTCTTGACAGTGGTGTGAGTTGTGGCTCACAGCATTGCACAGGGACATGTGAGGGCAAGCAAGGACACAAGACTTGCCTTGAAGAATTGTCCCAGGGTAAAGGGAGTCAGTCTAGCTGGAGTGAATCCAAGGGTGAACAATCCTATCTGCTGCCAAGCTCTGCTTCCTGGGGGAAAAAAGCTTCAGGAGAAAACCTGGGTGAAAACTGGCACAGGTACAGTGAGGATGACCAGGACCCCAGCAGAAAACAGAGAATAAGCCAGGCAGCCGATGTGTGTCACGCATACAGTTCACACACATGGGTTTTACTAAAAACATCTTTTGCTTCATCAATACTTAAAAAAAGTCTGTGGTTTCCAGTGATGATTATGGTTCGTTCCACTCAAACCCCAAAGTCCTTAATTGTTGACACTATGTCAACACTTACCTTTTTTTCTTCCTCAGAAGGTTAAAAAATGTGTTACAAACTTATCCGGGGAAAAATTATACAACTTACCAGGAATTTAATATTTATTCTGCATCAATTTATTTTTATTTTTTAAAAATTGAGCCAGTAAAAGTCGTTAATTGCTTGACCATTCTTTAATTAACCATTCTGGATACAAACCTCTCTATCCCTGATGGATCATGTTTTGTTGCAAACAGTAAGTTGCCATCACACTACAACACACAGATGGTCAGGCACCAACTGGTTAATAAAATTTTTTACTTACATCATGTGACCAAAGATACTAGATTAAAAACAGCAAGGCAAGCAAATATATTCCTTAAAGCCTCTGTTTGTAATAAACTACAAATATGTTCTTGATCTAGGGTATTTGTGAACCTCTGAAAGATTTTGGCAAAAAAACAAACTAGAGCAGGTTAGAGGGAGAGAGGTGTCTACATCTCTGCTTTAGATTCCACACCCCCCTAACAAGAGTTCAGTGTGTGTTTACCAGGAGGCACTTACAACAGCTGTAGATCTAGAGATACAACAAAGAAGAAAAGCAAGTTTCAACTCACTATTTACAACCCACTGATTAGTTGACTGATTGTTCTTCATAACCATTTATTAAAAATATTTCATTTACAAAAATCCTGTTAGTACACCAAGACATTTCCTCCAAGTAAAATAAACACTTGAGACTTTCAAGGTTTATTCCATCAAATTAATGAAGACATGAATAGTACTTAAAAAAAAAAAAAAGTCATATCAAAAGATACCATTTAGATCTTAGAGAACAGAACACAGACATTCTATACCATCCTGAATTGAAGACTGAATTCAAAAATCCTCTATCATATTGTTGTGGTTTAGTAATGATATTCACCAATTTAGTACTCCTGCTAAAACCACACACCACTCTCTCTCCCACACTCCCCCACTGAAGGCCCCAAAGGCACCAGAAAAGAAAGTATTTACATGGAAAACCCCCGACAAGAAGCAATACCGTACCACTCTGTCTGCCACATTTACCCAATTAGAAGGGACCCCTTCTCTCCAAAGGGGCCTCCCTTTCCCCTGTGCCTTTGATATGAGGTGGTACAGAATAATCTGTGTCTTAGCCACACCCACTCCCAGATACTGCAAAAAATGAACCCTGTCCTGGCTGGAACCAAGAGTCATATACATAAGATATGAAAGAAGCAGGTGAAACCCGTCCCTGAAAACACAGTTTAGTATTTCAGTATGAATGGGTACACCATCTGGCTCATTGATTCTGGTAATATTCACAATTTCACCAGAAAGGCCAAAAGAAATGTAACAGTCCTCTTTTACTTCTTCCACACCTTTGCAATTAGGAGGCAGTTACCAACACTAATCTTTATTTCAGGCTGTTCTGAGTGCATTCCAGAGCCCACTGCCAATGGGCACAACAAGCAATCACAGGGAAAACCTATTTTCACAAAAAAAAACCCCCAAAAAACCTAAAACGATTTATCCATTCTTAATTATTAAAGGACTGTCAAAATAGAACAAATTGCAGATAATTCTTGCCTTCACAGCAGCCAAGTTTGGCAGGTTCCTGGACTCTGGCTACATAGACACTCCTGTCTCTTGCAAAGACAATATGTATGATGGGTGTTCAATACACTTTTCACAACTGCAAGGCAGGGGTCTTCTGCAACTATACAAATCTCTTTCCTTGGGGCAGCACAGGGACATGGTGTTGGCCAATCCCAGCCCTTGCCTGCACTTGCTAAGGGACGATTAAGGAGCACAGCATTGTTCTTCTCAACATCACCATCACTTTATGTTTGATAGATTTACATATGTTTTTTTCTTTTAACTGTTTCAGACAGTAGATTGCAATGTTACTGGTTCCTTCTACTGGCATTTATGTACCTTCCTCCTCTCATGACATTCACAATGAAATGTATCACAGTCAGCAAAGTAAATGATTTTTTTTTTTTAAATCTCTCTTAATCAGAAGTTTTGTCATCTGCTTCCAACCAAAATAAGGCATTCCCTGTCCTTCTTTGATGAACTCCTGCAACAGCTTCCTCAGCTCATCTGTTCTTGGCCTCATTTATTTCAGCTCCATATTACTGTTCTGGAACCCAACTCACAGAGTTCGATCTGGTCTTTTGCACTATTTTGGCTCTGACCTGACAGAGCAGTGACCTACTGAAGCAATTATCCATCCAGACTGAGGACTGAAAAGGAAGGCTTGGAGGTCCGGCCATTACAGCTCTGGCGATTTCAAACACTGCCACCTACCAAGTCCCAGAACTCCACTCTCTTTCCAGTCACTTTGGAAAGGCTTTTACTCTCACGTATATCTCCAAAATAGCTAGGTTCCACATTACACATTGAAGAGCAAATTTCTGATATATTTAAATAACAAGTTTCTTCACTGTCTGTAGGAAAAAAATGCTATTTTAGTGAGGTCCACATAAACAAGGGTTTGAGCTCCCTCTGCAGGCTCCATGTCTGTAATTAACGAAGAAAAGCTTTTCCCACGACCATGCAGTCATAAACGAATAATGATGATGTGCAGAAACAAAAATGTTTTGACAGGATTTGGGATGAGAGTAGTTGAAATTATCATTTATGTTTTTCTTTAAATGACACATTTTGAGAAAATTGTGGCCTAGTGTAAACAGGTGCACTCCACCACAGTGAAAGAGCACCAGACACTTCACTTCAAAGAGGGTTTAGCTAATTTTGTGTTAATTTGAACGGCAATTTAAATAAATAATGATAACTAACTACAAGAGCTAGTACCTAGGGGAAGTGTTAGGAGAAAAGAGTGCGATAAAGACAGAACAGCAAGGGAAAAAAAATGTAAAAGGTTAACTTTTTACTTTAACTAGTAAAGCAGATTATGCTACTGCACCAGACTTATACTGATTTAGTGGTATAGAATATCTGGAGTGTACACAGTATTAAAATGGCAAACAGATTTCTATCCCAAGTAGCATCAGATCTACACACTCAGGAGCTAAATCAGCTCTAAATTTCACTGGAGCCACCATCTAATGGGATTTCATACAGGATTAGGCCAGAAATGTGGATTTCTTTGATATTTCAAGTCCGGTCATTAAAAAGAAGCCTCCTTTTTCAAGCTAATAGCATTTTTCTTTTTCCTTTTCACACTGGGGGGAAAAATTAGGATTTAGAGATTACATACAATCTTGGGAAAAGCTATTCAGATTACACAAAGATAAGAATATAAAAGAGAGAAAATATATTTACTAAACAAATATACATAATAATATTTAAATGAAATACATATCTGAGTTTAGCAGCTCACCTCTGATCCCAGCTTTCACTGCATTTCAGCTTCAGTCTATTCTGGCTGGGAGTTCAGGTATGAAGCCCTCAAAACCAGAATGTAACAATGCAGCAAAGAACTTATTTCACAGCCACAGACATCAGAAAAACCAAACATACAAAAATATTAGAAAACACAATGATATATAAAGATTCATCTCATCTTTCTTAGCAAATGAGACAAAAAAAAAAGATTTTGACTAGATAGCACCAAAGTCTTCTAGAAGACACTGTTCTTTCATCACATGTTTCTCATTAATCATTTCTAATTGGCATTCGGGCAAAATTTTCTGTGATTTCCTCTGTTTACATGTCATATTACACTCTTTTCCTATTCTTATATCTTTGAGGTCTATGCATGCTAACATTTTCAGATAATTGCCCTATTTTTGTACTGCAGCCTCTTAGAGGTAAGACTGTATCACACTATGGAGAGATCTGTAATCTCTGATATGCAGAAGAGCTCTCTCTGGGGCCAGAAACAGTATTGAAGATTCACTACGGAAGCCTTGCTCTGCTCGTCAGCCCACATGCAGCTGAGACACTCTAACACAGCTTTTTTTTATTTGTTGAGATAAGCTACATAAAAAACAACTGGCAGATGGATACTAGTGCTGCTTCCTAGGGATCAGGATGTTTAAAATCTTTGTCAGCAGCCTGGGCAACAGAATGGAGTGGTAGCTCTTTGGATGGTCCCAAATTGGCGGTGTGGAGGGTATGTGGAAGCACTAATGGGATGCTATTCAGAGGGAGCTCAATAAGCCAGAGGAGTGAGACGATGACGAACTTCATGCAGAACCTCACGAAACACAAGTGCAAAGTATTGCAACTGGGCAGTAAGAATCCCATATTGGAGGTGAGGGGTTACCAGGATACAAAGCATCTTTTCAGAGTAAGGTCGGAAAAGCCCTGATGGATAATTGAACATGACCCTACATGTTCCTATGCTATTAGAAACGCCAGTTATATGCTGTATTAGCAACAGTGTAGGCATCAGGTTAAAGGAAATGGCTTGTTCTCTGTGTGGCACTTGTGGCAATGTATCTGGAGTACTGTGCTCTAGGCTTCTTTTTGTACAAAATGCTGACATATTATGAGTCCATCAGAGTACCATCAAGGTGCTAGGGGAGCAAGGACAAGATGAACGGGGAGAATTTCAGAATAGTAGGTTTGTTCAGCCTTCAGAAGGGAAGGCTATGTAAGGATGCCTGTACTATCTTCAAGGACCCTCTGTGGTGAGGTGTGGAAGGGTAGAATCACAGGTTCATAGTGACAAGAAAAAGGTAATGGACAGAAGTTGCAACACAAGCATATCTAATTAGATGAGAGGAAAAAAATCATTTACAGTGAAGTGGTCTAACACTGCAACAGGTCTCCGCTCTCAGAATCAAAATTGACTAGGAAAGACCCTGATCAGCCTGTTCTAAGTGAACTGTGCTTTGAGTGGGACACAAGGACCCATCATTTCTAGAGGGCCTTTTCTACCTGAATTACACCAGAATTACCTGAATTACACCTATGATCCTATAGCCAGGATTGCTAATGGATATCCTTAAGTATTGTAGACATTACCTGAGTCATCTCTGCTGTTGCATGCAATGGTCAAAAGATGAATAGCGGCGTTCACAGAACTTCCCTGGGCATGCATAGACCAGCTCTCACACACATAAGCACAGCAACTCTGCTGAACTAAGGACACGCCAAGTTTCCTACTCATGCTCAGATCCCTGCTCCAGCTTCCACACAGCAAGTCATGTCCCTTATATTAGCCAGGACAAGGTTTGTGCAGTAGTGCTATGCTAAAACTGCATTGGGTAGTCTGAACAGGGCTGGGACAAGACATGCAGATCACACCATTCACAGTTAACTTGGATAGCTTTGCATCAACTTAGATAACACTGTTCTCCTTCTTAGATAACACTGGCTCCTTCTCATTCTTACACTGGATCTATCACAACACATTGGAGCATCTGTTCCAAACAGCTTTAGACGTGGTTTAAAAAACACTGACCTCATCTAAAAATTTAACTAATAATCATACTATACATATATGTTCAGTCATTTGAATCCCTCCCCCCCCGAAAAATCTCTTTGTTAATGAAGCCCTTCATGTTTGTTTTGGTTAACCATGGCTCAGACTTATAAAGAATATTTTACCTGTAGTAAATCATAGTTACAAATTACATAGTTTTACATTATAGTTACAAATTCATGAACCATTAGCTACCGACCTGGTGATCTGATACTCTGCTTATAATGGCCCCCACATTTTAAAAAGCATTTTTCATCAGAAAGTCAGTATCATTATCCCCATTTTTTAACAGATGAAAAAACTGAGGCATAAAATAAGGAACTGATTGGATCAAGGTCAGGTAGCAAGCTAGCAGCAGAGACAGGAATAAAAACAAGGTGGCCTAAGACCTAGTGCAATGTGCCTTACTGTCATTTCCTCACCCCAATGTCTCTTTTGTCTGGGTTCCTGAATTTCAATTTACCCTCTCTCGAGTGTATTAACTTACTTTGAGGAAAAAATATTCTAATTTTTTGGTTGCGTGACTGCTCCCTCTATTGTGATCTTTATAGGTACTCAGATACCTTTCTATATTGTTAAAATATGAAATAAAAGATATGGCAAATGAGATTATATATACGCTTCCTAAGATTAATTTAATGGTGACAGAATCTTGATTTCCTCATCCCTGCACAGATAGTTATCATGTGCTGAAAGCTTTTCTTACTCTTTTAGTGCTGTTAGTGTTGACAACTCTAACCAATTAGTATCTTCCTTGGGCTGTACTAACACACTGTTTAGGGGTACTCTGGCTAATTAATTAAATAAGAGCAGAGATGACAGAAGGATACAGGATTCACCAGTTGTTTTCTTACCTTACTGTTATTTACTGTCCTTCTAACCAGCTTTCGATTCCAATTTATTTAAGGTTAGTCTTCATTAAGTACTTTGCCAAAAGTTATAACAAAATGGCTGGTTTAATTTTTTTTTTCTAACTTTGCTCAACAATCAGTAATTCTTTCAAGAAAATAATTGTATTTCTTTGATAGAAGAGATGACAAATTTTTTAATACTGAAGCTCCTCAGAATCCATAGTGTCACACTCGGAAGTCTAAAGGCATGACTACACTCCGCAGTTAAATATAACACAAGCCATCAAGCATTCAAGCTGCAGAAGGAAGCTCAGAAACTCAGCAGGGCTTTTCAGCATTAATACCAAAATGAGAGTCTCTGCGTGGACATACAGCTGTGCTATGTCGAAGTACTTGCATGGATCAGTACTAGCTAAGGTAGAATAAGGATGTACTACAGCACTTTCTATTGTACAACACAAATACACTGAAAGCATCTTTGAAAGACAGTATCACTTGCCACAGACAAGTTGCAAAACAGCAATTAAGTGCCTAAAATACTTGGTGGTACTGAAGCCTCTAAGTCTGTAAAAGTAATCCAAAGCTTTGCCTCCCTGGATGAAAGGACATCATCTAAGTGCCAGAAGGTCTGTTACTGCATATGCCAAAAGGCACCATGTGATAGCCCCACACACTGAAGGCAGTTAGTGATTCACAAATTTGCATGTAGGACCCTTCAGAGCTGCAAAGCTCACAGGGATGATTATGCCTAGAATCCAAGGAGAACAGTGCATTGAGCAGGAAACACAGCTGCCTGGGTACTCTTCAAATGTGCAGCAAGAAGAGGAGGGAAAAATATTGAAAAAGCTGCAAGGCCTAGAACAAGTGCTGTGCAGTCCTGCAAAATGCCACATTTGACATGGCAAATACAAGTGTTAGTGAACATATAAGTAACTACATAGCTCTTGGTGGCTCATGTAATATCTACTTGCTTGGCATGATCTGATTCAGCAAGGTATTCAAAGCATGTCCACAACTAGAACTTTCCACCTATTCCCACCAGCCTCACTATGAAGTTCGGCCCCTCAAGTTTCTCATAATGCTGTACTGAGGACATTTGACATACATCCTTACCCTTAACTGAAACATCAAACACTACTTATTTAAAACTTCCAACATGTAGATGCAAACATTGCAGTGATTATTCTCTTTCTTATCAATTCCTAAAGGAAAGATATATTGCACATTACAAATTGAAAAGGAGTTGTTTTGCAATTCAGGAAACATTTTGCAATAGTAAAAAATTATTTCTTTGCTGTGGGATGAAAATAAGTTTGATTTTTAAATCAAGTTTGGAGTGTTTTGTTTTGTTTTGTTTTTAATAGAAGATCATAAGAAACACGTCACCTATTCCGCAGTAACATATAAGAATTTTCATTACAAATACCTCCTATTTGTCTTGCAGTTCCTTGTCTTTATTACTCATGAAAAATGGAACGTCTCCAGGAGAGATTAAAAAAAAATGCTCTGCACAGTTCTCAACATCTCAGATGCCTCACAAGTGAAACAGGAATTTGACAACAGGAATTCTTTCTTTTTGAAGTTTGCTGAACTGTAGTAACAGCTGAAAGCCCAGAGTGATGTCCCTCATCTGAATGTTCATCACACTTAGCCCTAATTTCCAAACTCCTGTGGGGTTAGTAAGGATCCATTCATAATCCCAAAGTCACCATTTGCTGCCACTTCCAGGGACTTGGCAGCTTGATATGTACTAGTAAATCAAATACTTCCCAGAAACACTCCTGAGCACTAGAATATGAACACCTACATTTTAAATTGTTGAAATTGCTCTTGAAATGCTTTTCACTCATGCCAGCTAGCACTCTCCAAGACAATTTGGGGGCACAGTTCAGAAGTGAGAACATGGCAGGATCCATTCCAAATAAGCAGGTGGATCTTACCACAAATTGCTTTGAAAGCTCGGATAATTTACACCATAGACATCAGCTGTTCTGTGCAGTGGGACTCAGCACATGGGGATGATTCTGGAAGCATTTTATTTAATAGTACAGACATAGTGTAAAAATCCAGTCACAGTGAAACCTAGTGAAAGGGTCATCCTAGTGATGAGCCTTTGTTACTTCTCTCAAAAAAGCACCAAACATTAGAATCACATAGATGCTGAAAAAACCCCACACTTGCACACCTTTCCTTAATATTTTCCAATGTTCCCGAGCAATTCTTGGGTACTAGACTATCCTGGAGTCCTCTACCTCCTCAGAAACGTAGTCTTCATATCCTTCTCTTCCAAAAGTGATTTCCTATTAAGCCAAGTCATTCCTTTCTTATAAGCCTAAGCTGGCTGGACTATCATTTGATCCTTCAATATACTTGCCTGATCAGTTATCCTGCTATGGCCACAGAACTTCAGACAAATTGATGTTTATCCAGTTGGTAGACTATGGGCTTAGCCTTGCATTGAAAGATATAAGATCTCTTCCAACTGGAAGAGACGATAATTTAAGGAAATATCATTGAGGTGAGGATAAGGAGTATAAAAAGTAGTATGGGGCTCTCTATACTTTTCTGATTTTAGATAACTTAGTTTCTTACATAAGAAGAGCAGGTAGAAACTCATTCTTAAACCTCCTTGAATGTAGTATATGCAGAAAAGAAGTTTTAAAGTTTATTTGAGTCAAGCTTACTTTATCTCAATATTCATGATGGAAAACAAATGAGACTGACAGCTACTACTTTGGGTTTTGAGGCATGAAGGAAGAGAGTATCCCTCCATGATCTAAGCATACATTGGAATAGATTTTTAACCTGGTTTTAACAGTAATTTGTCCACTTGCTGTGCATGATGCTACAGCACATCACAGAAAACTGCATTTTTACATGGCTGCATTACAGTTTTAGACATTTTATTACATAATCCATAATGACATTTTTCTTGCTGTATTCATCTTGGAAGAACAATGCAAAAATGGGTACAACAATGCAAATACAGTTTTCATATAATGCCTCCTTAGGATACAGGGATAATAATGTTATACAGTATTTATTAATGCTTTCTCAGTCAATATGTTACGATTACTGAATTCTTTGTGTCATGGGGCTCAATTGCTTAAATTTGGCAGTCAGGAGAAATTGTAAGCAATAAAAGAGCAAAGATAATCAAACATAAATGTGATCCTAAATTTTTATTGACTGTATTTCTTTATAACCAATATTATCTGTTAGGGCTGGAATTTCATTGAGAGGAGAAAGGTGGCAAAATGGTTGAAGGGAGTGAAAAGGACATGGCCCTTCTGCTCTCAGTCAAAAGAAGTCAAAAAATTTTGGGAGGGAGTGCTGTGTAAACTCCATCTTCTTTGTATGGGTGATATTATTTAAAAAAACCCAAACAACCTGCCTCTGAGTGATAACATAGATATTTACATATAAAACTGTATTTGAGATATGATATGTATCATATGGCATACAGCAGTATCTTTATTAGCCAGGTATGAGATGCATAAAACATGTGCAGGTGAACCAGGACTGGTACTCTGTATGGCATAACACTGTAATGACTTTTTCTTGTAAAAATTTCCTCTTGAAGGTTCCTAATATTTGATCAAGCATCCTGTTCCAAAAATTATGTATTCATTTTTCACTGATTGTGCATCACGTCTTTGATTTACATGTTTTAAATAGACTGTCATTATTAACTAGCAAGAACCAAACAGTTTATTTTAAGAGTAGAAGGAGCAGCTTTCTTGGAACTAGTTCTTTTAAAACTATTATCTCAATAGATGCCTCAAGTGGAAGCCTGGTAGAAGATACTAGAATTAGTTCCTTGTAGTATTTCTTCCTTTTTTCGAAGATAATCAAGGACAAGGTGGCACGAGATAATTAGCCACAAGTATCATTAGCTCCCTGAATCATCTTCATAACTGATACTGAGCTCCTGCAGGCAGCCCTGGCTTACAGTCTGAGACTCCCAGGGAAGGTATTTCAACACAAGAAAGAGGCCCTACATCAGGGAAGAGGGAGCTATGCATATGAATGACTACCTCTTGCTCACTGATAGGAGAACCCTCAGTATTTCCAGCTCCTCACTGCTGGAGTAAAGCAGTTTACCATAGGGACACCAGACTGTTTCTTTGGCCTCTGTCTTTTGCTTTTGGAGTGTTTTCCAATAGGAACACTGTTCAAAAAAGGATCCATTCCAACTCTGGAATAACTGTGCAATCGTTTTTTAAGGAAAAAACAAACAAACAAACAAACAAAAAACCCAAACCAAACAAAAAAAAAACCAACCAAACTCTCCTTAGATCAATGTAAGCAAATAATTGGCCTGCAGCCTGCATTTGTAATTAAGAACATTTGTAGAGTGTTTTATTGGAGACAGAAGATCGGAGTTTTGCCACCAGGTTTATATCCCCATTTTACTGTAGTTTGGATGTCAGTCCCTGCTTTGCAACTACATTCCTAGAGGCAAGTTCACAATTCCCCTAGATATCTCAACAAAAGGTTCTAATTCTCAAAGGGGTGAAACAGTTCCTTAGTTTTGAAAAGTAACACATAAATCAGAATTCAAGAGTTTTAGACAACAAAGTTTAAAATTTTAATCTCAGTAATCCATTATCTTAGTTTTTCCATCTTTCCATCTTTAGAAGTTAAACTAGTGAATTTTTTACAAAGTGATTTTATTTTCTTGGATAAAAAATTACGCATCTTCTATGTATTCTTATTTACTACTATTAAAAAGGTTGTTGTTTTTGCATTTTACAAGATAAGTCTTAACAAGTAACACGAAAGACTGTTTTTTCATTTGGCATCATATTTCTAGGCAGATATAATAGATATATAGTAGATATAGATAATTTTAATACAAAAATTTCAGAATGCCTACAATTATGTTAGGACAGAATTTTACAAGTATCTGTGAAAAATAATTATGCTTTTTATTTTGCACATCCTGTTTCCATTCAAGTGAGACATATAAGAATGAATTATTAATCCTGATGTAAAACCACGGATCTTGTCAATACTTACCAGGCTTAGAAAACTAGAGAATGCTGTTGTTACAGTGAAGGGTATGGCACACACACAATTTCACTACAATGACTTTAATGCTTTAATACTACTACATCTTACCAGTAGGCAGCACTGTTACATCTTTTTAGACGTTAGCAATGTTAATGACACACAGTGCCATCTGCAACTTTCTACATAATATCTGACCTTTACTTCCATTCAACCCTCATTATTTTTTCTTCACGCAGTGTTTCTATCACCCAGATTTTATTTCATAATAGAAAATGATAAGAAAATCAAAATGCTGGAATATTTTTTAGCACATCAAAAATGGGAAATGGCTACTGGAATGGTATATTGGACTGCACTGATCAATTACTATCACTGTCACTGTTTAAAACATGGCAATATCTATACCAAATGATGAATTACCTTAGGCAAATATTTCAGTAACAGAAATTATTCATTTCAGTATAGATTAAATCATTTAGACCTTTAAGATCTTAAAAGAACAAACTGGTAGAATAAACAGTGGTCCTGATCCAGAAAACTCTTTTTCAAATGAAGAGCATGTGGGACATCAGTTATGACAATCGTATCTTAAATCAGACTTTCTTCTCAAGATGGATTTAAAGTGTAAAATTCTGGACAAATGAGAGTCATAAATCAAATAACCTGTTCTTACTGCTCTTTTGAAAATGGCCAAGCCTAAATATACAAACAGCTATGATGTCTTCCTAACTACCCTGATCTTGTATTTGCAAAAAAATTAAAATTCGATACTGATATCAATAGGATTTTTAGATATATAAAAAAGGAAGAATTTTGTACCAACTATATGTGTACCCAGCTGTAAAGGTTACTGGCAAGGGTTAATAACATTACTGGCAAAGTACAGATAACGAATACTTACATTAGAATATGTATCTATTTTATATATATATTTATATGTGTAGATACACACATGTTCCCACACAGACATACAGACATATTTATATGAGTAAAAGCTAAAAAACCCCCACATTGACTTAGTTCACTGGTAAACAACATATACTAGTTTAAACACCTTAGCAGTGCCAAAGATTTTTTCCACTTTCTGTCCTACTTTCATACCAAAATTACAATTTCATATTTCATAAAAAGGCACTGAAACGTAAAATGGGCCAACATCAAAATATAACAAGGAAGCAAAGATAAATTAGAAGAATTCTTTGGTTCTTTCACTAACTAATCAGAGATATACAGAAAAGGACCTTTTAAGTTTAATGATACCTGCTCATTAAATGATGCTAAACACTAAAATACCAGGAACAGCAGGGAATTTCAGTTTACATTAGAGAAAAAAATAAAAGGGTAAAAATGACTGAAGTTGGCCAGTTCAAGCTGATAGGGCACTTCAAATGAATAACAGAAGAATAAAAGAGACACTCTAGGTTAAATTAGGTTCTCCTATGCCTTTTCTTGAAAGTGCTTAACTTCACAAATTTTATTTGAATTAACTAACCTGCCAAAATCAAAGACTTGAATAGGGGTAAAGTTAAACAAGCAACTATACTTCACAGTAAGTTTACCCATTAAACAGCAGATAAAACCTCTGCATAAGAAAAGATGGGGGGAACAGTTTTAAAACATGTATTTTTTCCTTCTCTAGTCATGGAAATGTCATCTCTTTCATACTTTTGAAGTAAAGCTGTACTTCAGAATAAAATTATTCAGATATGAAATGTAATTCGGTTAATAATTTGTTTATAAGAATCCTGTTTTTCTAAGTTCAGCACCCTTTTCTGTCTCTCCATTTGAAATATATAATACTTGAGTATTATGATTTTAGTACTGCATTCAAGATACTAAACAATTGATTACACCTGACTAATAACTTTTGCAAATACACTGTAAAGCATTTAAAAGAAAATAAGCTATTTGAGGAAATGGACAAAGTTAAAGGAGAAAAATCAAAATTTGTAAACAAGAATGTGGCTTCAGATCTTTCTCAAAATACATGCTATACCTTCTGTGAATTTTGTTTTAAGGTGATTACATTTATCATTAAGAATAAAAAATATTTCCATTCTGGTTTGGTTGGGGTTTTTTTTCCCTGTGCATGCAGCTGTAACACAGTAATAAAAATACATATTTCACATATATTCAATCTTCTCCTCACACTTCCATCAAATTTTCTTTCTGTTCTCAAATTAAAAAAACAAACAAATAAACAAACAAAACAAACAAAAAAAAACAAAAAAAAAAACCAAAAAAAACCACAAAAAACTAACCCACACAACCAACCAAACAAAAAAACCCCAAACAACCAAAGCACTTTATTAAGCGGGCAAACTTCTCCTAACAGACAAGTTAGACATGTTTTATCTGCAAAAACTGCAATCCTGAAAGTGATTCCTTGTAGGCTGCATGACCTGCTTGAAAGATTCTGCTCACTGACTAGTATTTGGAGTTTATTTTTTAGTACATACTGTGCTTCTAGATTTTCTTAGCTATTTTTAGCTACCATTTTAGCAATTTGAGAAAGGAATAGAGTGAGAGAAAGAGGAGAAAGGAGCAAAAATATATTTGGGTGCATGCAGGTAGCAAGCAACTCTCTCTCTCTGGGCCTTTCTCAGGCAAAGTGAGTGTCTCTGTTCCTTATTGTCCCTCCCAGAAACCCCCCACCTTCATAAAATAATGCTTAGCCTGAGGATGCAACATTGGATTGGGACACAAGAGCCATGATGTTGGTCACTGACAGAAAAAAAAAAAACGGAGATTTGATTTTCAGAGAGGACAAGGAGTCATGGTTGCCAGGCATGGCCCATTCATCTCACAGATTTAAATGTTCACCCAGGAGACTCAGGTAATGGTTGTCTAGATCACTGAGGGACTGTGTGATTACCCTCATTGGCTTGGAAATACTCCAAATGCTGCAAGTATGGAAGGAATGCGAACAAATGCAACCCCAAAGTAAGAGGTGCCAAGACATTTGTTCTCTTTTGTCACTGACTGACTGTAGACCCTTCAAATAGCCACCTCCAAGGGGATGAATCCGTGCCTCCATCTAGATAAGTGCAATCACCTTTAAACTTTGTTCTCAAAAACAAAGCTGTTGCATCAAAATAGCACTACATAAAGCTGCTGAGTGATGGGTGCTGTGTCAGCCTTAGAAGGAACGCTAGATTCCTTTAGTATGCTGCAGCTATTACTGGCAAGATGCCAGAGAGCATCACCCATCTGGAAGGAATCTGAAAAAGAGGCACAGTAGCAGTTGTAGAATAACAGTGTATGAAAACTCCATATGCATGGTGTTAGATGGACTCAAACATGTGAGAAATATCTCTGCTCTAGAAAACAGGCCATAAAAAGACAAAACAAATTGATGATAGGCGTGAGATAAAGTAAATAAAGAACAAAATTACTATTGTGATCTAGAATAAGTTTTATTCTCCACTTTAACTGGTACTTCTGTCCTATCTAAGAAACTTCCTGTGAAAAAGCCAGGCAAATCTCTTGGCCATTGCAACCAATCTTACAGCATCGATCAAGGAACAATCTCATGTGTATGCTCAGAAGTACATAAAGGCTCTCCTACAGTTCACTGGGAACAACTAAGCTTACTGTAGCATAAAGAACACTGAGTTACATTTCCCCATGCCTTAGCAACACAGTCAGAGCTAACAAGGTCATGGAAGCTCAGATACAACTTTTTATTCACACCTGCACTGGGTTAACTCAAGTGAATACACCCAAGCATCTCCAGTTTGTGTGAAACAGCAGTGAAGAACTTCCTCAGAGATATTTCTCCCAGTCAGAATACCATCAGCAGGCATCAGAATAAAGCACTGGCTGCACTCTCTGTCTTCTTAGTCCCTACCAGATAACACTGGAGAGTATTTCATGCCGAAGACCTAAGCAGAACATGAAAAAGATGAAGTAGCACTACCAGTCTCATTAAACTGAAAATTATATACCATCTCAGAATAAAATTTAAGGGGTGAGTGTAGACGCATTCAGTAAGAGGGAAGAAACTGATTTGATCTTTTCATGATCACCAACATAATGAAGAAAACAACTTCTTAATTAAGAAGTATAAAGTTACAGAAAATACATGAAATGAGGATCTAGAAAAAGTCGTCCTTGTTTGTTAGAAAAACTAGCAACATATTAGTAAGGCTTCATTGAGAAAGTCATCTTTAAGACAGCATTGACAACTATGTAATTACATTATCAGATACACTGACTTAACAGTTTATTCATTCTACTATTAAATATGGATGAGAACAGACAGGATGTTATAATCTTTATTCTCATTAGTATTTTTACTACAAGTGTCTGGTAGCATCAGCTGAGAGGCCTCACTGATACAGGCACTCCATGAACCACAGCAAGAGACACCACCAAAGACCTCATAAGCTGATCAAAGTCATCTTGCAGAATGATTGAGAGGAACTTTATCCTTTCTGTAACTTTCATATTTTATTCTAATTATTTTTGCAGCATGTCTTACAACAAATGTTTCCTTATCTATTATTCTCCTTCTATTCTTAAATCATATTAAGTCATATAATTTCTTTTCATCAGCAAAAATTCTGGCAGATCTGCGGTTGTTCAGCTCAAAAGGATGGGAAGTTTTAAACTAAAATGCGCGCCTTGTGTTCAATTTAAAAATTAATGGTCCATCATATGTCTAAGTCTACCTGATCCCCTCCTTTTTGCAAAGAGGGAACAGAAACTTGAATCCTGAATACCACCTGCCTCCCTGACTGCTTTTCCCTGTGAATGTTTTGGGAATATTACTGGTGTTTTCCACAGAGTTCAACAGAAACACACAGGGAAACACTACTTACCCCCTTGGGGATTGGAGAGAAGGGATAGATACATCTGGAAGGAAGATGTTCCAGTACATTCAGAGCTGATACATGGAAGGTAAGGCTGGATAAATCTGATGCAGGTATTCTGAAGGAATGTTATTCTCCAAAAAATCCTATGTGCCTGGTTTACAGTTATTGTTAGAATACTGATACATGCCACTGCATAACATCCCTCAAATGTTCATGCAATATTTTAATTAGACCCTTTAGCTGAATATTACATGACATTCAAGCTCAATGTCATATAATAGAAGGCAGAGATAGGAAAAATTCCACCAGTCCATCAATCCAGTTGATGCTATTCAAAAGCCAATATGCTCTTTCAAAAAATCATGTATCAAATATTGTAACTACTATTGTATTTTGTCAAAAGTGCTTTGGTGATGCAAGAATAAATGCAGTGATATTAAGACTGGAAAATAATTTGCAAAACCACCTGCCTGTCCAAGAATATCCAAATACTTTAACCAAGTGTCTCAGTTTAAATGAGACACAAGTGTTTTGCTGGGGATAAATTACGAGGAAGACCCAAAACACCTCCCTCTAAGCAATTACAAATCCGAAATTATTAGACTCTGATTGAGGAACACTGTGGGAAATGGAAAATAAAATTATAGCAAGGTAGGAATAACAGCCCTTTATTACAAGGTCTATAAGGATTGGCAGAAACAACAAAAGAACACATTAAAATACCCAAACAATAATCCTACTCCCAGAAACAATCCCCTTCAAGACAAACGAATAAACCCAACAGTGAAAAACCAGTTCAATTTTTGCACCCTTTGGGGCAACTATAACCACAGTCAGCAGGAGGCGCTGTTGGACCACTGGAGATGTGGAGCCTGCAGTTTAGTTAGAGTCAGTCAGTAGGGGATGCTGGTGGATCACCGGCAGTTGCCATGTGGAGTCTCCCGAGTGCTGGAGAGAGAGCTGTACATTGGATGTCCTCCCCCCTCACCAAAGGAAGGGGAAGGGAAAAACCACGGCTCCTGATACTGGAGAACTCACTCTTTCCTGCTGGCTGAGATGGAGATCCAAGAAAACAGCTCCAAACTGCAGCACACCCACAGAAACGGCAGCCCCGACAGCCCGGCAGCTCTGACCGCTCAGGCAGCTGCAGTCCCAAAGCCTGACAGCTCCGACAGCCCCCACAGCTCCAGCAGCTTTGGCAGCTCCCACAGCTCCACAGCTGCA
>JAWWES010000041.1:24791412-24864267 GCA_035583135.1 Lophotriccus pileatus
CCCCTTTCCCCCCAACACAGTGGGCAGGGGAAAAGGGAAATTCCAGCATAGCTCCAAGGACAAACAAAACCATGACACCAAGTCATGAGAGCGATGGCTCCCCTTCCGAAGTGTAGTGGTTTTTTTGTGGCTGGGTTTTGGTAGTGGGGAGTGGGCTACAGGGGTGGCTTCTGTTAGAAGCTGCAAGAAGCTTCCCCTGTCCCATGGAGCCAGTGCCAGCTGGCTCCAGGATGGGCTTCCTGCGGCTGGCCAAGGCCAAGCCAGTCAGGAGTGATAGTAATGCCACTGTGATAACACATTTAAGAACAGACGGTTGTGGTGCAGAAAGAATTCCAGCCAGAGAAGAGAGAAGTGAGAACATGGGAACACAATAGAGACACCAAGGTCAGTGCAGAAGCAGGGGCAGGAGGTGTTCCAGGTGCCAGAGCTGGTGCCCTAGAGCCCATGGTGCAGCCCATGGTGGGGCAGCCGTGCCCCTGCAGACCAGGGAGGACCATCGGGGTGCAGAGACCCACCTGCAGCCCATGGAGGAGCCCATGCTGGAGCAGGTAGATATCCAAAGGAGTCTGTGACCCTGTGGGAGGCCCAAGATGGAGCAGGGTCCTGCCAGAGACCTGCAGCCTGAGGAGAGGGAAGCCCACGCTGGAACAGGTTTTTTTCAAAATCTGTGCGTCTTTAAATAAGCCAATCAGTAATGTTTTCAAAAAGTTGTGAAAAAGCAAGACCTAACACACAACTGATCTAACTGAATAGCTAGCTAGCATCTAGCATCTTGATGTGTACCTCAGAGAAAGCAATCTAAATGGCATTTGGTCCATCTTGAAAGACAATGTGGTATCCAATTGATTAAAACAAATGTGTCCTCTCTTCTGACCAACTTAATACCTGTTATATTGGTAAATGCCCTCTTTGCTAACACAGATTGATGGATAGTGTTTTCTTCTTTTGAAATAATTTATAAGCTTCTGATATTAACTTATATACAAATGAACCTAGTACCTGTATTAGTGGTGGCAATTCCTAGATATGTCACCAGAATATATTCCTTTAATAGGTAATTTATTGACAATATATTAACTGGAATTTCTTTTTTTGGGGGGAGGCTACCAAACTATACTAAGTATCATCAAGCTGCTACCCCTGCATAGGACCAGACTCAAAGATTCCATACAGTGTTGATTATAAATTACAAAATTACTTACACCTGAATGCAAACACTGTGCCAGGTGCTTTTCAAACAGGAGAGAAGTGATGTGGCTAGCATGTAATTCCAGCTAAATGAAGTCACGTTTCTTAATTTGCAAACTGGTAATAATGGAACCTGCCTTCTTTAGAAGTTACATGAACAAAAGTGTGAAACCACCATTCTAGAACACTGTATTGCTACCACAACCCCAAAATTATTCTTGCCTAATGCTAACATCTAAAGAGAATATATACTAAAAGATGAAAATAAAGGATTATCTTAAAATGGATTGGCCAAAGTGGTAGCTATGTACTAGTTGTCCTGCTTTTTCCTTTCACTCTCCCTACCATTATTTATTTGCTTCCTGCACAGATTCTAAAATAACTTAAACTGCTTACAATCCACATTTTTTGTAATAGGAAGAGGCAAATAAAATCTTACAAAATCAAAAAGGAATAGGAAACAACCCTTTTTCTTACTGTGCATGGCAGTGTGTTGAAGCTGGCCACTGAGATTAAGAACACACATGATCATCTCAATTCCTTTAAAATAGGAGAGAAAGGTCAGGAACTTATCTAAGAAAAAGTCTAGATGAGGTGATATAGAAGCTTTCTTTATGCTGGCTTTAAAGAACTTCATCAGAAAGTGGTATTTGACCCTACCAAAGGTAAGCAGAGTCCAGGGATTGTCTTTAAAACTTAGTATTTCTCAGAAGTTACCTAAAAATTCAATCTGAGATTGCACTACTTTTCGTTACAACTAGAACAAAAAAAAAGACAGTGCATTGTTCCTTAATATTTTCTTACTTTACCACAATAAAAATTGATACCTGAGTTGCATCTTTTTGATCTATTTTTCATAGATAAACCTTAGTCTTGCATCACGAAGAAACATCTCTAATGGGTTATGACAGTTTTGACATAACTAATTTAGATTTAAAATACTCTTATATGCCACGGGAAAAAAACAAACAAACCTGTCTGCAGTATTTGAACTTTGTATTTCCAAAGAGAAGTACAGAAGCAGAATTTAGCTTCACATTAAAGCATTAAAATTTACGTGCTAACATGTATGTTCATTTTCTAATAATTTATTACAATCCAGAAAAATCTGTACTTTCTTCTATAGTTTGTACAGTCCATGGAGCTTAGAGAGAAATGAAACTGCCCATTCACAAGGGTTCTTAGTCAACTAAATGTAAAATGTTATTATTTCAGATGACCTAGGATATCACGCCCAATTTTTAGCTGTCAGTCCAGGAGGACGGAGGTCTCCCATTAGATCTGCTAATCTACTGTGGACATCTCAGATATTTAAAGGCATCTCTAGTGACACTAGAAATGTTTGTTTTGGCAAATAAATCCCATTCTAGACACCTTCTTAGGTGCAAGCAAAATCACTCCCCAGACTCAGTTGTCTGCATTGATTTAAGTGGGAGCTCCATTCACTAGAAATTGAAACTTTGCCACCTACTGCAAGCACAGACATCTATGACTGGGCATGTATATTCAGGTACTTCAGTCTGAGTGCTGAACCTTATTCAGGGTGCATTGTCAGCTAGACAACACCACTAAAAAGTATTAAAAATTGTATGCATTGAAAATAGAAACTGCTCTATATATGTCTGACATAGCCCCATATGGAAGCTGCTCAAATGAACCTTCTTTGTAGAAAAGTGACACACCCCTTGAACTTGAGTTTCATCTTGAAAGCTTTACCTAAAAGTGGCAGTGACTGAAGACAATCAGATTTCAGTACTGTCATGTTTTTTGAGCAATGTTATATAATGGCAGAGCCAGCTATAGAGATTTTTCATTTAACAGGGATTTTTTTAGACACCCATTTTTAACTAAAGCTTCTCTATTGTGGGTAAGGTATGACTTTGCTACTAGAAGTAGTGCTTGACAACTCTAAGGGGCCCACCAGCATCGATGCAGGACTGAAGAAGAGAGAGGTCTCTTTCTGCCTGAGTTATAACATCTCTCACCCTAAGGAAAACCTATGACGTAACATGTTTTCCTTATCTTCCACGACTCTGTTAGTATCAGAAGAGAATATTATAGAAAGGGAATATAAGAGGGAAAGCATCTTATCTTTATCCAGATCAGGGAAAGCAGTTGGACTGATATTACAAAACAGAGGAGGGGAAGAGAAATGCTATACCACCACTGGCTCAGAGATGCTGTTGGAATAATAACCATTGTTGCTGGAGTTTGTCCCCCTGGAACAAATACTGACAGGATTCACAGGCAGGGATCTTGAGAGTTAGTGCACTCTTGGCCAGTCCCTGAAAAAGTACGGGAGGACACTAATTCCCCATCTGAACTTTAGGAAGCAGGAAACAGAAGAGCAAATAGCGTATTTGCAAGAGACTCCAAAAGAAGTGTGGGTGCACAGGAAGAATATACTGGGAAACATGTACTACTTCTCCAGTATAAGCAGAGCGCATCAGACTAAAAATTCTCCTTGTACATCTCCATCTTGTGGGCTTTTTTCCCATACCACTCAAATCCTCAGGTTTCTTTATGTACATTCACATCTGTCAGCATGATTGTCTTCCCTCAGCACTTCAGAGCTTGTTCTGCCAGAGGTTCTAAGTCTGTACATCAATGTGAAAAACACAAAAACCATTCTCACACCTACCACAGAGTGACCACTACCAATTCCTAATAATATCAATGTGTAAGAAAACATTTATACAGCACATCTTCTACACTGGTAACTGTACATTCATACTCATTGTTACACTTCAGCCTCATGTGAGGTTTCCTAATTAGCAATGGGTTTGGTTTCTTCTTTCCTCTCTGAATAATAACTTAAGACGTCTTCACTTTTTCACAAATTTTTGAGGGTCTTTATCTTGCTCTACAAAAAGAGCATTCACCTATTCAGATATTTTTCATAACTATGCAACTTACTAAAGAAAGCAACACTAAATCCACTGTCATCTTTCAGCTACTCTGGAAAGCAGACATGCTATCTACATCCTCTTTTATATATATATACCTTTTTTTTTTTCCTGCCAAAGCATCTGGTAGAATTCTTCATAAACCAGTGAAGCATATGGGAAATTGGGAATACCAGATATGACAGGAATAGCTATAACTGCATTCATGTCAACAGTGTTCATAGGGGCAGAAGCTCTTCTCCCAGTCAGAAAAAATAAAGCTAGTGCATATCTGGAGGAGAAATAAAGCCTCCAGAAAAATATGTACTGCTCTGCAATACAGAGCAATGCATATCCTTTATTCACAGATTAGCACAAAATAAAATACAAAATGCTACCTTTTGTAATTGCATTGAACCCATTGAGTCAATATTAAGGATTTGAGTAAAAGTAGCCACAAATACCTTGTAAGCTATACACATGCTGCAGAATACTCAGAGATTACTTATGTCATAAAATTCAAAAGCAGCTAGAAACTCAAGGTGATGATTAAACTGATTTTACCATTGTTTTGTTCTTTTTCTTAGCAGATGACAGTGATGCTATAAATCTTGGATTAAAATGCATGATTTAGGATCCCAGGAGAATGAAGTCAATAGGACAGCACCATGGGAAAAACAGGCAGAAGGGCAATAATGCCGGTCAGTGTTACACTGCTTTGGGTTTTCAGTGAAACCTACTGTCTACAGGAGGGACTTTGAGTATTATACTGGATAATAAGGAGGAGGGGAAGAAATCTGAGCAGGCTGAAAGGGGCACATAATTAACATCTATTTCATATGACTGCACTCACCAACAGTGACCACACAACACTTACTCCCAGATATGACTTTGCAGCAATTACCATTTGTTCCCTTTCTCTTTGAAAGGTTTTTCCCAGAACCTGAACTATGCTGACAAGTTCTAGAATAATCCCTCGCTTATCAATGTTTGAAGCAACTTCAGTACATCTAAGACTGGATCCAAATGCCCAGTCACTGGTTACCTTCCTTGAAAGAAATATTATCCAACATCAACCACTTAGAACAGAAACTAAAGATCTTTTTAGACAGAACACAAAAAATGAAGAGCATGGAACACTCGTGAGTTTGGTCAGTGCTAACCACATATTAGAATACGAACTTCAAAACATCTGGAATTATAGAGCCAAAATAAAGCAAAGGAAGATAAAGGCAAAAACCAATACTATAGCACTCATATACTGGTTGCAACTTAAAGAAAAAAGAAAAAAGAGAAAACCAATTAAATCACAAGTGAAGAAAAGGAGAGTCTTAAGAGGCCACAAGTTGTTGGGTTTTTAGAAACACACTGAGAGTTAACAATATTTTAGTCATGCTACAGCACCTGGTCTATTCTCCCTCAAAATGGTCTAATGTAAGAGACACAGGGATAGTTTGAAGGTAAGCAGATTGACCAGAGGCTGAGAGCCATGACTGGTGTTCCCCTTGAGAAACTGACATTCAGAGGACAGCTCAAAATCTCTTCTTCCATGCAGGTTAGGGTGAGCACTAAATGCTTTATTTATCTCCTCTATCCCAAATAAAATTTGAGATTACACCTGTGAAACAGGACACATTTAAAAAGGTAAGGTGAGTAAGTTGATTAGCTAATTAACCAAGCTCTTATATACAACCCATAGGGAGCATCTCAAATGCATAGGACATTTTTTGTTATTAAAAAAAAATAGGACAAGGAAGATTTATCATTAAAATATATTTCACTAATTATACCACCTGGAGTTCCTTCCACAAAACAAACTTTTAATTAGAAAATGTGGGTTTGTAGAAAATATTTGGTATAAAAGTTTGATTGTTTATTAAAAGTAGAATGGAAAGTTCCTTGCATGATAAGGGAATATCTGTACCTCTTTAGAGAGTGTACTTTGTCTATTTAAATGACTCAAAAGTCTCTTCAGAAAGTATTGGCATTTATTTTTTGTATCCTCGTTAGGAACAGGAGAAATTTGTTTTTTCATGGTGGAAGAGCTTTGCTAATTGTAAACATACAAATTATTTCTCTTTAGGTAAGTAGTAAAACCTGCTGAGACGTTTAACATAAGCCAACTTAAAAGCTGAAAACTCAAGTCCCATACAGGCCCTTTGTTATCACCTGAGTCTTCCAAAGCAGGTGCTTTCTTCCCAGAAGTATCAGTCGCCTCATTCTCCATGGCTGGAGAAACTCAGCTCATACACTGCATTGCTCTATGTATTGCAAAAAACAGCCTTGCCTTGCACTGGAGCTGTAGCTACATCTGTCATGTATAAAATCCCTTAAATTGCTTATAGTGTCTTAAGGAAAAGCAGCAAAGTACTGCTTTTAAGGCACACAGCAGAAAACAGCACAGACACATGGGAGCACTTTTGATGCCCATCTTCATGCTCTTAAAATAACACTTCATTTATCTCTTTTATTGCATGAATATCCTTTTCAGAATAATATTAGTGGACTTCTATTTTTTCCTGAATAGGGTTTTTTCCCTGAATATTTGTCTTAAATAAGGAGTTATGAGAAAGTCACTGGACAGGCAGGGGAAAGCTGAATGACTTATTGATATGGAATATCAAAGGGACAAATCCCTATTTCATATATTCCCTAACTTAGTCCACATATAAGGGAAGAGCCATAAGGTCCCATCACTGGGGCTCACAAAAGAAAGTGAACAGCAGTCCTCCAAAACCAGGAATGATCAAGGAAAGAACAATGACCTGCATTTATTGCTGGCTAGTGTTCCCAGTTGAGTTAATAAAGTTGTGGCCTAATTAAAGTGAGCACTTCACATCTTGTTTTTCTTCTTGCATGGCCGGGACAATTAAGCATCCTTTGATGTAGAGTGCTCTGAGGAAATCTCCCAATTACTTTATGAACAATTTTTGTCATAAAGCCTGAGAGAATTTATTGAAACCACCTACAATAGAATGAGGCCAAAACCAATCAACACCGGATGACCAGACTTAGGGCTAAGAACTTGAAACTAGAAACTAGAGGTCACTAAGACCACAAGCAAAACATCATACAGAGAAATTTAAACTCTGAAAGTGCTAGTTGGGTACAGTAAGATGAACAAAATTCTCTGAAATTACTCAGATTAACTCCTTGAATAGAAAGTGTTGACAATCATTGATTTTCTGTGTACTGGAGGTTGTATTATCCTGTGACAGCATTTCAACTGAAAACTAAATTAAAAGTACATGTAACTGCCCTGCTTAATTGATTTGAAAAAGGCAATTTGTTACTTTTTAGCAAAACTAAGGAAAGATAGCACTAATTTCACATATTAGTAATTGGAAATAGTAGTTTGTTATCCTAAAGTCAAAGTGTTATGGACATAGAATAGTAAGGATTATCTACCACTTCAAACCTCCTGTTATCATAGGCAACCATGCTATATATTTTCCTCTATGAACTGATCCATTTCCACCTTAAAACTAGTCAGGTTAACATATGTATCTGAAAAACTAAAAATACAGGGAAAATAGTCTTAAAAAACAGTATGCATAAGTATTGCAAGTAGATATATTTAAATCTTAAACTGTATATTAATTATTTTAAGTATCATATACTCTATTCATTGGTATATGCAATACATCTGCGTTCAAATGGACCATAAATATGACTTTTTTTAAAATAATTTTTAGATAGTAGTAACAGGGAAATAGTAATTAAAAAAAAAAAAAAAAACAGTTACAGTGCCTTCCAGCTTTAGGAAAAGTACCACTTTCATGTTGTGCTAATGTATAACAATTTTTAGGTCCAGCCTATTGTGTCCACTCAGTGTCCACTTCTGGAGACAAAAAAGTACCCAATACCTAAAGAGAACAACTATGCAATTGGAATACCAAAAATACACTTTCTTTTAAGCATAAGGAAAGTATAGTATTTTTAATTCTCATCTTTAATTACTTATTTTGTGCTTGGGGTAAAATTTGTTTTGTGAAATTTGACTGTCCGTATAGCTCAGCTCTTTGACACTGAGTCTTTATAATTAAAATGTGAATTAAGTTTTAAAGACAGTGTTATTACTCCCTTCACTAACACAAACTGGGCAGAAAATATATAAATAATAATAAACCCGCATAAAATCCCCTACAAGGCAATTAATCATTAGTACAAATTAGCTCTAAAATGCATCGCAGGCAAGTAAAAAAAGCTTCAATTATTTTTGCCTTACAGTATAATAATGAGTCTTAACTAGGGAAAAAAGACACAGTAATTTAGTAATGTTAAGATCTACCCACTGGAAAACACCACTTCTGCTGCTGAAATATTTTAAGACATATATTCCATTCAACCCCCCAAACAAATAGCAGACTGTACTTCAAATGCATTGCAAGACTATTAGGTAATCTTTTCCTTTGTTTAGATTCAGTAGGGTTCAGTGACAAACATTCATCTTTTCTTTCTATAAAAGTTCCTGTTCTTTTGGTTAGTTAAGAATTGCCTTAGTTTTTAGTAGCAATTCACAGTTTACTTCACCACTGATTAGCCTCACACAATAAACCTCCAAAAAAAAAAGTAAAAATTATCATTTAACTATTTTAAAATTATGAATTATTTGTCCTATGTTTAGATCACAGTGGAAAGAGCAGTTATATCTGTAGGTAGGCTAATAGAATCAGACACAAAGCTTCTGAAATAAACCAATACCAGCTGCTCCCATGCCTCATTACTCAGCAGTAGATGCTAGCCTGAAATACTGTACATTGCAGAATTGTTGGCTTTCAAAAGTCACACAGACTTTTGAGAAGACTTACCAGTACAAAACAGAGACTTCTCTCAGACAGGGGGAAAAAAAAAAAAGGAAAGAAGAAAAGAAAAAGAGAAGTCCTATACTTCAGGGTATGTGTGCAACTATTTTCCATTAAAAGGCACACGTATTTTCCACCACCATGTATTTTATTTATTTTAACAGGTGAAAGCAATCAGACTTTAAAATTATTACATTGACAATGTTCCCACTTCTAAAAGAATAATTAAAAAATTCTAAAACTAATGAAATATCTTTTTGATTGGTAACAAGTACTTTGTGGTTACAGAAGATACTGAAGTACAAATGTATCATAATCAGTGTCTAACCATTTAGCTCAGTAAGAGAGGACACAGTAATGGGAAAAAAAATTTGGCTCCAGATATACCATGCAGTCAAAAATGCTACGCACAGGTAGCATTTTGTATGGCTAGAAATACGCTGTTCAAAAACAGAACTTCTAAAAAATAATCATGTTGCAAAATCCTTATTAAATTAGTTGAGTTTGTACTGTGCAAAAATTAGATTGCAACAGCTAAAACTCTCAATAAAAGGTACTGTCAGACCCTCATCATTTCTAACAGTCATTAAGAAAGCCTAAAGAGATTCACCTTCTTAAAACACAGAAGTAATTTTAATGTAAAAGTTTACACAATTAAAATTATAGAGGTTTAATTTCCAACAAGCCCCAAAGAATTCAATCTTCCATGGCTCTCAGGACTCATCTTCAACACAGAGGGTTAGTTTTAAACATTTATGTAATACATTTGGTATTAGAATTAAAAACTTGAGTATGTTTGAAAGAACATTTATATTCTAACAGGAATCAATTGTATACTTCTAATTTTCCTACTGTGAAGATAACATTTTGATACACACAAATTAATTAGTCAGAAAAATTCAGGCAGACTTCTGCTTTATTGAAAAAAATATTCAACATGGTGTTCTGTAGGTACTCTCTGGCACCATTTAGAGGCAGTATGGCACAATATCGTTCTTAATTCTAAAATACTAAAATAATAAAAAGCAAGTTCTGTGCTGGTACATATTTCAGAACAGCATTGTATTTTTATATTAATCATTAGGTGTTTTTTTCTAATATTTTGTGTATCTGAAACCGTCATCAGCATAATAAAATAAATTCAACTCACCATTTTCAGCCTAATAAGTGCTACTGAGTATTATTTGCCTTACTCTCAAGTGGAAAATTATGGAAATGATTATATGAGATCTAAAACATAAGCAGGCACTTGCAGGAAGCATGTTAGGTAAGGCAACACCTTGTAAGTTCATCAGATAAATTGTTACATTTATAGAGATTTTCTAGCCTTTTCAATGGGATGATATGGTCACAATTATACTTACAAGACTATTCATCCAATTTTAAATCACTTTAATTAAAAAATTCACTTATAAATAAATCACAGAAAACCAAGTAAAAAAAACCTGAATATTTAAAATATAATATTCAGCTACTTTGAAAACATAACACTATTTTTGGTAAAATGAGGCCTCACTTTCCTCTGTATTTGTCGGATTTTAAATAAATTGTATTCAATATCCTGGATTGCCTTTGACAAATCAAAAATACCTATGAAAATTATCATGAAATAATGGAGGAAAAAAGTCTCTTGGGTCAGAGAGGTGGAGCAACATCCAAACAGTGCAAATTTGGACCAAAAGTGATTTTTTCACTGCTAGACACTTATCTTAAGATGCAATCAGGTATAATTTGCTTCACCCCTAGCAGAATTACAGCATAGTCAAGCTAAGGAGCCTGGCAATAAATCAGTTCAGAATTCAACATTTACAGTGATATCCCTCATACTAATGACACATCCATGTCTGAAGGCCATAAATTCCTTACCAAGTGAACATAGAGAATGAGAGAGTACAATTTTTTTTGTGTGTACTGTGCCATGGCACTTAAAAAACAGCTGAAAGTATAACTACATTCCCAAAACATAAAGTTAACTAACAAAACCTGTGTTATTTTCAACAGAAGTTGGGTTAAATCATGTCTTTTTCTGCCATTGCTTCACTTAATCTCAGGAGCCCCAGTCCTATTCGTACTTTTAGAGAAATATCTGTAGACTACAGATCAGAAAAGACAGCATATAAAAGCTGGATGTGTTCGTTAAAATAGTGTGAACACTTCATATTTGATTTCTAAGCAGGTAACAAAGATCCATTAGTAATTCTACAAGTGCAGTCTCTGAGCTATACACCAGCCAGATCCCTAAAGTCAAAGTTTTTATCAAAAACAGTGTACTGGATTTGCATGGCAAGGTTTTGGTAGCAGGGGGCGCTATAGGGGTGGCTTCTGTGCAAAAATGCTAGAAGCTGTCCCTTCATCTAACGGAGCCAAAACAGCCAGCTCCAGGATGGACCTGCCACTGGGCAAGGCCGAGCCCATCAGCGAGAGTGGTACCACCTCTGGGATAACAGATTTAAGAAAGGGAAAGGGTGACTGCATAACAGAAAAGGCAGCCAGAGAGATGAGTGAGAATATGTGAGAGGACAAACTGTGCAGGCACCCAGACCAGTGAAGGAGGAGGGGGAGGAGATGCTAAAGGAGTCAAAGCAGAGATTCCCCTGCAGCCCATAGAGGACCCCCTGATAGAGCAGGTGGATGCCTGAAGAATGCTGCGACCCCATGGGAAGCCCATGCTAGAGCAGGCTCATGGAAGGACCTGTGGCCCCATGGAGAGAGGAGCCCACGCGGGAGCAGGTCTTCTGTCAGGACTTGTGATCCCTTGAGGGACCCACACTCAAGCAGTCTATTCCTGAGGGATTACACCCCGTGGAAGAGACCTGAGCTGGAGTAGTTCATGAGGAACTGCAGCCCATGCAAAGGACTCAACACTTGAGAAGGTTGTGGATGACTGTCTCCCATGGGATGGATCCCACTCTGGAGCAGGGGAAGAGCATGAGGAGTCCTCCCCCTGAGGAGGAAGCAGTAGCAAAGAAAATGTGTGATGAACTGACTGCAACCCCCATTCCTGATCCTCACGTGCTGCTGGAGGGAAAGAGGTAGAGAATTGGGAAGTACAATTAAGACCAGGAAGAAGTAGGGGTGGAGGGAAGGTGTTTTAAGATTTAGGTTGTTAGGGTTTTTTTTTTTTCCATTATCCTACTCTGATTTTGATTGGAAATAAACTAAATTAACTTGCCTGGTAATGACAGTAATCAGTGAGTGATCTCTCCCTGCCTTTATCCCAGCCCTTGGGTCTTTCATTATCTTTATCTCTGCCCTGTCCAGCTGAGAAGAATGATGGAGTGGCTTTGATGGGCACCCTGTGTCCAGCCAGGGTCAACACAACACAAAAAGGCACATAAATAAGAGGAAAACCAAGAAGTGTTAATAAAAATACACAACCATTAGGGCTTAAGAAAATAACAACCAATTCTTAAAATGTATTTGGGAAAGAATAAGCATTTAGTAAATCTCAGTTTGGGGAAAAGGAAGATGCTTCATTAAAATCCAGAGAGATCATTTGTACCCCAGAAGTATTAAAGTCAATGGAGAGTAATTAAAGCAAAAGAAATTCACTGAAACATTAATGCAGGATTTTAACAAATCTTGAAATACTCTACAAGATCAAGAGAATTACAAAATCACTGTGGTGTTTGTGTTTACGAAGATCAAACCTGAGAAACTACAAGTAGACTGACGTCTTATAAATTCTAGAAAGGTTGAGCAGTAAACAATTAAGAAATTATAGCATAATTCATTCACTTGTAAGCCTTGTCAACTGAACTCGATAACATTTTTTATGCTACAACAAGTTTGGCTAATAACATTAACTTGCATTGCCATAGTACACTTAGATTGCTACAAGATTTGATCTTGCATGGCATTTTCAAGCACCATACAAAATCAATACTCTACATTACATGGATTAAAACTGTTTAAATACGCAGATCTTGAAAATTCCAAGTGGAAAATTGTCAGACAATGTAAGTTCTCTGAAGAACTTTTATTGTCCCAAATTTATTACTACCGTTGTAAATCAGAGATTAATTTTTTTCAGATGACCTCAGCCTTGTCACAATGGAAAATATCAATCAAACAGATGGGCCCATCTTTCTCAGTATAACTCATCTGAGCCTCACACATCTAAAATGCGCCTCTCAAATAGAAATATTAGAACTATAATCCATTTATATAACAAAGGGTTAAGAGATAACTTCCTAACCAACTGTAAATATCTATAAGGCCTGAGATACTTTAGAGTAGGCAGCTGTTTAATTTAGCAGAAAAAATTATTTTGGAATCCAATGATATTATTTGGCTATATTCATATAAAAGTCACATTTCTTTATTTCTAAATAATGAAAATAAATAACCTACTAGTACCAACTGTTGACAGATATGGAAGATTATCTACGTTTCCAAATCTTTACATCTTTCATATTTTTCTAAAAGAGAAATTTCATTTCCACATTTCAAGTGGAAATTATACTACTAAGGAATACACAGTCTTTCAGGAGGTTCTGAGATCCACCCACACTATGCAACAAGCCCAAGTAAACGAGGAGGACTAGGTTACCTGTCTTTTCATATAGCAACCCACCAAAAGCAAGAGAGAAAGGTAAAATCTTGACACACATGTGTTAACACATGTTTACATTATTAAAAGAAGTTAATAATGTAAAAAAAAAAAGTTCACAGCTACTTAATAAACCTATCTTCTGGTTTTCTCCACAAGATGCAGTGCTGAGAGTGAATCTACAACCGGAAAGTTTGACAGTAATCAAATCTAGATTGTATTACTAGCTTCTCTACTCCTAAGAATGCAGGTTTTTTACTTCAGCAAAGTAGTTTAGAGCAGTAGCCTTAAGAGGATTGGACTGTCCCATTTATCACAACCCAGCTGTACCTTAAGGACCCTGGCTGGCTAGTTGTATTACACAGGCTTGGAAAGGCAACACAGGTTATGAAGGATTTTTACATACATACTTCTTACTACAACTTCAGGACCAACTATATTTTACAAAGATAATTTTTATGAAGGTGGAAAGGAAAACTTGATTTGTTTTAATGTGTTCAGAAGGAAGTATGGAGAAACGGGAAGAAAATCTAAAGACACAAGACTGAATTTCCTTTCAGCAATAGAGGAATTTAATCTCCAACACTACCAGAATACGCTAGGGATATATATCCATAGAAATAGACAGACAGATCTATCTGATAATTAAAAAGAAAAGCTTCATTTGTTATTTTTCTGATTAACTTTCTAAGAGAGATACAGAAAGTGCTAAACTTTTTGTGATAAAATAACCCAGTTTTTCTGTGGGCAGCCAAAACTAGCCAAGCTCTGGTTTCTCCAGAAGGAGTTTATAGAAATTTTCTGATGCAATTTGTATTGCTTCTTCTCCCTTTTTGCTCCAACTAATTTAAGTTCTACTCCTCTTCCCTAATTCTTTCTCTTTTCCTATCCTATCTATTCCATCTTACCTAGTCCCAGCTCTCTTGTACCTCTACTAACTCCCAGCTGGCTGAGAGCCAGCAGGTGCTCTGAATACTTCTACATAAACATGCTCTTTGCTGCTGAGTACTCATATAGTAACTATGGGATTAAAAGAACAGCATATAATAGTTATTAAGCAAAAATTCAACCTGGGTTTCATATTGACATCTTGGTTAGTATGACAATCTATAAATAACTTTTTCTTTTTCCCGCTGGAGAACAGTTGGTTTAGTAGTTTGGTACAAAGGCTTTTCAGTTCATATCTATTTGGTTCCAAATACCTCAATCTGATCACACACACACAAAACCTTGGTTTAGACTCTACTGAACACTCCTATCACAACTGTGATGAAATTTGGCAATTCAGTGCCATGTCCCACAACCTGGAATCTTGTCAGAAATTACGAAAACCAGTTAGTTAATAGATTTGTGGCAGATGCTGATTAGGATAGCCAGATATTAAAATGAATAAGCATAAACACATTCCTCACTCATCCACTCACTGACCAAGCCTTCTTTTTTCTTATCTTCCAAGCAAAATCTGTACTTTATATTCCTTTTAAAAATCCACCTCTTTAGGAAGTCTTTTCATGTTTTACCCAACTTTACCTCATGTTTGTACTAGCCTGCAAAAAATTAGTGCTGCATTTTCTTCTGCTGCTTTAAGTAAGGACTCAAAAGAGAACTCAAACGTTAAGGATAACTGATTCTGCCAGATCTGTGAAGAAAATAGTTTTTCAGGTAAAGCACATGGGTTCTGGGAGCTAAAGTAAGGTTTCACTTTTTTCTGATGAGGAGGTTGTAAGTGATGGCACAAAACACCAAAAGAGTGAGTGAAATCTTGTACCAACAATTGTTTATTGTTGTTGGGCTGGGGAGGTGGGTGGGTGTTTACAGCACTTAACCCATAAAGTTTTGTTAAGGGTCAGAAACTCTCTAAAAATATGCATTTGTGTTCTTGGGAAGCACTGTGGTATTCCTTGGAGCTTGCAGAGGGACTTCTACAAGAACAATTGTTATTTATCTTTAAGATAAATAATATCAAGTACACCTGTAGGTCCAGCCTCACTTGCACTTTTTTTATTTGAGCTTCTCTTCTTCCAATAAAGTTTTAGTGTATTCCACTAAAACTTTCATGTATGTTTAAAACATCAGAGTTTTAAAGGTTAATATGTATGTTTTAATGCAACTCTGTGAGTACACTAATACGCTGGTATTACAAATAAAAGCTTTCTAGGTCATCCAGAAATACACCATACAGAAAAATTAGACCGTAAGTTCACTTTACTGTGGATAGACAGATATATAATGATAGAACTATGTAAGAAAACTGTTAAATTCTTGCACATTTACACTTACAGATTAATACTTGTGACTTTTAAAAAACTAGTTTGAAGAGATGTTGAATAATGCCAAATTAACCACATGAAATTGGTATCTGCAATTATTTTAGAATGTATTTTAAATACTCAAGAACTCTCTCTTTTCTTCTGAAAAGAATGCATTCCTGGCTGCTTATACTATGTTCACCATGAGATGCCTGTATACCAAATCCATGTAAGAATAAAGAACACCTCCCTACAGATCTCCAGGGTTTTTAAATCTCTTTTTATTAATAAAAGGTTTTAAAAATGTGTTAGAGGTTTAAAGAAACCATTCAGAACGGAAACTCTAGAGCTCTCAAAAGGGAAATGCATCTGTATTCATCTCTAACTGCACACATTTATATGTATATAAATAAGAATATAATCCACACTGATTAATAATCTAACAATGACAAGGAGAATACTGTATTTTACTAAATTCATATTTGAAATTTAAATAAGAGGCATTTAAAATACATATAAAATTTCATTGAAAGTAAAATAGCCTATTTTTAAGTAGGGACTCACTATATGATTTTTACATATATTTAACAAAAGCAGTATTAAAAATAAAGTTTTAAAGAAAAACAAATAAAGTCATCAATCCAGTGGAAATCACCAAATGAAAGTGCTATTCAGGCTTCCAAGTCAGGAACCTTTCAGGAAAAGCAAAATACTTTCCCCGTTTCATTTCATACCAGTTCAGATTCTTACTAACTCAATTGGTTCATATGAGTACACTAAGCAAAAAAGCTGAGAATGGTGAGACTAGAAGAGCTCTATTTTTTTTCCAAAAAAATTGCCAGAAGCATATCCACATCAGTTTAAACTAATCAGTCTAACAACAAATAATATATAGTATTGTTCATTAAATACTAGTTTTGAAAGAAAGTAATTTTTGAGACAGATTTGTAATCGATTTTTTTTACATATCTAGTAGAAATGACAGGGTTTTTTAAAAACAATTTTAAATTACTTTCCTTGCATTTCTAGTCCTTCTCCAATCTTTCTTTGAATTATCAAAGTAAAGGTCAAAATAAAGGACCGCTTATAAGTACTATAAAGAGTTTGATTTTTAAAAAGCAACATCACTTCTAGGAAAACAACTGAAGGATGAATATTGAGATGGTTAATGATAAGTTATAAAGTTAAACTGAATTGGATCGTTCTCATTTTCTTAAAAAAAAAATATAACACTTGTAAATATATTGGGGCAGTACCATTTTCAAGAAGTGACTCAGAATTCTAATTAAGTAACATCTCAATAAACATCCAGACAATATGCAGAAATATTACCAAGTTCAGACTTGGTATTTCCACTCCATTAAGAGAAGTTCACATTTCCCATCGTCACTGATTCCCCATCTGCCAAACAGGTCCTACCAGAAGTTACATCATGTAATGACAAAACTAAAAATGCAACTGCAAATGTTTCTGAAACTGGAAGACAAAATCTTAGAGTGGATAAAATTCAGGCACAAAGTTAAGCATTATCTTGATCCAGCTGTAAGTAATGTCTTCAAGAACTTTTTCCTTTGATTTTAAGACAAAAGGAATAAAGTATATAGTTTATGTTTGTTATTGTATTGGTTGCTCTCAAGCAATGTCTTCCGTGATCCTATATTCCCAGCAGCTTACATATTCCAGCACAATCACAAAACAGATATTCTTTCACATTCCCTGGCACACCACAATTCCATTCAGTCTCTACTGTGACATATTCTGATTTGGACAATATTATTATGGATTTTGCCTGATAAAGTTCCATGGTTAGTATTGAATCATTACATAAATTATTAATTATGAACACCACAGTATTACATCAGTGGGATTCCTAATAAATAATCTGAAAAAAATACTGTCACTCACTCTAAGCATGATATTAATTATCAGAAATCACATACTGTAATTCCTAAATTACAAGACTGAATTTGGCTCAGAATATACCTTTTGTAGATGATACATTTTATGGACTTTTAGTTGCACTTACATTATTTGCCAATAGCATTGCTACTGTATTTTTGCCTGTTCAGTAAAAACTTTCCATGTGAAAGGGTTTTTTTTGTTTTGTTTTCTTTATTCTATTCCTCAATCAGGCTTAAATTGCCAATCAGTAAAAAGTATGCCTTCGCAACAAGATAAAATTTATTGAAAACTTTTGATTATCTTTAACCACAATGAGAAAAGAATACAACAACATTCGGATTTCTGTGGTATGTAATCTAGCATTGTTTAAGATGAATGTACACTTTGAAAAACAAAGCTATTTTCAATGCAATTCACCAGCATGACATTGAAAAAGGAATTTGTATTTAACAGTAATTTTGAATTTCCTTTTTTTTCTTTTAAAAAAAAGAGTAGCAATATACACTTTCTTCCTGTCAACCTGAAAGTAAAACATTTGTTTCAAAGCTGTGCTATTTGTACTTTCTAGGTTATTCTAAAAAGTAGGTATTCATAAAGGCTTGCATTTATTTAAAATTCACACACTGGAATTAAAAAGTACTATTTGTTCTTATTTTGTAAATAACTTGTGAAAACATCTAAGAAAAAAATAGTAAAAGAATATGTAAGGCATTTTCAAACAAAAATCACTCATTAACTTCTAAGCATACTGTAAGCATTCATTGGAAACATTCATTCCAAAGACTAAAAGAAACGGACATTTTTTCAGTCGGATGGATTACTATGCAAATGTGAATATAGTCATCCTTTGAAATCACATATGAGCTCTAATCAATATGTAATTTAAAATTAAGTATTTTTTATTTATTTACAAGCATTACATGCATAACAAATACAATTAACCTAATATTTCAGACACAAATTGCCTCAATTAATGTTCCTCACCTATATGCCACTGTGGAATCTATGAACACTTTTCCATTTTGATTTTTTAATTGGATATGAAACATACCTCTAACACAGAAGGAAAGATCTAGAGCTAAATTATTTGAGCACCTATATGTTCATGTTAAAACAATTATGGAAGTATAATGTTTTGTGTAGATGGACTATGTACCAAGATAAACAAGTTGCTAAATCAAATCAGAATACACCAACAAAATACCATATAAGTTCAAGGAAGTTACAAGAGAAAAGTGATTAATTAAAAAAAAAATTCCTTAAAACAAAGTAATGCTGTTCTCTGTGCTTTAGGGGCTGAAAATTAACAGCCCAGACATAATGTAAGCAGCCATTTCATAATTCAGCTCAAAGAGCTGTAAACTCTTTTACATCCAGAGACATCAAGAACAGTTTAGACCTTTGTCTCAGGCTGATATGAGCCCTTTCCACTGACTATAAAAAGTGTCTAGGTGACGTTCTCAGATCTAGATGTCTACACTGTGGGCATCTGTAGTTAGGTTTTGTAAAGTCAGTTTCTGATACCTGTTTCTGACAAATTTTCCTCCTGAAATGCATTTGGATATTTGACCTAGTATCTTATTCTTCATGAGATTTTTGTTATTTATTTTTTATTAACCTATTCCTTCTTCATGTGTTTAACTTCTCCTTATACATTAAAGTTTAACAGGTATATAAAAGTAGTGGTTTTCCCTATCTTTATCTGTCTAAAAAGAAAGAATAAATCAAAATTGTTATGTATGACTTTTGCAGAGTTCAAAAGCTAACTACTGTTTCAAAAAGGAACAGACAGAAGGAGGTTTGCTATTCAGTCATGCTATTTGGCAAAGATGTAGACATCCTAGACAGAAAAACCTGTTAAAATTATCAGTGTATCTCAGTTTTGTCAGTTAATAAATCCTAAATATGGGGTGTACCAATTAATTTACTTTTTCAGGATTGTGAAAGAAAAGAAACAAGTCATATGAGGTTCCAGGAAAACATTTCTAATTGAGTTCAAACGCAATATTTATTTTAATTATGTCAGCAAAATAACTGATTTTGGTTCAACTGGAACATTATAAAATTTTAGGTCATCCATGACTGCTAAGAATTTTGTGTGAAACAAGATCCAACTCCATTTAAAAAAAGCTATATTTTTCCAAGCATCATTTTCTATAAATATATGTATCAACTTCACATAATACCATATTATCAGACAAGTTAGCTCTTATAGAAGAAAAAGCCATGGAAATGTGAAAATCTACACAAGGTTGATTAAATTCTAAAAAAAAAAAAAAAAAATAAAAAAAAGACTACACATGCTCAGATGAATTACACAAAATAAATACTTCGGAGTCTTTTATCTTAATTAAGAATACTCCACCACATCACAGTCCGTAAATAATAAATAAAGTGTAAGATAGGTTAAAACAAAGACACTTAAATTTAGCTATCTGCATGAAACTGCCCCTATTCGAGAGGGGTAAATAGATATGAATGATCAGTTACAGTCAAGCAAGCCTCTATTCAATTCAAATTAGGTAAGGCAAGAGAGCATCCCAGCTTAGTCTAAATTAAATGCCTGTTGAATAATCAGTTTTAGCACTGATCTGAATAATATTTTCAAAAAGCACTAAAGAGCAACTTTCACCAATGCAAAAAAGAAATTGGTCTTCAACAGGACAAAGGAGAAGATAATGGCATAGAGAAATAGTGGGATAAAAGATGGAAGATAAGTAAAGTTCAGTAAAATTAAGTTGAATTAATTATTTATAATTTAAAATAGGGCTCACTGCCAGAAATTGCAGGACTTAATAAGACTGAGTTACTGAAAAACTAAACAGTGAACAGTATTCAAAAGAAATAAACATAGGTTGATGTGTGTTGTTGTAAAAAACTATCTCAGCTCTATCTACATGATGACAAGACATGGATGACCACTAATCATTAAGGAATCAGGTCTTGGGTTATAAATGAGTAGAACAAAACCCAACTTATTAAAATTGTGATCAAAAAAGTAAATCTATTATTATCAAATGTCAGAAAACAGATCAAAAGAGAACAGAAATCATTAATATACCTATTATTTAGCATCCAAAAATAAGTGTAGTAAATAAAAGCTTTATTTTAAAAAAAAGACAAAGCCACAAAATTACTATCCATAATTCAATTACCCAATTTTTAATGAATATGATGATAGTAAAAGCTTAAAAATTAATTAATTATACCAATTCAAAATTTCAGCCCAAACACTTTGCTGGGGGTATCATATCTCTTTTACGAAAGTTTTATTTGAATATTTTAATTTTCCATGTTACTCCTAAAGGCTAGGTAAATCCAAAATTCTGTATTTTATCAGTTATCCTAGCACACAACAGAATAAAATCTCCAAATTTTTTTTGACTCTGTAGAAATCCAATCTGGGGCAAAAATTATGTTGGAGTAGTAGTATAGATTTAAGTAATTAAGTAATCCTGAGCTGCAAAGTTCCCAACACAGAGTTCAGCAAGGTAAGAATTAATACCATTTATAATTACACTTTTATTACAAACACCTTGTTTTAGCATTCTACGTCTCACAAACTTCGATGGCTTTGAGACCTGATCAATGACCTTAAACCTTAAATTTGAGGTGGCCGACTTGTGATTTCATGAAGCTATTTAAATATAACAACAATTTTTAACTGTCACCAGAAGAGCTAAAAAATTTCTTTTCTGTTTTCTTTCTTTCCCTGTTGGCAATATTTATGGCTATAATACTCATATAGGTACTATTACATCTGATCTTCATTATGAATGGAATCAATTCTCAGTCATGGTTTCATAACCACACTCTGAATAGCAGCTCCATCACTAGCATTTAAATGATATTCAACAGTGATTCAGGCAAACCTGTTGTTTAGGCTTATTGTCAACAAAAAGCACTTTCTCTGTGATGGCAGAACCTATATATAGAGCTGGAAAGATGAGTCACAGTGAACAAAGTGTACCACAAATTTAGCACTACTTTCTGTTTATGCTTTATTCACAGAAAGTAATGGCATTTTACAAAACTCTTCAGTTTTTGAACCTATCTGTTCAAATACAATTCAGATTAGGACTCGGTCATGTACTGGTTGATATTATTTTTCCTATTTGAAACTTTTATATTGGTTCAAGATATAAATCATGGAATTTACTGTGTGACTTGACTGAATGACACAGAAGAAGCTGGGGAGGGCTGTGTGCTTGCCATCAAGAGGTTGCAGTTTGCTGAGAGTGTTGGCTTCTCCGTTGCTTTCAGAGAAAGGTTCAAAATGGATCTCAAAATTGCTGACACGTGCTTATGAGCAAAGATGTGCTTTTTCATTAGAAACATCCAAATGCTTCTTAACTTTGCCCCTTCTGGAATCTCAGGCATATCTAAAATCATACACTCCTCAGGTTAAGCTGAAACTAACCACAATGGTTAGTTTCAGCTAACACACAATGGTTAGTTTCATCATACCTAACATGAAACAGTAATATAGTCACTACCACCTGATAAATTCCTAACTAGAATACTGATGTTTATTCTTATTATGGCTTTATGCAAAAGATTTATTTGTCCTGATTTCCAAGAAGGTTAAGAAAGAGGACCCCAGAAACTGCAAGCCTGTCAGTCTCACTTCAGTGCGGTGCCCTGTAAAGTTATGGAGAAGATTATTCTGAGAGGTATTGAAAAATACCTGAAGAGAATGCTGTCATCAGTCACAGGCAACACAGAGGAAAGCCAACATGAGAGGAAAGCCAAATGTGTCCGGGGGGGCATCAGGCAAAGCATCGCCAGCTGGTCGAGGGAGGGGATTGTTCCACTCTGCTCTGCCTCTATGCAGCATCACCTTGAATATTTTGTGCAGTTTTGGGCAAACAATATAAGAAAGATATTAAGCTCTTAGAGAGCATCCAAAGGAGGCCAATGAAGATGGTGAAGGCCCTTGAGGGGCCCTCACTCATATGAGGAGTGGCTAAGGTCACTTGGTCTCTTCATCCTGGAGAAGAGGAGACTGAGGGGAGACCTATTCTATTAAGGATAAACCTCACTTAAAGAACACATAGAAAATTTGTCACAGAATTTAACACTGGTAAGATCAACTTCATTTGATTTCTTTTACTTTGCCATTTAAAAGAGTAACTCTAAACTATTTGCAAATATGTCTATCTTATTATTCCATAGATTCCCAGGTAGTTGCTTATACTTTGTTTCTACAGAAGGAGGAACCCCAAAATAGTGACAACTGCTATGATTGTTCATGTTTTTACTCAATAAATTCAAAGCTACTTTAAAACTTCCCAAAATATGGCAGAAACACAGTTTCTCAAAGTATTTTTAGCTGATATTCTGGATAATCAGGATAATGCCCAACCATGCTCTAAGAGACTACTTTCTTTCTAGACAAGGAAAAGACAGGCAGAATATCAACACAGAAAAGCAAATGTATTTAACTAGCAATAATTTATGTTGATGAAGCAGTTTACACATTTGTCATCTTTCTTTAAAAATACAATTTTGTGACAACATTTTAATACACCTTATTCTATTATGTAAAAAATATTTTAATGCCATATAGTAATATTAATCACCCACATTGTGAGATTAGTATATTTTATCTTTATTTGAACTGTGGCTAAAGGACTTGGTTTTCTTTTTTACTTCCAAGTCTACAGTAGTTCCGCTTCCATATGGTATAATACAGATATAAGCTCTAGTTTAAGGAATTGAACTTTTCACACCCTCAAAAGCCGCAAAATCAGATGGTCTGTGGTTTTTGCAGCTGGTGCACTGCACTCATACTGGGTCGTGTCATATGAAAAATATTTCACTCTCCAAGCCCTAAACAGTCAGTCATTAATGAAATGCAGGCAGTACAATGAGATCATATAAGGTATAGATTTCAACAGCCCTACTAAAAACAGTAAAGGAACACCGAACAAGAACACAAATCAAGTTCCTCTGCCAGAACAGGATTTTTTTTTAAAGGAATGTCTTCTTAGATTTAACATTTGCTTTGAAAACAACTGCTAACCACTACCCAGAAAAAACTTCAGTACAAGTGTTAGCAGACTAAACAATCACAATTTGGCAGAGGAAAAACAGTAAATAACTTCAGACATAGTTACATTACAGGATGTCTCACCCCAATACACCACTATCAAATCACAAAATGATTTACTTAATACCACATATGGAATCTGCTTACTTAAGAAAATAAGCTGTCACCAGCAAAACGTTGTTTAAAAATAATTTCAGGGCTGAGGTTTATCGAATTTCAGTTTAGTTTGTTTTTACAGGAATCTAAAAAAAAAAAAAAAAAGTGTGGCAATCTACTTGCAAAAATATTATATTAAGCCCACTTACATAGAAAATGTGTTTTTATGTAGGATTTTTAAACTCTATAACTGGTACTATTCATTAAAAGAATGACCATGACTTTGCAATTTATTTTGTAATATTTCATTTTGGTAAAATGTATCAGAATATTTTATTTCATATTTATCTTTCCAAAAGGATATCCATCTGTTTTCCTCAATCTAAAAGATTTCTTTAACTAAGAAAAGCCTCAGCAGCAGAAATAAACACCAGACAATACAGCCAAGGTACTCTATGGACTAGATTCTCTTCTCACAGACTCTGATTCAACTCTGTGGACTTTAGTGGCCCAAATATGATAGCTGTGACTGAGCTAAGTGTCAGGCTCTGCGCAACTACTTTATAAATCTAAGGACTATAGCAGGTTTGTTTTATCCTGGGGGAAAGTATATCCAAGCAAAATAGATTATAGCTGCTATCCCACCTTCAAAAGCCAATGAGGATATATTCATAACATATGGCCAACTGTATTTTCATTTCCATTATATATTTATTTAACTTCTAACTTAACATTCTGAAGATCTCATGGAATTGGGATAACACTTTAATATAAAGATAAATAAAAAAGACTACCTATAATTTAGTAATTGGAGACCAGAAGATCTGGGAGGTTTTTTCCTGCTACTTGTCACTCTTCTATGCTTTTCTTCTACAATGTAGAAGAAAAAATTCCACCACAATGCTTTTGAGAAGCAGCTTTGTATTTTACACACAGGAAGTTATGGTCATTCTCTCTTTGCAGTAATTACTGTTGTAGTAATTTATATGCTTTTAATTGTCCAATATCAGTCAGCATAGAGGAATTACTAAGGGCTGTATCTCTTAGCCAAACAAGTATACCGTGCATGAGATAAATTTCTCCATTTATCTGCATCTGTTGTCCATAAAATGTTTATATGCTGCATTTCTGCCACCTGGCAATAAACTCTAGCTTACACTTGAAACACTACACGGAGCTGAAATAATCCATAGAACCATAGCTCAACACAGAGAATTAAATATGAGCTAAGAATAGAGTTCACAAAATTCTGCACATTTTCCAGTCACGTATTTTGCCACAAGTTTCCACAATTACAAATCACCAGTTAAAAAAAAAAAAACCACAACGAAATCCAACCCCCCATCTCCTTCCCTGCTGCCCCCTCCAAAGAAGAAGAAAAAATAAGGGTCATGAAGTCCAGCTTGTTATTAAGTAAATATTACTAATTACCATTAATAGTAATAATAAAAAAACAGGAGCTGAACTTTACTGTGAACTACAATGACAGACAGCAGTGTATGTGATGTTCTTCAATACCTTTTACTGTAAGTAGCGCATTAGAAATTGTATTACACACTGTGAGCACAGTGCTTCTATAAGTTGTTTATTTTTGAAGTTGCACAGTAAATAGGCCAAGTTTATTTCAAACCTTCAATAACAGGTCTTGTCAAATTAAGTTCTTCTATAATTAACTTCAAGCTAGAAAAATTGTTCCTCAATTCAGAAAATTATTCCTCAATTCAGGAATTTATATAAAATAAAATCAGAAAAAATTTTCTCTAAATATAATATATTATATATTCTCTAAATATACATAAATATATTTCCATGATTTTGTATTTTATATCAGTAGAGAATCATGCTTCTTAAATATAGAAGCTAGGAATTTTTAGAGTAAATTTGCTTATATTAATAAAAAATCACTACTGTGTGTTCAAACAAAATACTAAGGCCTATAATCTATAGCCACCTTTTACTTACACCTGGTTTTAAGCAAACTATTCCACTTGACTTCAGTGAAAAATACTTTCTGTGTGTTAGCTTGCAGAGCACCATTCCAGGACTTCAAAGCAAGAATGATACAAAATTAACATCAAAAATATGTTATGGATTAGAATGGATTAGAAACAGGCAAATCAGTAAGTCTCAGAATGTAATTGCAAACAGGGAGTTATATTAAGGCCATTTGTAAGAGTGATCTTCCATGATAGGTTACTAGTCCCTTACTGTTTCAGTCTTTTGTTCAATGACCTTCAAGAAAATGCACATTCATTACTGATGACGTTTGTTGACAACACAGCAAATGATAATGAGGAGAACCAGCTACCAAAGAAAACTATCTGAATCTCTGAAAATGTTTTACTTGAATACTTTTCCTGCCACCACATGTGTAAAGCTGTACTTCTAGCTAAAAAGAAAAAGGTCCATAGTCAGAGGATGAAAAGTGGTGTCTCAAAAAAAATTCTGACATGGTGTTATGATGCTTAGCTAAATCCCATGGCACACTAGTCAAGTGGGCAAAAATCTTTGACAGCATAAAGAATGTGAAAAGGAAGGTTATGGGTTTTTTTAAATCCCAAAGTAACATAACCATTGCAGAACACTGTGACCAGTTCTAATGTTGACTATAAATTAGAAGAGTTTAAAAGACAATCCAGCTAACCTGAAAACATTTCTTATATATTGAACTCATGAAGTATTCCTCTATTCAGATTCTCAAAAGGAAGTTAAAATCATGTGATAAACAGAAAGTTCTTCACTATCACACAAACATTCAGAGACTGCAGATTGAACCTAGAGACACTCAGACGAGAAAAAGCACTGCCTTCTTTAGCACTGAAATTATTTACAAAATGTCTATGGATACAGCAGCACTTTGAAACCTCACGAGTCACCTTAATCACCATGGGACTATTTTAACTAACCTGCCAGACAGATGAAGCAAATCTGTAAGCAATGGCTTTAGCTTGAATAAAATAACTGCCTTCCCACACAAAACATGATTGCCTATTGCACTCTCCTGCAATCCCATTCCGAAAGCAGCTCCAGGGTACAGTCACCATTATCTTTCAAGACAAAGATGCAGCTATTTGATGGCGGCTATGGGAACGCACGATGACCCAGCTACCGTTCACACTGATGTTAAAACCCTTGGAGGTACCTGGCCACGAGGAATTTGACACCCAATCAGACAATACAGTTACTGACTGAATTGAACCTCTTGTAAACCACAAGAGGAGGTGCAGTCTGTTACATCACCCACTATAAGTATCATATTTACATTGCATAAAATGTAATCTGAAAATTTAAGCATACATAATAAAAGAAGAAGTAGGCATAGTAAAATTTTGTAGCAGTGATCTCTTCTGAGTAAGGAAATAGAATTACTTGAAAATGAAAATGAGTGGCTACTGAAGATCATAAGACCAGATAGGAAAACTAAAAGTCTTCCAGAAATACTTCATTGAAGCTGAAAGTATTGTATTCACACAATACCTTAATTTATCCAAATATTGGATGGGTAACAAAATAAAATCTCACCAGAAAATGCAATGGCTTAGGCACAACACAAGTTAATATTTCAAGAGTAAAAAATACCAGAGAACCTTTCACATGTTCTCTTTCATAAACAAAACTACACTGTTAAAGGCATAATTAAACTCAAAATAATGTAGAAAAATTAAGTATAAGATAAAGTGTAAATCTATGGCTATGCTCCTAGTATTCTGAAATATTACTTTTTTGGAATCTTAAACGAGTGCAAAATTTTATGCATATTATGACATATTAATGTGTCATAATACATATGATAGAAAGCAGAAGATGGAAAAGAAGTTTACTGATCTGTCTACATTCAGTTAGTAATTATCTTATAGTCTTGAAGTATCTTAAAGTATTAGATTCTAAACAACCTGGAAATTAATGTAAATACTAGCACCAATATAGGCCATTTGTAATAAACTGGAAAAAAGCTGAAAACTGCCAATGTAAACAGAGAAACTATCATTTTACAGAAAGACCTTAAAGAAGATTAAAAACATCCGTTCAGCATCAAAATACAAACTTTTTCAACTAGAAGAAAAATCATTAAAATCTCAGGTTCAATGTGAAGGAGTAACCCTCATAATAATGTTCAAACACCCCTAAGTGTGCTCCCAGAAAGCAAATCATATATGAAAAGGGACAAAATATTACAACATGGCAGGAGAAAGAATCACAACACAAAAACACAAGAAGAGACAGAAGTGCCAACTTCTGGAAAAGGAGGTCTCTTGTACCTTCATACAGATCTGGTCAGGTATCAGTCATGCTTAGCTGGAGTCCCAGTGTACTGTAAAGTCCTGGAGTAACTGGACCCCCAAAGGACTGTAAATCTTAAGGAAAGTGGTGAATTTCTTTGTTTTTCTACAGCACACAGCACAAGAAAACCTGTGATAATCAAAGCTGCTATTTGGGTTCCTCTCTCAATGAATAACCATAGCCAGCCAAGCAAACCGTCGAACAATGACCAGAAGAAAGACACAGTAAAAACGAAGACAGTAAAAGATTGGACTTTCACACAAAATATAAGGGAATACACAAGCTCTGGATCTGACCAGAAATATTTAATGTAAAGTAAATACCAGAACAGCAGCTGGCCTAAATAGCAATGAGTTACTATTTTTAACTCTTTATAATAAGCAATAGCCAGTAATTATATCTACTTAAATTCTTCTGCACTGACAACTCCATCTATCTTTCAAGGAACAGGAGAATCATGCAAAAAGTTTGCAAAAATATGAAAATACCCCTCAGGCCAATAAGACAACGTAAGTTACGTTAGGTTGACAAGAACTGGCCTTAGTAAAAGGCCTTGTAGCTTCCCTGGATGTTTCTGCTTCCAGCCCACTGTGGAGAGAGTGTTCTGAGCTGCAAGGCAACAGGGGCTGTTTGGAGAGGTGGCACCACATAAGCAGGGGCTCTTGAAGGATGAGGCAAATAAGGGCAACCCAACCTCCGTCTCACCTTCTTCAAAGTCAGAATTAAAAAGAAGAGACCCTTTAGAAGATTTTTAGTAGGGAAAAAAAAGGAACATGCAGGGGGAACATAGACACGGGCTAGATGGTTATAAAAAGCTGTAGAACTCGTAGCAGTTGCAATATCCCTGGAAAAAATTTCAGTAGGTTTTACAGGAGCAACTCTGTCCTATCTTGGTTAAACATTTGGACTAATTCTTTTTTATATCCCTCACATTTTTGCCCCATAAAACATCTCATACCTCTTAGTTTCTTCTACCTGGCCTTCCCTTAAATTTCAGCAAAAAGAACAAAACAGAAAAAAAACCAAATGGAACTAACATAATGAAAAGACATTCACATGACAAAACAACTGGTACACCCCATGTCCTTTTATTGGCCACTACAATTCATGTATATTAATTCATTTCCAGGCTTTCTTCTGGAAGAAGGTAAGAAAGTAACCGGTTGGTTTCAAATAGAAATAAATTCAAACACACAATTACAGGGAAAAGTGATTTCTGGGCCTGCTCCAGGTCAACACGATGGAGCTGAACCATGTCATGCTTGGTGCCCCAAACTTGCAGCCTGCAGCATCTTTCTTCAGGAATCCCATATGCTGCAAGACAATGGTTACATTGTTTCAGGCACTCAAAACCAACAATTCCCCCAAAATACAAACCCTCCCTTAAGCCACATTATCTGATTCAAAAGCTAGACTTTTATTATAAACAAGCACCATACTGCAACTGCCCATTACCATTTAACCCTGGCCAATGTCAACTAGCACCATCCTAGGCAATGCTCAGGCACAGGCCAAGTCTGCCCAAAGCAGGGACTGCTCCCAGCACACAGTAGAGTGGAGGCATCTCTGTTGGGCAGTGAAGCGAAAAAGAGTAGGACAGATGATACTGTGCCACTTTCTTTCAGTGTTGGAGAACAAGCCCTGGCTCCAAGAGACTTAGGCCACAAGCTCCATGGAGGACATGCAGTGTCAGGCTGCTCAAACATGGGCTGTCCTTTTACGAAATGGGCACAGGTCTCTTCACATGACCTGTCTGGATCAAATTCTGCTGGCTGAGATGGCCTTTAGCAATGTAAATGCAGCCCCATCATTCTCCATATGTCTGTATGTATTACCTTCTCTCTCTTTCTCCACATCCTACATATTGTACGGTAGGGTCTCTCTATACTTTCTGATTTTACACACTAACAATACCATGATATGTGTGATACTCATAAGAAGTACACTTCAATTCACTATTTCCTTGTTAAGAAGCTTGGATTTGTGGCCATAATGGTGAAACACAGGAAGGAGAGGGGAAACATAGCCATATTCACAAGAAGTGTGTAAAAAAGGCTAAAAAAAACCATTTTTATACATTTATTTCTAATGTTATGCTACTCCTCCCATATACATCTTTACCAAAAGCCCAAGGGTTTGGACTTTTTACAAGAAATCCTAAAATATTTTGCTTCCTAAATTCAGTAGCTTCATATAGGCAAGTTTCTTACTGCTGTTAACACCCATCACATGGACCAGTAGTATCAGCTGCAAATTCTGCTTTTCCTTCACATAAGGCAGTTTATTTGCTTCTTACTCTGCAGAATGACACCCTGAACAGGCTAATCTCCCTTTGTCCCACAGTGACTCCTATTTGCTACTGTAGCAAAAAGAGTATCTCTGTGTGCTGCTTCCTGAGAAAATGAACTGCAGTTTGTAAATTTAGACCCTGAAGTCTTCACCACAGTGAATAGCACAGACCTAGTTTAAAACAAAGTGCAAAAAAGAATTAGTATCAAGAGTAGATATAGCATTTTTGGAGGAATTTTTTTTCATGTGCAAACTGGAAGGCACTGGTCCCAACTGAAAATCATCAGCTGATGATTCAACTCAAATGATCTCCATTACTTTGCCACACACTTATAAAACTTCTACCCAAACTGGGGAACTCCACTGCTTTTATTAACAATAGACATTAAAGGACTTGAGCTGAAAACTGTGTAAAATTCATAATAACTAATACGAACTGTGGCAGAACAATCACACCATACTGCCTCTAGGAAAAAAAGTAGAAACAAACTATGGAAACAGATTAGGGAATATGGTTACAATCACTGACTGTACATGTTTAAAAGATAAAAGGATCATTTTGCCCCACTTTTCAGTCCTAATACTTAAACTATTGCAAAAGAAGAAAATAAAATGCAGAGAAAAAATCTTGAGTGTGTAAAAGAACAGCAATCTTAATATTGCGTATAAGAGCAAGAATAAAATCAAATGCATTTCATTTTCAGAGATTTAATAGTCTGCCAAGTAGTGACAAGAAAAAAAATTTGAAGTGCCTCTATTTTTCACAGGAAAATCTTTTTTCTCTAAAGTTACTGAACCAGCAAAACAATTAGATTACTGAAGTCCTCTTAAAAAACTTTTTTACAAAGACTTGTTAAATAGACTTGGTTTAAAGTCGTGGCCGAAATGACAGGTTTAGAAAGACTTGGTGTATATTTTAGAACCGATGCAGTTCCCCAAACTGTTTCATGTACATTATGTATAGCATAGCTTGAGTCAGTGTAGCCCTTGCATGGAAAAGGAGGAAATATCTTCAGGAACTAACTGTATGTTTTCTCACTTTTTACTCTCCACAGGTGAAAAACACCTACATAAAAGAGTTTATGCTTTTCACTTATTTCTTTCTTTATGATGTAGAAATAGGCCAGAAATAAATTTGCCCAGATTTCTCTCCCAAAAACATATGGAACAGAGACTGAGGTTACCCGGTTTCTTAGTTTAGACTCAGGAGGATAATCACATCTCTCCCTGTATTTTTTCTGAAAGAGCTGGAAGTCAAATGAACTGGAATAGAAACTTTCAAGTTGGAGGGATGAAAATATTGTGGGCTTTAATGGGTTTTTTTGGTTTTTTTTTTAATAAAACCTGAATTTGTTTTCCAAAGGAAAGCAAGTTAAATCAAGTTAGGTTAATTGAAAGAATGCTAACATTTTAGCAAATAATATCTCTCTCTTGTAACTTTCTGTATTTCCCTAGTACAAGGTATGGTCTCCATACTCATTTTCCAGTCTTTCAGAAAAAAAAAGAATGGAAATTCTCTCAACAAATAAAAAGAATTAAAAATTTAAAAAAACCCAACCAAACAAACAACCAAACAAAAAACAACAAATCAAAACAAAACTTATAAGAACTGAATTGCTAAGGATCAGGAACATCAAATGTAAGGAAATGATAAAAATGCATTAAATATTTATATCAGGGCATTAGCCTTTAATAGCAAAAGTCTACATACAAGTCTCAATTTCAGAAATTATAGAGTAGTAAATTGTACAAAAGTAACAGTTTTAGGAAACTCAATTAATATAAGAAGTCATGCAGCAAGAAACATCTTTCGGAGAAGAATGCATCTGAGCAACTGATCAGTGAAAAAAAACCAATGGAGCAGCCAGGTGTTTCTAGCTGTTCCTAGAACAGTCCCTGAATGGGAGGCAAAAGAATTTCCCTGTACAATGCATTCATTTATTCCCCTTGTGCAATCCCATGTACCACCTATATCTTGTGCTGGATCAAAAAAATGATTACTCATCAGTTCACTTAGAGCAGATCTGCCTGATCAAAACTATAGCGGGAGTCAGTCCATGAGCTTTTCTGTTGGTCAACTATCACCAGAGTACAACAGGAGACTGAGGGAATCATAAGAGTGGCCTAGTGTATTTATTTCATCACATTTGTCAACTGCTCTGTGAAGCATAACAGTATTTTAAAGCATTGACTGTTTCAGAGCAATGCACAAGTATTCCATAGTTGTGTAATAACTCAAATATTGGTTTTAAATGTCCATGGTCTATGTGGGGGGAAAAAAATCAATAAAATACATTATTGCTTATTACATTATTACTTGTAAATTACTGCATAGCATTATTTGATTTATAATTATTCTGAATTTATGTTACAAGGATTATTGTTATGATTGTTTTACTGTTAAATTTTATTTTTCTCATCCAGAATCAAGTTGAAAGCAGAAAGATTGTAAATCGTATGGATCAAAGACTACACATCAGTGTGTCACACACCATGTGGCATTGTGTTTTGCCAAGTCAAAGTTATGCTCCAAGTTTCGAAACTTCAAACAACTGAAATACCACAACATTCATAAAACAGAACTGAGCTACTGGGAGTAAGAAAAAAATACAAAAAAGGTAACAGACCTCAACAGCAGATAGTAAAATTAACATTTCAACAGTTCTTGCCTTTCATCTCAGTCTCTATAGTACATTTTTTCTGGAAAAGCTACGATTTAGGTTTAGCAAGATGCAGAATTACATAAAACATCTGGAATATGGGACAAGGAATATTGGCTTATTATCCCTGGTGGACCCTCCCTATGAAAAATTTAATAGGTCTGTTTTGGTAGTTTTAATCTCCAGAGCACCCCAAGCTATGTTATGGAAACATCATCTTGGTAATTTATATTAGAAAGAACACCTGGTGATGAAAGCAAATATACCCTCTTTAAAATTGTGAGTGATTTTTCTTTAATCCTAAAACTTTTCATCTTCTTAAATATATAATTTTTAACAGCTTGACTAAAAATTAGTTTTTGTATCTTTGAGACTGATCACATTGTAACCATTGTGAACTTAACACTATTTTATTAGAGAGCTACATTTCTTCATTCATGTCTTCAGAGAACAAGTCATTTTGTCTTTACTTTGACATTGGCCTTTTACAGATTACAGAGGAAGCTCTTTTGAATCTTATATGAATATCACAAAATCACTTAAAATGTTGTTCGTTTATTACTTCACAGCTTCAAATATTAAAGGAAAAAAGAACTGTTAAATAGATTTCTACTATTCTTATTCCTATCTCTAATTCTTAAGGTAGAGTTAGCTATAAGTAATAAGAAAGACATAAATTTTGTCAGAATTTCTTATAGAACCAATTTCAAGTGACAGTATGCAGCATACATAAATTATATGAATTCTGATCTGTATTTCCTTTTTTGGTTTCTTTTGTGTTTAGCATAAAATTTCAAATAATTAGTAAAAATCTATATATGAATGCAAAGAAATTATTTTCCATTAAAATCATTACCTGGTTTTCTCTGAATATAAATACAGGTGAAATGCTATATAACTGAAAATGAAACATACAACTTTCTAATATCACACTGCTTTATTATAAAAACACAACTTTGATTGTTGTTACTGTATTATTTTATCATTAAATAAGAAATTAATGAAAGTATTGGTCAATCTGTAAAGAAAGTTACTAATAAAAATTCATTCTATACTTTCCAGCTACAATTAGATTCCATTTAAAAAATTTCTAAAGAAACAACACAAGTTCAAATTAATCTGGTTTTATCATTTAATATGCCTCACTTAAAATACATTCTAAAACATATTTTTTGTTTTCTAACAAGAAAGCCCATAATATTATAAGCTGTAGCTTATAAAGATTTTCAGAAACATTTTTTTTTATTATTTTGACACTGATACGCCTACATTTCTAATATTCCAACCCTGCAACATTTTAAATGCAATTAAAAGTGGTTATGAAAGAGTGTGGACTTCCTTGTGAAGTAGGAAATCACTCTTGTGATTAACATGCAAACGAGCTCATGCTGGCAGAATAGATTGGGGTTTTAAAACCCCAATTACTTTTGTATGATTATCTATTTACCCGTACACAGACTATTTTCATTTTTCATCTCATACAAAGTCATCCTGCTTACATTTTTAGCACAGCAATTAATATTTACAATAATTATGACATCAAGCACCATTGAGAGTAAGCCAAGTGAATCATTTACCATGTTTTTTAATATATATGTTATTAAAATAACATCTAAGGTAATATATTGCAGAGGACAGAGATATATTATTGGCCTTTATACACAACCCAGTCTAATACAACATTGTATTGTCTTTAAATTTAGTTAAGGGGCATATTATTTTTAGTATCTGAGTAGGTCAACTGCTGTTCATTCAGATTACAAATGCCAAAACTCTCAAGTCTGTAACTGCTTTGTATAAAGAGTAAGGTTTGTTTAAACTTTCACAGTAAAAATAACAATAAAATTACTTCCTCACGTTTTTCTTTTATTTTTCTCCCTCTTTTTTTAGTAATAACAGACAATTCTTAACTTTCACTAACACACTTTGATTCATACCTGCTGCAGAGTGCACATATACACATTTTTTCCAGACTTCTAAAGAAAATTATAATGCATTAATGACAGGAACTATGGTAATGGAAAAAGGTCACCCTCTTTTGAACACCTTCTGTTTTAAACCATTATATATAAAGACATTTGAGAAAGCAAAGAATTAAAAGGCAGCCTTTGTGCAACCCATTACTGAAATATTATAGAATAATCTATATCAAATGTAGTGGAATAGCAGATTCTTTTGGATCTAAATTTACTGCAGCCACAGAAATGCTTTTACGCTTATTATGTATCTGCATGTTGATTCAATTATTAAAGGGACACCTGACAGCAGACTTACTTAATTGAATTAATTAAACTGGGTGAATAATCACAGAATTACTATTGTATGAAATTTGTCCTGAGCAGTAACACTGGTATTATGAAATTGCAAGTAATTTGAATGGTAAAATACACTGAGCAGAGCAGTGTTCACTTACTGTATTCTGAAATTCTTCACCTCATACATGAACAAATAGGACATAAAAATGAACAGAAAGCTGTGAGTAATGAATGCTTCTCCCTATCTATTGTAATTTACTATATGACTCCAGCTACAACACTAGATCTTTTAAAAACTTCGCAAAAAAGATTCAAAATAATAGTAGTAATTTTAATCTCTTACTCCAAAATGATACAATGGAGTGGACTATCAGATACTACAAGAGAGGTACAATAACACTGAAACAGTTGTGTAAAACAGTACTTCTAACTGGAAAATCTAGAAAATATTTAATATGTCAAATTAAAATTATGCAAGTATTGTTTACTGACTAAAGCAACCAAATCAAAGATGTTATTTTTTAATACAGTGAGCTTCTACCACTGATTTTAGCAACAGGAGAAATTGTCTTTGGTGATTAAATGTTATGACATACTGCATACAATACATTCCTTTTAAGATCTTCTGAAAAATTTTTTTGTTATTATTAAAACCAGTTTACTGATTAAGTTCAGAAGAATTTATTATGCTGTCTTCTATTTAGCTGCATTTGATAATTCACTAAATAGAAGTGAAATTTTACATGACAGATCTTTTTTAAGCACACATTTTCTCTTGCCCCTGCTTTCACACCAAAAAAGACACAGAAAAGCCTCACTGCTCAGAACAGAAGTTTATACTGGCGGAGGACATTCCTGGAGTGCAAGCACCCGATCTGGCATATATCCAAGTCCCAGCTATTAGCTCTGCATCACCAGTGGGTATTTTTCTTACTTCCTCTTGCAAGGTTTTTGTTTTGGTTTGCTTTTGCAATAATCCCCATAATAGCAAAATATCCAAAATTCTCAAATTTCGTATGAGAGAATGGTGGGACTGGATATTTACCTTACTCTAAAGTAATCTGCAGGATAGTAAAAGCGCACCCATCACCTTTTTTTTTAATCAATGTGTTTTCTTTTGCTAAAAATTAATATTGATGATTCTAGAAATAGAAAATATTAATTTAGAAGTTATTATTAATTTATATTACTAAAAAGAACATGAACATTTATGGATATTCAGTCAGAATATTTTAAAATTAAATAATACGACACCTAACATCTATATATTATAAATCACTGACTTTTTTACATTCATATTTTCCCTCATATTCCTACTTGAATATAATTCATTTTACAAATATGTCTGATCCTGCCTCTGACCTTACTACACTTTAAGCTCTTTTCTGCTCATGGAAAGATAATTTGCATTTTTTAAAAAAATGTGGCTGTATTAATGATCTAATTTACCACAAAAAGGCTTTATAATAAATACAAAAAGGACAGCCATTAGCTTTCTTTCCACAGTGAAATCAAAACAAAAAATAAACCATCTCATTTACACAACAATTAACAAGGGTTTTTTCCTTATACAATACTAAATGAATCTGTACAGTTCAGCATCCATAAACACTCTATATTGTGGAGTATTCTTGCTCTACTATCAAAATAAGGAATATTATAAATATGCAAAGTTTTACAAAACACTTTTCTAAGAAAACTATACATCCATTTTAATACCTATATTAATAACCACAGTGGTTAGATTTTTCTTTTACATAAATTATACAAAGTACATCGGAATTACATACCATTTTAATACCAGTTTATTATAGCTTTATTTCATAATATCGGAGGTGGAAATGGAAACAGTGCCATCATGTGATACTTTTCAGGCTACTTCACTTTTTTTATTTCCAAGGACTGAGTCTGTTGCTGCTATACAAATAAGAGTTCCTAGAAAAGCAGGCAATGGCAGCATAATTTATTATATGCCCTGCTGTAAGTAGACCATTTAACGTATTTTTATGCATCAAGTATTGAAAACACCTTCTAAATATGCAAAGATAAATAAGAACATGATCAGTAAAAGTATTACTTAGCTCATTTATTAAAAGTTCACAAATTATCCAACACAGTCTTGTGAAATTCCTTCCAGTTTACAGTCAAGATATTAATCCAAACAGATTAATTTTTACAAAGGAGCACAGAAGTTAAATATAGTGGTTTTAATTAGTACTGGGCAGACTACTTGGGAAAAAACCCTAATACATGAAATCATCACAGGCATACAATATCAAAGCCAAATCCAACTCATAGTATATTTACTTTACAAGATATTTTAATGAAATCAGACACACAGTTATTTTTTATTTTGTATCTATTTGATATTGAAATTAAGGCATTTTTCTCCCCAGTGGTCAGAATAAACTAGAAAACCCAGACTTGGTGCTAAACACACATATTTCCACTTATCTCTTCCATTTTCCAGAGCTCAAGACAACCATTTAACAACTGCTTGGAATCTAGAAATACAAGTAATCTATTAAATCTGAAATCCCACTTTAATGCACAACTCACAGCTGCCAAATCTGAAACTACTTTACAGTAGTGGGGGTTTTAAAATATGTCTTTATACAAAATTCATTGACGCTTGGGTGAAAGTTGATAAAAAAATGCAGGAATTGTAACTTATAAAATGAGCACAGATGCTAGATATTGCTTATCAAGTTTCAGAATTTATAGAATAGGAACAATGACTGAATTCTCCACGATTAAAAATCCTTACAAAATTTAAGTGCCCACAATTCCATAAGAAAACTGTTACTACTATGTGCTTATTTTTAAGCATATGGGCATGTATAGCCATGAAAAACATTTCGATTTCTTTATGTAGGACTCAAAAATTCACGGTGTATGCATGCAAGCCACCTATATGAGTTATATTCAAGACTGTTTTGAGTCTGAAACAAGTGTTTTTATAAAAGTATGTTTCATATATTCAGAACTCCATTTATGGGTCAGCATTACAGCTGGTGAACATATCTGCTTTTGTTAAAAGGTAACAAAGCAAACCCCTCGGCCCTTGAGAACCTTCAGAGAGCAGGATACGAGACTGGAAACATGAAATATAAGAAAAATACTGAAGTAAGAAAATAATAGGGAGAAATAATGTTATGCTCTTGCTTAAATCTAATGTGAATTACTTACAGGTAACATTTTATAAATTGTTTGAACTAAACCAAATTGCATTTAGCAGGTTGGAAGGCAGGCCACTGGCAACTGCCTAAGTACTGAATTCTACACTTAGTACAGGGAAGCTCATTTTTTATCTTTGCAACCCAATAAGCAAGTTTTTGAGGAACAGACTAGAAAGTGAGAGAGCTTTTATTACTGCTATTGTTACTTATTCTTCAACTGCTTGATGTTTTCCTTAGTGCCAGCAATAACCAGCCTGTCTCCCCACCTGACATTTCCAACTTGAAAGGCTGGATAGAAAACTAATTTGACTGGAATGTTACCAGAACAAATGATACCTGGAACTCAATGCAATCTGTACCAAGGTGTTTAATACCTATGATAAAGGGTGATTCTAAATCTGTTTGATTCTTGTTATTGATTAGCATCCTCAAGTGTGATAAAAACTTCTCTTTTTATATGGTTAGGGTTTAGACTTGGTCCCCCCCCAACAATCAGTAACAATTTCCCATCCTCACAAAACACGTAAAACCCACATCAACATTTACTACATAGTTTTATTAAGTTTGTTTTGAGCTAGATGATGAGTATTAACAGTATGACCTTACAAAACACTGTCAGGATACTCACAGTGTGGTACAGAAACAAGAATATAAATCAGATAAAATCATAACATTAACTAGATTAAGCACTAAGTACAGGAAATAATAATCTGGTGGGACATTTGCTGGTTGATCAGCTAAGACATTTGAGAAATCTGGAAAAGGGAGGCAAAACTGTGGTCATTTTCATATCCCTTCCCAGTAACCTCTTCAACACCTATCAGAAGAGGAATTTGCTTGTTTTTTATGTTCTGCTCTTTCCTGTGATGCCAAAAACAGGTGCTCACTTAAGAGAGATATATTAGGCTGCAGATGAATACTTTGAACATCAGTGGAGGGGAGTATTCTACGCAAACATCTGCAGAAGGATTTCTACAATTGTGAACTAATGGAGAGGCTGCACTACCCTCTGGGTGAAAAGACAAAATTACATTTCTTATCTGTATTTTTATTTCTCTACTGCAGAAATTCAGTGTTCTATACAGAAGTCAAAACAGCAAAATGAACACCAAATATTTGATGGGAAAATTCTAATATATAACACTCCTAATTGAGAAGATAGAAAATTTAAAAAATGTAAAAAATAGAGAAGTAATTTTTTAACTTATTAGAGCTGAGACCTTTAGGTAAATGTGCTGGGTGGGAATCAGATGGCAGACTTGTAGATGGCTAACCCAGAGGCTAGTACTTGTCTAACCATGTAGCAACCATCTATTTGAATAAGCTACAAAATCTGAAAGTAGATTCCAAAATTACTAATTAAATTGTTCCAATACAGAATCATTGGACTCGGATGGATCAAAATTAATTTGGTCAAAATATATTATGCAGAACTTCTCAAGAAAATGATTTGACATTTTCTAAGGTCTTGAAAATTTCAGAAAGCACAGTTTTGACCCGGTTCTGTGCGCATGGTTATATCATCTCCTTAATTCACAAAGAGACCAGAAACAAAAAGACTTTCCTCTACTTGTCAAGGCACACTTGAACAACAAACAACTTTAGCTGCTGTGCAAGGCTTTCTCAAATAAAAATATTATCACTCATGTTAACTTTCCAACCTAAACAAAATGTCAGATGAAATAAGATATACTGTCAGAAAAGAAAAATTAGCCATATGTGGTGTCTTAAAAATAGGTTCACTGATAGCTGCAGCACCATATTCCATCACCTGAGAGCCACAGGTGGTCTTATAAAGAGAGTTACATTGTAAGGTGATAATGGCTGCCATCATTCACTGACATGGTTAGAAACTAGGCGTTTACTCAGCAGTTGTCATTGAAGTCAAATGGAAGGAACAACTAAATGTTCTTTTGTGTAGGGACAGCTGAAACAAGGCCCTGGGTGGGAGCAGCATGCATATGCCCATGCAGATCTCCAGTTCCAGATTACAAAGCAATGTATATCAGGGTGTATGAGACGTAGAAATGTCTCACTGAACAATGAAGCTCAAAACATCAGTCTCCATGAAACAGTGCTTCATAAGGAGCTCTAAAGTCCTTTGGAGAGGAGGTGTTAATTTAGTAATGACTCTACAGAGGTCAAAGAATACCTAAATGAATTCTTATTAACAAGTCAAGTAGAAAGTTGCACAAACTGTTAATCAGAAAATACCAAAAATCTGTCATTATTAGAGTTGGTGTAACCAAAAATATTTTTGTATTTGATAATATTCACAATCAAAAGGCAGAGATGGTCAACATATGGCTAAATATAACTGGACATATTTTTCTATCTGTAGACTGACAGACAAAAGGAAAATCCCTAGAGGATGAACTCAAGCTTCAAGACAGCTTAACTATAGAGTTTGATGTGTGCAAAAGACACAGGAGGTCAAGTAATCCCCTTATGGTTAGAGAATATATAGTAAAAATTCTATTTGCTGGTAAAGTCTCTTTATTTCACTGGTCTTTCAGATAAAGTATTATGATTAAGTGACACGTGGTCTTTAGTGGGATGCGCTGGTTTCTGGAATGGTATTTACTACTAGAAAACTGATAGAAGAAAAAAGACTGAAATAATGAAAAAGGTCTGAAACAAAAAAAGAAACAAAAAGGGCTTAATTGCTAAGTCACTCATTTTGGAGTGGAACATTCCTTCCACTATTACCCTGACTTTTTTGCCCACTGAACTCATCTGAGTTCTGCAAAACCTGCCTCTCTGTTGAATGGATAGCTACTGCCAACTTTCTTCTATTTGGACTCCTCAACAGGAAGAGGGAAAACACTTTCTTTTTCAACTCCTTTATGCTACCTGCAGGGTTTCCATGGGGGTTCTAATAATACTTAAGCGGAAAGAACACACAAAAGTACATTCTGTCTCTAAAGAAGCCTCTGATGCTGGTCCCCATACTTAGTTAGTCATTGCCACCTGAGGCAAGATTCTGAGGAAATTAATACAACTCTCAGAAGCAAGGAGAAGCTCAAGGTAAGTTTAAGTTGTCATTGGTTGTTCGTTTTTTTAAAAGCAGGAACAACCACAACAAATGCAGTTTCCCTGAAAAGAAAACAAGTGTTTTCAGCTCAACACAGGAACAACACAAATACAACATCAAACAGTTCCGTGATGCTATTTTCAACTTCATTTAACAGAAATAAATCAGGCTGAAACATATGGAAATTCAAAAAGACAACTGAAACTACCAGAAATTGTATCTCTTCAGCCAGTGACCATACAAGTAGAATTAGGTTTTAAGACATGAAAACCAGCACTGGTTCAAGATGATACAGGTGATATTTTCCACTGTGAATCAACACTAAATCAATTCCCAGTTTTGCTTTCAGAGAGGCATATTTGGATTTTGGCTGCTTGCAGTATTTCAGATGAGCCATAAAACAGAATTCCTGAACACTTGTGCTTACAGATCACATTGCACTTCACAGCTGTTGTGTTTTACCCCAGCAGAGGGTGCATTTAAGCAAGTGGAAAAAAGCAATTTTCTTTTAAACATAGCTTAAAGTGCTTAGGGGTCTTTTTGAATGAAATGTAATGCATACATATATTATATTTTAAATATATTAAATAATTCATAACAAGTAATTATTAGGCCTACCTGCAATGTTTATCTCATTTTCTTCTAGTTCCTCATGTGCCACATTGAACAACAGCATAATGCTGCAACTAGCTAGATGGAGCAGTGAAGTCTGAGGAGTAGACCTAAATTTCACAACATTGCGATAAATACAAGGTCGGTAAATCTGTGTGAAGGAATTGCTACTATGATTACTTTTTAAAAAAGAAAATTTTGATTAATCTTCTACATTAGAAGAATGCTGAGATTGCAAAAGCAAAGCTTTTAAAAAACAGAACATGCCTGAAGTAAAGTTCTTCATATGGCATTATTTCAACCTCCTCTGTATGACCTTTCCTCCATTCTTTGTTATTATGTGCCACATTATTTGTTTCCCCAGGACCTACGTTTCATCGCTGCATTGGATAGACTAGTTTTGAAAATGAACTGCATTTTTTAAAGACTTGTATTTAGCATTACTTAGTGCAGAGACTGTTGTCTCTGTCCTGTGTTCCCTTTGTTGCTGAAATTGTAAGGGATATGGCCAAAGTATGCACAGTTTTGGAACTGGAGGAACTTTTTAGGGAAGCAGAATGCCATTTCAAAAATGGATTTCTGCCCAAAATAACTTTTCACCAAGCTCCATAAAATGAAAAAATATGAACAAATTACCATTCAATATAAATTCTTCCTTTTCAAGATTGTCATATGCATGTACCATTATGGTAGTTAGATGTAAATAAACGCAAAGCTTTCTTAAAAGATCATGCATACTCTCTTTTGCATGCATGTTCTCCAGTGAAGTCTCATGAACTAACCTACTTTCATAAATATTTTAGTCCTGTGGCCAATGTAAGTCAAAATTCAGAAAAGAAACAATCCACAATTATCTTCCTACTAATTTTTCTTTCTCCTAGGTGAAAAAAAAAAGCAAAACCTCACGTTTTCATGATTTAATGTCAGAATAAAAAAAAAAAAAGACAACTGTATTTGAAGGAGCAAGGATTCCTACCAAATTGCACAGCAATAATTAAATGAAGCATTTTCAAAGAAAACACTTAAATAACATGTGGCTAGTAGTTCTACTTGGATTGGACGATGGCAACTGGACATGGAATGAATAAACAAAAAAGTATTATGGGTGGAAGCAAAATAAGAACAAAAATAGGTAGTTCTGCAAGCAATAGAAAATCTGAATAACATCATGGGCAATCTTAATGGTTTTGCCTCGTCACTATTTTGCATGTTTCTTTTATATAGTCCATCCGTTTTCATGGATATAAGCATCCTTGAGGCCTCTACTTCTCAATCAAATTTGTTTGAAGTTGGTCAACAGGTTCAAGATTTATTGTGGGGGACTGACAGATAGTATGATTGCATCAACTCACAGAAGTTCTGTTTCCTTACAAAAGTATGATAAAAATAGCAAATCTAGGCTATGTTAGCCTAGGAAAGAGACAATTCCACAGCAGGGCACTTTCTGCAGGGAAGGCCAAGCCAGGAAGAACACAGGAATACAGTGTTCAGGTCTAGCAGTAAGAATTCTCAAACTGCCATAACGCAAAAAAAGGAGAGCAGATAAAAATATGCACAGTACCACAGCAAATATTAAAAATAAAATTAATCAATTAGAATATTTTAAGTAGCATTCTTAAAGAAAAAAATGCCATATTTCAATACATCATAATTACCTGTTATTAGCAACTTTTGATTAATTCTATTAGAAAATCTCAGATAGGTCTTAACATAAAGAAGGGCTCGCTTCTTTGAATTCAAACTGTAGCATGGTATTGGTTCAGTAACAGAACATGACAGACAAAGTTAATTTAACTGCAATACTTCAGATAGAGTTTTATCATGGATTAATATAGCACAATACTTCCAATTGTTATGACCCTGTTGTCATCAGTTTAGGTGCAGTAACTCCCCTTTTAGTAATTCAGTCATGTTTTGAATACTCCAGTGCACTTATCTCACCTCTTATTTATTCATCAGAAGAAAAGCTGCTTGTAAAGAATGACATGGTCTTGTTACAGGACAACTTATATAATAAAATATCTTCATTTTGTTTCATTCATTGTATTGTTTAGTATGAAATCAAGATTAGGTCATAGAAGACAACTGCCATGGAGGAGCTGCCACCCCGAAATATCTTATATAGCATTACTGTCAGAAGTATCCTAAGCATCAGGCTTATAAGGCAGCACTCATTCATTCATTTGGTTAATCTTGTTCCCTATACAGTTGGTCTCTTGACCTAATATAGTGCATTCAGCACATTCACAACCACGGATTGTTTTTTTCCCCTTAAGTCAGTGCCTCTGGTAAACAAGTATCAAAAGCTGTCTCCATTTGGTGCACTTATTGGTAAGAAGACTGCTGAGGAACTCATTCATTCACACTGGGCTATTGTAATATATAAGCTAGTTACGTCACCTAACTTTCTCTCTTACTCTTTTGTACAAGGCATGAAATTCATATCCACCTTATTTGCTTAATGAAAGAGGTTCTCCGAATATAAAAGTTACAGGTAAAGGAATTTGCACAATCCTCAATGGTATCACAAAAGAGATGTACAGCTTCACTAATTTAAGTAACTTTTTAAGTCTAAAGCAACTGAACTTAAATGTTGTAGAATTAAATTGTATGAGAAGCAGCACAACATCATTATAAAAGATAGGAAATACAATAGGAACATGAGAAATGGTGAAACAGTGAATTAAATTTCACAGTTGCTACACAAGTTCAAGTAAGTAAACACAGTTTTCACAAAAGATTTTTAAACTAGAAATCAGGAAAAAATAAGGTGAAATAAAAAATAAAAAATAAAAAAACAGCTAAAGAAATCTCTAGCACTGATTTTCAACAGTTTAATTTCTTTTTGTTTAAATGCTCATTTACAGATAAAATTTGGAATGAGATCACATTCATCAAACTGTCCACTTAATGTAATAATATTGCATCTCCTTGACAAAGTAGCCATCAATTAGAAGCTGTAAAATTTAATTAAATATATCCTAATCATAGGTAGCACTGTAATGTGACCCGCACCTATGCATGCATTTCACATATCACAACATGGCAGCACTGCACTTCCTTCCATTTTTCCTGCTACCATATTGAGGACCTAAAATGAAGTTTTTCAGAGACAGAAACAAATGGAAATAAGAGGGGGGGGGGGGAAAAAGAAGTTGCTGAAGCAGAAAGGCAGAGATAAATACCCAATATCTGTAATAGAGGCAGACAGGAATTCAAGACATAGGTAAATATGTTTAAAACCAAAACAAATGCAATACAAATGCTGAACTATTTGACCATATTTCCACTTTGATGTCCTAGCAACTACCCAAAGTAGGAAAGCTTTGCTTTCATGCTTTATGACCTCCTAAGAAGCTTCTCGATGGCATTACAGTTCACTAATCCATAGCTGCCTTGTATTTACCGTAACTGTATTATACTGTTATAGATGTTATTAATATTAATATTATGTAATAAAACCACAGAAGAATATTAATAATTTGAGGCATCATTGCCTGCTGCTCTAGAACTCTTACACTTTAATTAGTATATATATTTTTATATATATTTCCAATAAAATGGAAAGGAATAAAGGTAGTCTAACCATCAACATCATTAAAAATGTCACAGGACACAAAGTTCAGCATAGATTTTACTCATGGTCTTCACAGAACTTTAGAAGATGGCTTCCTGAATTAATTCACAAATGACAGAAGACAAGTATTACACACTTATTCACCAGACCTCTTCCAGCCTTGTGTCTTTTCTTCCTTCCTCTGTGACACCATTAACAAGTTCCATTCTGTCCTTTGTGGTTCCTGAACCTCTCTTTTGCTGTGTCCCTGTCCTGAACAAAACCTTTTCTATTAGAGAGATAATAGTTATTCACCTTTCCCTGCTATACATACATATGATTCTTTCTATACTTCAGAATTATTCATTCCCATGCACATGTTCCCCTCACTGCTACTTTTTCCCCTGTTTCTTGGGATCAGAACCAACACAGAAAGATCAAGATTGTTGACAGACCACACCTACTGACTCAACATCACTGCCTAGCTACATCAAATATTTTTTAAAAACTTTTATTTGTCAATAATTATAACTTAGCCCATTACCATCACTGGAGTCATCATTCTATATGTTAATAGCTTCTTACAGTGCTATTTTACCTACTTCTTAATAAAAAATAACATAACATGTCATCACATCAAATATTGATTACTCATTCCATCCTAGAAGGAAAAATTATTGAAACATTTGAATGGCAATAAAATGTAAACTTTTTCCCATCCCTGAAAGTATTCAAGGCTAGACTGGATGGGGCTTTGAGTATCTTGATCTAAGATCTAAGGAAAGGTATCCCTGCCTATGGGGGGGTTGGAACTGAATGATCTTAAGGTCCCTTCTGTCACAAACAGTTCTATGATTCTGTGAGTCTGTATCAATTTAAAAAAATCACCCTCAGTTAGAATAAGATATAAAATATCAAACATCAGACTAGCTGCATCTGTTCTGCAGGCACTTCTGCTACACATTTACTAAGGCAGAAAGTTAGATACAAGAGAGGCTTTCTCAAAGCTGGAGGAAAGCTGCATTAAACTCAAGCTTAGTTTTTCAAATCCCTTTAAAAGGCCTAGACTGAGGTTTAGGTACACTGCAGCCACTATTGCAACTACATTTTCCACCTACTTACTGGAGATAATGTGAAACTAGCCTGTCCAAGAGCTATGAGCCATCTAGACGTAGCTCTGATAAACTCAGCTCAGGCTGCAAAACCTGCCTGAGAACCAGAATAAATATGCAATTACTTAACTCTCTCTGTACCTCCTGTCCCACAGATTTAGACTCTGCAGGAATCCCAGATCACTATAAAGGAGAAAGTGACTGCCATTGAATGACACCCCTGAGTGCTCTTGGAATAAATCCAGTATTGAGTGTTAAGCACAGAATGAGAAGAAAAGCAGGAAACAATGTTGCTTTTATAGTGAAACCAGATAATTTAAAGATAAATAGAGAAACCAGACCCTAACATAACTATCATATACTAAAATCCAATGAAAAGTTAATACATTTTTGAAAAGCAATTTTAGTATTTGACATTATTATTTTAGTTACTTTTTAATATATATTCACACAGTTACCCAACTCTTATTAAAAAAATGTTTCATTTACAGGAAGATGTCTGCAAGACCTGACTATTTATAATATCTTCTCCATTTTATGTGCTTCCAAATAAAAATTATTGACACTTTGGGACAGAAATACATGCTCCAAAATATAAAATGAACTTTTTATCAGATGGTTACAACAGATTGACTGATACACAAAACTCTTACCCGAAAGGGACACTGTACCTCACAATGCTATTTTAATAAATCAGGTGCTAAAATACTAATTACAAGAACTGATTAAATACTACATCTTAAAAGAAAAATATTCTGCAACCCCCCATATTCACACTTTCAAAGCTATGGAAGAGAAACTGAGGACTGGTGTGTAGCCTCAGATTTGGAACTTCAGAAGCTTATGTATCAGATTCAAATAACTAGAAATTCCAGGTGGCAATTCTTGTTTACATGGATCACAAAATCTATAATATCAGAATTTCTGGAACTTATCTATCATATACAGGTTATTTTAATTACCAGAACTTTTTTGCTGGCTTTGTTAGTTTGTTCCATTTCATTGAATAAACAGGTTGGGGGAGGGAGAAGGGGAGGGCGAGGGGGGAAGAGAGAGAAAATTATTACCTTGAATATTTTTATCTAATTGTTTGATGAACAATTCCATAAAGTACTTCAGTAAATCTGCATTTCAAGTGGATGGGTTCCACATCCCATACACAAGAATCAAAAATGAGCAGTAATGGCAAGAAGATTTTGATAACATGACAGTCCCTTCTGCTTTCTGTCGCAGCTGGACATACAGTGTAATAATAAAGGCTGTCACTTTTTAGCGGGTTTCTGTACACAAGAAGTTCAAAGCTGACTCATAGAAACTCAGTCCCCTTCTATGGGTTAAGATACATAGTATACCAGTACCTGTAGACACTGCCACTGATAATACAAGGCAGACATTTTTCTTAAACATTTTTCTTAAAAAGTGCACTTTGGCTACTCAGGTAATCACAATAAACATAAAAAGAAGATAAAAAAGTAGCTCCGAAATAATATTTCCAGTATGAAAAGAATTAAGGATGCCAAGTTTCAGAGATACAGCTTAAGACTTTCTGCAAAATTAGGATACACTTCCAGGACATGAAAGTGTATCAAATAGTGAGTTAATTCAGTTGTAGAGATATCCATAAAACACAATAACATGCATTTCAGCACGTAAGCACTGTCACTGTCACCCACGGGGTTACAGGGTCCTAGTTAGGATTGGTTTATAGTTACTGCACACTTCCTGCTTTCCAAAACAGTGAGATTAAAGCTACCTCTAGCAGATTACACAACCAATGACTGTTCTCCTAAGTACAAAACAATTTAGGGCAGACAAGATTGTACAGTCATATTTCCATTATCATAATTTCCAGAGCATGGCTTTTGGTTTTCTGAGCTTCGGTTTGGTGGGGTTCTTTTACATTTTTTACTTTGGGTTTTGGGTTTGGGGGCTTTTTGTGGGTTTCTTGGTTTGGGAGCTTTTGTTTGTTTTGAGGTTTTCTGAGGGGGGATGTTGCTTTTTGTTAGTTGGTTTGGTTTTTGAAAGGAAGGACACTACAGGATCACAGAATATGCTGAGTTGGAAGGGACCAACAAGGATCATTGAGTCCACCTCCTGGCCCTGCACAGGACCATTCCAAAGAGTCACACTATGTTCCCAACAGTCTTGCCCAAATGCTTCTTGAACTCTGTCAGGCTTAGTGCTGTGACCACTTCCCTGGGGAGCCTGTTCCAGCACCAAACCACTCTCCAGCTGAAAAACATTTTTCTAATATCCAATCTAAACCTCCCCTGACATGACATCAGGCCATTCCCTCAGGTCGTGTCACTGGTCACCACGGAGAAGAGATCAGTGTCTGCCCCTCCTCTTCCCCTCAAGAGGAAATTGTAGACTGTGATGAGGTCTCCCCACAGTCTTCTCCAGGATGAACCTCAGCTGCTCCTCATATGGCTTCTCCCTATCTTCATTGGCCTCCTTTGGACACTCTCTGAGAGCTTAATATCTTTATATTGTGGTGCCCAAAACTTCACACAGTATTCAAGGTGAGGCCTCACCAGTGCAGAGCAGAGCAGGACAATCCCCTCCCTCGAACAGCTGGTGATGCTTTGCCTGTTGTCCCCCAGGACACGGCTGGCCCTCCTGGTTGTCAGGGCACTGCTGACATCTTCAACTTGCCATCAACCAGGACCCCCAGGTCCCTTTCCATGGCACTCTTTTCCAGCATCTCATTGCCCAGTCTTTACATACCTCCAGGGGTTGCCCCATCCCAGCTGCAGAATTTGGCACTTTCCCTTGTTAAACTTCATATGGTTGGTGATTGCCCAGTCCTCTCTAATTTGTTGAAATCTCTCTGCAGGGCCTCTCTGCCTTCAAGCGAATCAACAGATAACCAGGACTTTCCTCTGATGAAGCCGTGCTCGCTGTGACCAATGACTGCATTGTCTTTTAAGTGTTTTTCAGTACCTCCCAGAACAATCTTGTCCATAATTTTACCAGGCACTGAGGTGAAACTGACAGGCCTGTAGTTTCCAGGGTCCTCCTTCTTGCTCTTCTTGAAAATTAGGGCAACATTCACCGGCTTCCAGTCAGCTGGGACCTCTCTGGATTCCCAAGACTGTTCAAAAATCATTGAGAGTGGTTTTGCAATGACATCAGCCAGCTCTTAAAGGATTCTGAGATGAATCCCATCACAGCCCATAGATTTGTAAGGATCCAGCTTGAGCAGCAGATCCCACACAATTTCAGGGTCGACTTGGAATTGATTATTCTCACAGGCATGATCTTCCAGCTCAGGACACTGAGACCCCCTTGGTCTGTCATACATTTGAAGAAAGAGGCAAAGAAAGTGTTAAACACCTCTGCCTGTCTCTGTCCCTATTTTTGAGATGATCATCCTCATCCTGGAACAAGCCAATGAGATTTCTATACTGCCTGTTGCCATTAATGTATTTAAAAACCTCTTTATTGTCCCCCACATTTCTGGCCAGCTTCAACTCCAAGTGAGCTTTGGCTGCACGAATTTTCTCCCTACAGCACGAGCAGCGTCTCTGTATTCTTCCCATGTCACTTGATCTTGCTTCCACTGGGTATACACCTTTCTTTTTTTGCCTTAATTCCAAGAGAAGATCCCTGCTCAGCCAAGTTAGCCTTCTGCCTCCTCTGCTTGACTTCCAACACTTGGGAATTGCCTGCTCCTGTGCCCTTAGGAACTGATGTTTGAAAAGTGACCAGCAATTAGTTCCTCAAAGAGTAATTTGTCAGTGTCATCGTCCTGGCTGGGAGGTCTGTAGCAGGCTCCCACAGTGACATCTGCATTATTTGTTTGCCCCTTGATTCTTATCCAGAGGTTCGCAACTGTGCCATTGCCAGCTGTGAGCTCCATGCACTCTAACCTTACTATTACATACACTGCCACCCCTCTGCCTCTTCTGCCCTGCCTATCCCTCCTGAAGAGCCTGTAACCATCCAACCATCCAGGAGGGCACTCTAGTTACAGGTCTCATCCCACCAGGTTTCACTTATGCCAATGATGTTAAATCTCTGGGACTGGGTGAAAGATTAAAGTTCCTCTTATGAGGACCTACATGAAAACTTACTTATAGATTAGTCCCATCATGCCATCACACTGCAATTCCTGCTAAGTATAATAAACAAATGCTTTGAACTATAATGGATTACTATTTTTTTTTAATTTCTGTATTACGTTTCCTCAAAGATAAGAGCATACAAATACTTGCACAAAAAGCAGTGACAAACTCAAAACATGAAATTTTAACCGTGCCTGTACACCATGTGTACTTTAGACAATATTTTCCATGTCTGATGAAGTAAAAATTACAAGGAAAATTACAAATCTAAGGCTATGGATTTTCCAAAAACAGTTTTTAACCAAAGAGAAATCAAGGGATGAACAAGCTAACATGGGCACTATTTGAAGAGGACCAATGGGTCCAGAGTATGTTATCCTTTCTTGCAAAGAAGCAAACAATGCAAATGCCAACAAACGAATACTGCTTTAAGAATGTCTTAAAAGAGATGACTATCGATATATAAATTCCTAAAAGATACTAAGTATATATCATAATTTACCTTAATTATTATTGCATTTGGCATTATTTGATTTGCTAATTTCGTGAAAAATATTGTGACTATAGAGAAAGAATTGAAATCTAAAAAATGTTTCCAGTATCTCACACAACTTCATCTGACCTTGAACAATACTGGTGCAAATAGCCCAGACAAATTAGATTTTACATTTACAAGAATTCCATAGCGTGAACATCCAAGAGTGTGAATGCCTCCTGACAATTTTTCCAGGTTGTTCTCAGAAGCAGGTAAGAATTTCCTTGCTAAAACATCAATCGGCTCCCAACGGGAGTTACTTTAGGTAGGCCTGAGGAATAAGAAGCTTCAGAATTATGGCCTTTCCGTCACAGTACAGCAGCTCAAGAAAAAGGACAAGAGCAAGGGATTAAGGAAGCTTAGATATTGTTCACAGTTCAAATTAATCTTTGAGTAGATGATGGGTTATAAGTGACAGATGAATAAGGGAGTAAAATTTTCAAGTAAATGTTGCTTCTGGCCCACAGCAGGGAAGATTTGCTTAGCTGAACTACAGTTTCCTCAGTGCCTGACTGATGCAAGGACAAACAGTAAGGCATAAATTTAAGCTAAAAAGCTTACCCTTGTTAACAAAAGTTAAAGAAGAAATATAGTTTTGTTTTCTTACTTTCTAAGCAGAAAGCTGGTAAGTCAAAGGAGTAAATCAAGCATGTAAAACTTTCAGAAAAAAACCAGCAACAAACACCAGTGCTTGAGCTCTCCTAGAAGCCTCTTTCAGGCTTTTGGAAAACGCTTCTATCAACAGAAAGAGACCAGACAGGCATGCTCAAATAGCTTGTATTATAAGATTGCTCATCTATATTAAAGAAAAGCAGTAAAATACATGCTGAAAAGCCCAAGTAAACATGAAGCATACTATGTGTAATAATTCTTTATGCAATTAATCATAAATTATAATAATTTTTAAATAAATTCATAGGTATTAAATTAGTCAATTAGAGACTGGCTTTATCATTTTCTCTCGAGGTGTGCATAAATATCCTTGACAAAATGAATGAAAAAAAACCAAACCACAAACATTATACAACAACCCAAATCAATTAAAACTAACCATACCCATTTAAACGTGCAGAAAACCAAAACATGAATAGTTTAAGCAATAATGTGTATTGCATTTAGATGGCATTTTGTCATACTATGTGTTGCTGTGCCAAAGCAAAACATCTGTTGTAATAAGTATAATTATTTTAATAAATGTGAATGAAACTGTTCAGAACAGACTTTCAAAGCTATTTTATTACACAGAGAAAGGTAGAAATATTTTTTTTTTAATAAAGAGGTTTCAAATATTTTAATTAATGTTTTTATGTTACAGGATTTTTTGTTCCTGAGAGGTAAATAAAAAAATAACTCAGTAAAACTCACAGAATAACTACATAAGCCATTTTACAAGGAGGATATACTTTCCTTCTTTTCTATGAATGTATAAAGCTCTCCTTCAAGCTCTTAGAAATCTATTGATCTGTGAAACACAGTGCACTCCAGGGAGGCAATTCACTTGACGTTATATATCAAATGATGAGATGAATAATGATCATACCATTTGGTAATTAAACATCTTACAAACCTTTTAACTGACTGAACGTCAGAAAGGTCAAATGAGATCAAACCCATTTTTTTGTTGGTTTTAATTCTTTTCATATATTAGCAATACAAAAGTCATATTTAAAAGTAACTATAATATTACATGGCAAAACCAAATAATTAAACATTTTTTTCATTAGTATATTATTAGACAGCTTGAATACACAGAGAAATAGTTCCTTAATCCTACAGTCCTATTATAATCTTCATTTTTAAACTCAGAAAGAACTAGCCACTCCCCAGTATAGTGCAAATAACTAGCAATGTTATTGGATTAAAAGAAATGAACAGCACATAGAGCAAATTTAAAATATACCTAAGCACCTAGCAATTAAAATAAATCTCCTTGATGACTTCCTGAAAAGTTATAGGAAACGGAATTTTTATAAGACAGTAAGTCTATTTCAACAGTTTGAAGACACTAACAGTGTTTGTCACCTTACACATTAATTTGGACATTTTATATAATATTATTTAGAAATAATTTAAATTAATGAAACTAGAAATAAATGCAAAATATTTAAAAAAGAAGTCACCTACAGCTGTAATTTCATGAAGAATTCTGTATTTTACCTGTAAATTTGTCAGTAGCCAAGGCAATCAAAAGATGCAGCAAAGATGGTTTTTACTACAGATTAACAAAACTGTGAAAATCACTTGCCTCAATAGCTAATGCCTCTGTCAAATATGAGGTTTCTGGAAAAGACAGTATCTATTCACATGTGACTGCAGCATAACCTTATGGGTTACCATAAATCAAGGCCTCCATTGCCAGAAAGAATAAATCCCTCCATTTTAACGCGAACTATCATCAGCCTTCCCTGCCCAAATAGAATCAAATCCCAAATATTAAAGAATGTCTTAGGATTTTCCTCCAGCTACTTTCTTAGAAAATGAAGAAATCTTTATTAGCTTGTGAAGAAGACATTAAAAATGTTTTTCAGAAACAAATTGGGATGGATTCAGTCAACTTTCACAAATATACAATTGCACAAACACACAATCAATATGTGAAATAACTAAACACATCCAGTAACAGCCTATATGAATATGACAGTTCTGTCTTATAGAAGATTAAACTGGCTACTCTCAAAAACTAACATTAATCTACTGAGGCCCATATCCCTGTTTTGCCCCAGGTGCTTCTGCACAGACAGATCTAGTCCAGAAAAGAGAGGTTTCTGGGACAGAATCTGAGAGAGAATTTTTACAGGGCATCTAAAGAAGTAGGGCAGCAGATAAATTTGCCAGCTGAAGGACATAGTTTTACTGGGGAAGTTCAACATCCATACAGAGGACTGGCTGTTACAATGGGACATGAGAAAGATGTGGGAGATACCTTCATAATATCAACGGCCAGTTGCTCACAGTACTTTGTCTTTCTTTGTCTCGAGGCTGGGAACAGAGGTCAAGTTCGTAAAATGAAAAAGAAGTAATTAAATCACATGCTCTATCTTCTGGGATCTTTTAAGTATTGGACAGGATATTCAAGTTCATATTGTAATAACTTCAAAACACTGTCCTATCAAATACATTCAATCAGTCCAATATATAGCTTTTTCAGGCCTAATAAATCAAATAAATTTAAAATACCTTTAATTAAAATATTTCTGAATTGCAAAATTAAAAGAATATAAATTATAAGATTGCAGTAATATTAATACTTCTTCAGATCTCCATTTCTAATATTGTCCAAAAGTACAGCATTCAGCAAATTTTCAAGAGACAGCGAAAGGGCCAATTACTCATTTTGCTGCAAGTTGAACATGTAAAATCCAGGGAAAAAGTGTTACTTTAGTGTAACTAACTGGACTGTTCCATTATCCTTTATAACAGAATGTAAATAACTGTGTGATTTCCACAACAGAACAACTTCTGCTAGAAAAACAAATAAACAGGTGCTCAGATCAAATTTTAGGAGAGTATTATACATGTGATTTAAGCACTGACCTGTGAAAAGATGTTCTATGGAGGCTCAAGGGCTTCAACATATGCTCACTCAGCAAACAGCTGCAGCAGTTAAGGCTGCTCTTGCCCTCTCCTTCCTTTCCCCACTGTTTGTTACCCTCCCAATGCCAGAGCTGACTGTTGTCACTCAGGGGCAAAATGACCATACAAAATGACCATGACCAACTTTTCTGCAGAGCCAAGAAGCATGGTTTAAACTGTCATGGATTTTCAACGGCATCAGCTGGGGATCCTTTCCACCCTCATTCCCAGCTTCCTTTTTCAAGTGACAGAAGTGAAAGAAGAAAGGATGCAAACACAAGTTCTGATGAAACGACAATAATGAATTTTGGAGAGAGGGAAAAGACACCTAGAACTGCAGTACCTGTTCATTAAATAATTATATGCTTTAGTTTAAAGGATTATTGATAATGGTTAGTCTAATCTACAGTGAAGAAGAAAGATTTACAAATTGCCATGCCTACGGTCCACATTCCTTATAATACTACTGTTCAAAAGGCAAATGTAAAATGATTCTGTCATAAGAGAAAACTTGAAATATTTTTCCATTCATTCAGTAATTCAGTTCAACATTTCAGCCTTAATTCTAACAATGAAAGAAATAACAGTGCTGTCATTCATTAGTCCACTTAACCAGTAGAGAAAAATTTGGCTTGAGGCAAAATTTCAGTTTAGAAGTTCTTAAGTTCAGAAGTTCATCTTGTTCACTTTTTTGCAGTTGTTGTTGTTGTTGTAAGAAAAAGAAGGAATTTTAGAAGCAAAATTCTAAAATAATAGAGGAAGAGGGATGATGACACAAAGATTGCAAAATTCTGAACTCATATTTCTTTAAACAAATAGTAGGGATTTCACAGAATATTCTGAGTTGGAAGGGACCCACAAGGATCATTGAGTACAGCTCTTGAGTGAATGGCCCATATGGGGATCAAACCCACAACCTTGGTGTTATCAGCACATGCTCTAACAACTGAGCTAATCTCAGGTTAAATCTGAGAAAAACTACATCCACCTAAAACTAAAGTAAAAGCCTTTGACTGGATTGAGTGAAAATTTTGTATATGATATTGTTTATATTCTTTATTAAGTGATGGAAAAAGACAACTAGATTTCTATTACATCATGAAAATTTATCTTAGAGCAAACAGATAGCTAGGAAAAAATAAAAGGCAAATGGCCATGTAAGAAAATTTCCATCTTCAAAGGAAGAAAGCTAAATATTCACCAACTTAATTGTAGCATGCACTGTTCAGATAATAAATATTAGTTTCAAGTCAGCTGCAAAACATTTAAGACAAGAGGTCACATGTCTTTGTCATAGCACATTATCCATCTGCTCTAATTTGAAATGTCTAGTAAATAATACAGTATGATTTTAGGCTGCAAATTCAACTACAAGAGCACAGTAGTACCTCAATGGATCTAAACCAATATTTAACTTAGTTTCTCTTTCAAGTATAAAAATATTGAGTTAAAATTACAGTAAGTTTCCCATTAGTGTTGTTACCTATAGAACTATACTTAAGCACATTCTATAGATTCTAGAACTAAATTTCTATTTTGTACATACTAAGGTACCATGTCCCTCACCTGATTCTTGAGAAGTCGCTATATATTGTGTAAACTATATCAAGCAGTTGTAACTTTGCAGCCTATGATTACATACCTCATATTTCTTTTGTATAACTTTTGCTGGATTGGTCATAATTAAATGAACCCTCATGTAGGCACTCAATCTACATGCTTACATTTGGATATAGGACCAGAACCACCATACGAACCAAAAACATAACCTATTCTGCTTTGCTAGAAGACTCAAGCTTGGAAAAAAAAAATAAAATTTTCTTTAAAAATTAAATTGTGAACATGTGAACTTAAAAAAAAAAATCTGATGCGGGTAAGCATGGTTTTGCCTATCAAATCACCAGTAAAGACCTGTCTCCTGCAGACTGTGACTGACAACAATTACCAGTAAATAGCTGTTTTACAGGCTACCTTCAAAATTCCGAGACCTAGTTCCTAAGGGACAGTGATCTCTGTCCAGCTCCTAGACGACAGTGCCCAAATTAAAAAAATATCATTACCTCTTTCTTTGCTGGATCTCATAATGCATTTTCCAGAGAAGAGATCACTTTTCAAGACAGTTAACAAGCATCACTTCCAAATACAAAACTCACTTAAAATCAGCTTTTTAGGGAGGCTAACTCTCAAAGCAATCAAATAAACATCTATTCCATTTTCAAGATCCCATTTATTTTCAGGAATTAGATGTGATGCTATTTCTTCCATATGCAGTTACTTGTACTGAATTGCTTTCTGTATTGCCTACATATTTTTTTTTTAAATAAGGATTTAAAATAGCTAGTTCATCACATTTTGCCCAGACTGATTTCTGGATAAGGTAACTTCAAAAGCATCTCAAAAATACATATAATTTTTTTGCTGTGTTCCTGGAGAACACAGGAAACAGTAACAGGCAAATCAGTCTTTCAGAATTACTTCAGATGTGGTCAAATAAGATACCATGCTGAGAAAAACAGCACAAATAAGTTGTTCTGAAAAATATGGCAAACCACATTTGGTTTTCTCAAGTTTTACAGAAATCCAAAGTAAACTACTGTTGAGGTTTCTATTTCTCTTGATAAAATTAGCATTTATTCTGTCTAAATCAATCTATGTTGGAGCACTCCTGGGTCTCAGATTTTCCTTTCAAGACTGTGGTAATGGCACAATGGCTTTCCAACTTAAGTAGGAAAACCTAAGAGAGAGAGAAAAGACTAGGCAACACAGAATTGAGCAGGGATTCTTCATCTTGGATCTCCTAACAGGGAAAAAACTAGCAAAGCAATTCTATATATGCAATTAAAATCTAATCAAATTAATGTTCTCTGTTGCCTCCAAAAGACAAGACTTTCCAAGAACTTCATTTCAGAAAAGGAAAATGAAAGGGTTAAAACAGGGATTTGTGGTAGAGTTGTGTCTTCTTTATTCCCTCCCACAGAAAGACAAAGCTGTTGATGACCCTTTCATTCTACTGAATGAACAGAGAGTACCACAGACTGAATGTTAAAATTTTAAGTCTGGAACTGCTTTGAGAGCATTAAGATCTTGGCCAGACACACACAGTCATCAGTATGGTAGTAAGAAAAAAAGACCTGATGCCAGTGCTCTGCATTATAAGCACAATAGAGTAATTTTTGCTCTTAGAAATATAAAAAAGATGGGAAACACTGAATGAGTTTGACAAAATTAATTGTACTAAACTAAAATACAGGTGTGTCTTGCTTTTTTGAAGAAGTGATCCAACTAGTAAGGAGCCCCCTATGTGACTAAAAAGACCAATATGCATTGTTATCCAGATAAAACAAGAAGTCATCTGTTGCATCTTTACTCACATAGTATTACATATTATGTCTAAAAATAACACAGACATACTACAATGTTTATCTACAGCAATTCTTTATAAAATAGAAGCGTTGTGAAGAATATTTGGGTCTTGCTGGCCATTATTCCGAGCAGTTTGTCACAACAGCTTTAGCAGCTCATTTTGTTACTGCATCAATGTACTTCTAGAAATGTCAGAGCTTATTTTAGCAACTTTATTTGTAATATTAAAAATTCTGTCACTTACTATTTATTAAATACCTATAAAAGTAATAATTTACATTATTTCACAGAATTATTTTCTCAAATAATAAACTTATCAGTCTCTTAAAGATTAGAAGCAATAAGAAAATAAAATGAGCATATCCATTACACTTATACTAAAAACAGACCCACTGTTTGAGAAAAGCAACAATTTAAACACCAACAGTAACTCCATTGGAAATTACGATATTTTCAACAACTACAATTTTGGTAAAAGCCATTAACAGTTTAACATCAAGCCAGCAGACACCTTTTCCTGGTATACTGTGCATAAATAGTATTCCCATCTGTTTCAGTGTTCTGGCTTTTTCATGGGCTTAAACCTGTCAAATTATTCCACTTGATTTCAGAGAATTCTCATATGGCAATCTATTTTATTTACTTTATCTTCAATAAAATGGTTGAGTGAGCATTAGCAACTATGAGACACAAGTTTCAATCAGTCCTCTGGCAAAGGCGTCAATCTACATTAGACCTACTATGCTGTGAGCTGCAGCCAGAAAGCTGCAGTTAGACAGGGCAACAGTGAATGAGTGAGTGAAACCTAATAAAGCAGCAGTGAAGAGAGAGAAAATTCCCTCTAGACACTACCATACACTGCTTATATAATGTGTGTGCCTAGTTCAACACACCAGTAGCTCCTTAATAAAGCTGACAGCTAAAAAGGAGCTTCAGACTCCAACTTCATTTTACATGACAACTACAGTAATGGTCCTCTGTTCTCAAGCAGGCCACATTTAGAAACCTAAATTCAGTTCAGTTAAAAATTAAGAGTTCTCACTTTTCTCACTCATGTCACATAGAAAAAAGGAATCATAAAATTAAGATGCACACCTTCTCCTCATTTCATACAATTATTTGAAAAAACATCAGATTTCAAATATTTTTTCCTTAAAAATTTCTGTCTTAGAAACCACAAAACAATCAGTGTATTTAAACAATAACTCATTTCTGAAGACAGTATCATTAAGGTCTGTTTCCAATAAATGTGGAGGCATCGCTCCTAGATGCCATCAAAATACATCCCAAAGCACAAACTTTGTAGTAGGTGATCCAAGTTCATCTTTGATATGGGCTCTAAAAAGCAGATTATTGTAATAGTGCTCTCCACAGCAAATCAGACCATTAAGACTCTAGTTAATGTTTAACTGAAAAGAAAAGCTGTCCAGTTTAAATGTATCATTTGATATTATATATAATCATAGCAAAAATTTACTACATCATAGTTCCAGGCCACAGATTTTGTTCTAGCAACGTACAGTAATTTTTGACAAAAGCTGCCCCCAAATTCCCTCCAAATCAGTAATTTACAGCTGGAAAGACGATTCAAAATTCTACAGTAAATAGTGTCTCTGCTCTAATACAATTCTATTAAAATGTAAAGTACTGTTTCTGTTTCAGATTCTTCCTGGTAGAAACTATATTGAAAATAAAGCTAATCAATACCCATCTAATTACTTCTTGCAAACGAGATACCATCTTTTGCTTTCTGTATTATGCTGTATATCCTCCTCCCATTCTCCTACAGCAGTAACAAAACTTATTTGCCTTCTGACCAGACATGTGGAAGACTTTCTGAACAAAGTTAATGTCAACCCAGCTGATGTTTCACATGTTGGTTGTCAACATGGCCACCAGCAATGAGACCTTACGCAACTCTTGAGAGAATTCCTGTTCAGCTGCAAGATAACTACATGAGATACTCCCTGTACTAATCTAACAACATGATGATGCATAATAAACATATCTATAAATATATATACTGAATATTTAGTAGTATACAAATTGTATACATATACAACATATGCACAAGTCATGATGTTTCAAGTCCTGTAGTATCAGAAAGAAACAGGAATGAACACAATCTTCTCCAAACTGCCAACACAGAAGAGTTAGATCAATTTAATATTAATTAATACCAGGATTTATTTAGCTTTTTTTTTATTAAAGTCTAATTAACTCAGAAAATGCAGATGTACCATTAACAGTCCCCCAAACTGTCTACTTAAATAAGCGGTAAAGAACTAGAACATTTTTCTCTGCTTTTGCATTTTTCAATATGGATTTTTGTCTTGGTTTCAGTTTTTCCAACTATAATTCAGTTTTCTGAATCTTATTCCTAAACAGTTAAGTGCTCCACTGAGAGCACAAAAAGCAGACTGAATTTTTCTCTATGATAATTAAAAATGTACTCGTAAATACAGTTTTATTTCATGCATATCTATCACTTCATTTATGTCCAAATCTCAGGTTTTAATCAGTGCAAAGACACCATATCCTTCCCTAAAAAGCTATCAATTCTAAATGACATTCTAAAGAACTAGAATTCAGAATTTACTACTGTTTCCTCATGGACTACCAAAACATTCCCTCTCCACTTTCACATACTGCAAGAAATAGAGGCCAATGCTGAAAAGGCCAAAAAGATTTTGGCTTTCTCTACAGAAAGCATTTTTATAGATTGTATTTAACTTAAAGTTATAGAAGAAAATAATAGAGTAAACAGAATAGCAGTTACTTTCCTTCATATGCCTTAAGTTTCAGACATACTGGAATTCAATAAAATTATACTGCCAAACTATTATAGATGTACAAGTCATTATTACTGCATTTCTGGCATTATTTGGTACAGAATATAGTAAACTTCCAGAAAAAATATCCTTTAAAAAAATAAAACTCTCTTGCTGGCTCAACAGATCTCAGTTACTACACAGTTTCTATCAAACCAAACAGTTTGCCAAAATACTGACATTGTCTCTGAAGAAACTGTCTAACATGACTGTGTGCAATTTACACCATTCAGATGTTTACAAATATGTGACAGAAATCCAGACATATTTCCATTGCTGCATAGACAGCAAAAAACCCAACATTTTTTACTGTTTTCTTCGTTGGGTAATGAAAGGAAAACCCACTGTTTTGCAGATATATTACTACATACTAACATACAGTCATACAAAAATTTGCATATGATGCCAATAATATCTAGTTTCCCTGTATAGTGCTGTATATCCTTTGATTTACAACACTACTTCAGCTAACTTTTCTTCTTTTTCTGGTTTCACCATATTCATACTGTGCCCTTCTGGCCAGTGCCTTAAGTCCTCGGAAAACAGTGAAGATAAATCGGAATAAAGGAATTTTCCTTTCTTATTAACCAGTGAGTAAAGACAGTCACAGTGAAACAAATACCAGGACAGTCTTGTTTTGCACTACTTTGAATTAGGTTAAAAAGGTCTGTGCTTCCTCCCAGAGGGTGAAACTTTAAAAAACTTGTTATAAACATAGTTTCAGAACTAATTAATGTCACCATCATTAACTCCTCTGAAACTACTTCATCCTTTTTTGCCCTTCTGAGGCATCAATACATTAAAATGGATATATCAATATTATGGAGCATCTCATAATGCCTTAGCAGTCACTGCATGTGGCATATAGGGAAACAATACATATTTTCTTCACAAACAGTGGTGGACATAGAAGCAGCTGGACCCCTATTATGATGAGTAAGTTTTTTGCACCCTGTTGAAATCTGCATCTATAAAATTTAGTAACTGTCTAGTTGAGCATATTTTGCAATTTATATGGAAAAATACTGTCTAAGATTTTGAATTTGGAAAATTCTGGGAATATTCTCAAAAAATTTTATACCCCTGTAAAAAAAGTAAAATGTGAATGACTGCAACACTCAATACAGAGATTAATTCTTTGTTGGAATAGCAAGTATGAAAAATCTGAAATAAATGTGACTGGCTTGCTAAACTTTCATCTTACACAAATTCTTTCAGGATCTCCTTTTCCAGACCTCTCTAAGTTAAAAACACCTGATAGCCACTTGTACATGATTCACTGAAGATAGCTGAGAAGGCCTGGGGCAAAGCCAGGTAGTGAGTGCAGGCATGCCAAGTCCATAGGTGATACCATACCCACTAATGGTACGACTTCACAGGCAGATTCAGCCTGTTAACACACAAAGCAGTTGAAACAAGATTTAAACTCGCAGTCCTCGATATCCTGGTATATTCTTGGTTACCAAAGGAAGAAAGATCATCCCAGTTTCAAGAAACTAGGAATATCCAAACTCAGGGATTTTTTAATATTTAATCTTGCCTTTTAAAATTTAAATTTATTACAAGAAATATAGACTAAAAACCCTTTTTAAACAAATTAGCCTAATTTTTATACTCCTAATGCAGCTAATGTAACAAAACTATACAGTGAAACTTAACTCCAGAGTTCTAGAGACCTTGGTCAGAGAACCATGTTTTTATTCATTTTCATGGCAGGAGCTGAAAGACCATGCAGGGAAAACCTAAATAACTTAAATATTCTCTGCTATCTAGTCATAACACAAGCAGTCATACATCTCAGTGAATCAGGGGAAGCAGAGATCAACTAGATGAACATGAACTGGTAAGCAAGAACAGCAATTCCAGAAGAAAAGCACATTGGGAAAAAAAAACAAACCCACAACAAAAAAACCAAACAAACTGTAAGATTTATAATGTTTGACCTGTACTCACCTGCTTCTTCTAAGACTCAAAAAGACCTTTTAACTTCAACCTTGAACTGAAGTGATGTCCAAAATCAATTCCAGTACCACCATCCTGACAAAACAGAGAGAAATGTTTACAGCTATTTAGACATCATTTCATGAAAACAACACAGAATCTGGCATTGTCACTCCCTCCATTTAGTGCCAGATGTGCATATGCTGATTCACAAGAATTCTGAAAGAAAAAGGAAGGAAGGAGTTGTAATATTTAGTTTTTTGATTTTGGCATAAAGCTGGTTGAAAGACCGAGCAAGTTGGAAGGGCGATCCTCTTAAGAAATAGTCACCTTAAATGTAGTCCACAAGAAATATAATTGTTCACCAAGTTTCTGTCTTGCAGTAGAGTGACAGTTAAGGCATCACTCAAATTCTAGTCTTATTATTTTTATTCTATTTTTATTATTATGGTACCCAAGGGCAAACAAAAGGAAGGCTTCCCTGAAGTAGTTTGTTCCAGACAGGGAACTGCACACAATATCACTAAGTTCACAGGGTCATCTGAAGGAAGAAACAGAAGCTGGGAGACAGCATGCCAATGAAATTTAAATGTATATGCATTTTAGGAAGGACAAAAGGACAAGTAAAAAGAAAAAAACAGCTTTGAAGCTGAGACTGGAAGACTGCAATGACGAGAAAAGGTGGGACAAGGCAGAAGAAATAAAGAACATGCAGGTCCACAGAATATTTAGATTACATCTATGCCTGAGCACATTTCTCTTTCCTGAAATCAACTGGCAGAGATAAACCTACATCTATGCTAGTATACTCACACATGCTCTGAAACAGAGGGGTTGCATACAAATTGTCTAATGGAGATGGTCAAATAAATGTCTGGACATTTTCTGGAACAATATTAGTTTGCAAAAACCTAAACCATGGCAGAGACCTGGAAATATTTCCAAGCACTGCTTAATTTACTAATACAGACACAGACTTGATGCCTGAAACTCGGCTACCTCTGAAGTCGATCCTACCAGCCTCTCGATGCTGCCTCTTGGCAATTCTCTCTTGCTGACAAGGTCAGACAGAAGCACGCTAAAGAGTAAAATGAATGTAGAATTTTATAAAGAAAAGACTGCTTTCCCACAGTTTAAGAAAAAAAATCTGTGTTCCAACTGGCATTATTAATACACACTTTGTTACAAGATGTTTGGCCATTTAAAAGAGCTCCAGTTCTAACTTCTTCCTTTGTTTGTAGAGTGTAACAAAACCTGCTGGGAAGGTCGAAGTTCCTAGAAAACTGAAAGCTACCTGGCAGCCTCTGTAGTAGAGCAAGTGAAGAAGGAAGAGCAAAGAATAACAGGCTGGAGGAATAAACACTACATGAAACCCCTGCACAGTAGGACAGCATTGGGAAATGAGAAGGAAATCTTATGAGCCCTTAATACAAAGCAAAAAAGAGAAGAAAATGTTAAAAACAGGTAAGGTTCCTAAGGCAAATATGAGGAGGTGAAGGTGGGTGGCAATTCTTAAAAGTTGTTGGAAAGTAAAATACGTGTCAATGAAACTTTGCTTGATGGTCATGTGGTCACCCTGGATCCACAATGGAAATGTCCAACCGATTGAGAGAGAAACATTCACCTTACTGTCCTATTTCCCATTAAAAGATTGCAACTTTGAATCTTTGAAGCTTCTTGTGCGCCTGAATTCTAGAAATACACATTACAATTATTTCTTCAACAATACCTGTTATGTTAATACATAAGCCTCAAACACGAATATTCTGTATTTCTCTTTTTTCCTATATTTCATTATGCCAAAATACTTTCAAATCCTCAGAGTTTTTTAGCTTGTATTATATTAAACATAACATTTTGCCTTCACCTCAGAAATAAAGCCAAGACAATCATAGTTATTATATATGAAATCTTACATGAAAACATGACCTATTTTGTTGAGATACAGCCTTCTTAGAAAAGCTTTTTCATTCATTTTTTGGTAATTATTCCTAATATGAAAACAACCATAATCATTAGTCTTGATGATTAAAATTTTATCTTTGGTCTATTTTTGGATTTCTACACTTTTTCAGAAGTCAGTAAGAAATATTCAGAGTGGTGAGGATAGCACAAAGTAGCTGTGACAGATATGTCACAGACAGATGGCAGGTCTTACCTATCAACTTTCTTTTTACCAGTGCAAATTTTCACCTTTGGAAACTTATATTTTGACCTATATTTCATTTATGCTACATTCCAGTGTGGTTTACTTTACGAAGATAGCTGACTCTTAAAAAAATTGTATTAATTCTGTTATAAACATTGATTTTTTTTAAAATTTTTATTCGCATCCTAAAACCTGGACCTGAATCATTCAAGTTATTCCAGTTTAACAAAAAAATTTCTCTACCTTTCCTCCACCTGAGCCAGCACATTTCATCCCTTGAACCCCAGCAGGTAGATCTTTAACGTCATTGTTTACCTATCCCATTCTGACAGTGCTTACAGATATATGTTTTCCATTCTTCAATAACTAACAATTCCCTCTGAATTCCATCTGAAACTTAAAAATGTACAATCAAATTCACAGAACTTGCTAACCAAAGCTTTAAAAGTATCCTGACAGAATGTTAAGTGTCATGGTTGTGTCAGAAATCACTAGAATATTTAATTCAAAATGAAAGTCAAATTCATTCCTGGATGAAAACTTTTCTTTGAAACTTGACTTAAATGAACACAATGCCCATGTGCTGCAAGCCATTTCCTTTAACTCATTCCTTTACTTGCTGCAATTATCTCATAGCTTATTTTATGTTAGATCACAAATCATTAGGATAAGTTTACCTGTTATACATTTGAATTCTACCTCTATGACAACATTATGATTTGAGACTACATGCTCTTATTCATTATCCTGCTTTATTGGTGACCTTTGATATTTTTAAAAATGTAAATAACCCCACCAAATTGCACCACAGCACTTTTACAGCTCTACTATTTGAACAGATCAAGTTGTTATGATGTGTCTCCACTTCCTGTAAGACCTACTTGTTCACTTATCATCTATAGTACAAATGGTTCAAACTGCATTACTGCTTTAAGTTGGTATTTGTATAAAATATTCCAACAAAGCACAACTCAGCAAGCATTCAGAAAAATTTTAGACCATGGTTGAGGGCTATCTATATAAGTTATTATTAGATATACTTATTTTGAATCAGATAGATTGAGCCAAAGACACAACTGGTTTCAATAAAGCAAGAAGTACTTGCTAGAGGAACTATTACTTTAAAGACATAAACATTCACTGGTATCAGTAGCTTCTATTTTTCTATCATACAGCCCTAACACAATTGAAAACAAAATTCTTAAGTGGTAACAAGACTTCTGAGCAAGTCCCAAATTGCACTACATCAATGGGACATGCTGAATTTTATTTGAAAATAAATCATTTACACAAAACCTATAATGTAAATCTTCTAAAAGAACTAAAAAAATGTGTAAAGTTACTTCATAATCAGACTATGTATTCTTAATTATACTTAAACTACTTCAAGACATTTAATTTACACTACAAAAAATACGCATTTTTAAAGAATATTATGGAATTACAGAACTGAAAATAGGTAAAAAAGACTTTTCTTCCTGATTCCAAGTACTGTTAGACAATTTCTGAGACAGAAAGATACTCAGAAACTCACACCACATGATCACTACTGAATGCCGTTATAATTAACAAGAACATGCAAAATGAATTAGTAGTTATAATCAGTCCAAAGCTACATGAGCCTATGAAAAGACCTTCATACCACTGTGATCACATTTGCCAATTTTTACATACTACTCTACATTACTACTTCGACAAATGAAGGCTGGATTAGACTATTATTGTGTCCAAACAGAAGTTCTGTGGTGGTAGGAGAAGCAAATATTTTTTCTCCTGGAACAGAGAAAATAATAAACTCCTGAATGTTCTTGAGCTGTCAACTTTCTCCAATTACGTATTTCCCAAATTTTTCAACAAATGTTATGTACTTATAAAAGTTACAATTATATACCATAAAAATTATTCTTGAATTTTTACAACATGGAATTTGCTAAGCAAAACACCTATACTCCATTAATCCAGACAACATGTAACTGTGCAAACAAATAAGCCAAGGATAATAATAAAATTTACAAAATATCATTAAAAATTTACTATTAGATGCCTTGGAAATTGCCCAGTGACAGAAGAAATGTCAGCATGGACTAAATACATCATTTGCTTCCAACGTTCCATTCACTGTGTAACTGATGCACAGGTTACATATAACTCCTCTTGGCAGGGAGGGGCTGGGGGAGATGTTGTTCCATTTAGGTCTTACTTAACCTAAAGATTAATAGAACACTGATTACATGCACTTATCAAAGCACACTGGAGAAAATAGAGACAGTACCAATGAATGGGAAGCCTGGAGCAATAGAAAAATCATTCCCTCCTCACTCTTTTCTTCCAAAACCCACACAGCTGCATTGTCTGAATGGTTGGGCATACAGACTAAACCACCCTGAGGCCGGTCTAACTTGCCCTTACATGACAGATAACCTGTGCTGACACTAATCTTATAAGTATGCACGATACCAATATCATATTCATGGAGATTCCTGAACAATTTATCCAATGTGCACAGATACCATGCCTTACTTTCTCTTCAGGCCTGTCTGTCTTTTGAAAACACATATTTTACTGTAAGATAGTTCAGAGGAAAACCACTTTCAATTTGTTGTGTTTTCTTATTACAATAAACTGCAACAGCCTACAGTAATTGGGGGAGAAGAATATAAACAAATATGAAAGCAATTAACTATTCCCAAATACTTCGTTCTACAATACCAGAAATACAATGACACTGCAGTCTTCTGAAGTATTTCAAGAATTACAATTTGTTTCTTTCTTATGTGATGTTATTAGAAGGGACTCAGGAATACTACCAGATGAGAATATAAAACAACTTTAAAAAGTATTGTCTCATAAAAGCACATATATGGTGATCATCCTGGGTTGTGTTATATATCTAGTTAGTTCCTCTAAGGAGTAAAAAAGCACCTAACTCTTCTGCCATGCACCATATCACAGACTCTTCCATTCACACTGAGCGGTTGACTAGTACAAACTGCATAAAGCATCTGAATTTAGACTGGGTCACTTAAGACATCAGACAAATGCATCTTCAAAACTTCCACAAGAGGGGATTCTACAACCTGGTTTCTCTAGGCAACCATTTCTGTTGCATAATTGCCCTTCTGCTGAAAATCTTTTCCCTTATATTGAACCAAAATCTTCAAACGTAAGAGTTCCATGCATTCCAACTGTTCTTTCAAATAAAGGGCAACCCTCCCACCCCTTCTCTGCCTGACTCTTTTGTAGAACTTGCATCCATCCATCACTAAATCCCATCGTTCAAGTTGTTCTGTATTTCAATTCCATAGTTCTGCATCTGCATGTGGAACTCTAGCTCCTCCTGTTCTTCCTCACCCACAAGAATCACATCCAAGTAAATACACTGAAAAAAAAAAAACCAAACCAAAACATATATATATATTAAAAAAAAATTAAACAGCCACACAACTTCCAAGAAAAAAAAAACACCAAACAGTGTGAGGTCCATACCCACAAACAATGAAGAAGCTATCTAATTAATCAAAATACATAAAAAAATCCACAAACTGACAGAAACCATAACACACACACACAATCCCTAAGGGTCTACAGATCAAAAGGAAAACAGGAAAAAAAAAAAAAAAAAAAAAAGAGGATAAATAAGCCAAACTAACTGTGAAAAAAAATGCAAGAGGAAAGAAACCCCACAAAACAAAAAAGCAAGAAGAGGTTCCAAAATAACCTATCTGGGCAACTTCAATCTCTTGCCAAAAATGGTTCTGTCCCTAAAATCAAATTTTGGTGTGACTTAATTTATTGTGTCACTTGTAAAGAAGAAGAGAGTTATGTCCCTGTTTTCTTCTCAGAGACTGCCCAGTGAGCTGAGTAAGAGGTCTCTCTAAAGGACGCTGATCACACATCTCCATCATTCGCTTCTTGGTTCCCTGTGGAGGGAAAATTCTTACACACAAGACAGTCCTCCCTATAGACACAGCAAGTCTTCAGCTATGCTGTATTTTCATATGAACCACTTGAGATTAATGGGCAAGCTCAAGGATTTTTTTTTTCTTTTTTTCTCACAGAGACTCACTCCTTAGAGAATGACTGTGCTTGGTTATCAGATCCATCTGGCAGTTAACAGTCCATTCATGTTAAACAACCAGAGACTCCCCTTCAGCAGTGGTCAAGGAAGATGACATCAAGAAAGACACATAACCCGTGTTCTGAAGCAATATCTAAATACAACTAAGAAACAGAGCACCTTCATAACACTGAAAAATGTCCCTATAAGTAGGGTAGATAAAAATTAGGGCTGTTAGATATTTCTGCCGATCTGGTGCAAGCACACGTCACATTGGGGTATGACTCACAGTAAATTTCTAGCCACAGTCAATAACTGCTTTGATGTAGATTGGAATCTATGCCCTTGAAGGGGCAACAAAAGCCAAAAAAACTCTACCACCATTTCAAAGAGGGTCACTGAATAAAAATGAGTAAGCTTGTTACAAGGAAGAAAAAAAGCGTTGGCTACAAAAGTCACATCTTTACAGATGGCACAGAAACTGATTAAAGACACCTTTTGCAAGCTCAGAAGAAATGCATACAACCTATCAAAAAAGACTGAGAAAATCCAGAGAAGGGAGCTGTCATGAACAAATGGGATGACGGAGGCTATTAGAAAGAAAAAGGCATCTATCTAAAAGCTTCAAGTTTTGTCCAAGTGAGGAAAACAGAAAAGATTGTAATCTTTGGGAGCCTTAAACATAAAACATGGTCAGGAGTCAGAGAGATGCAGGGATAAGCAGCTCCCTATGGGCTGGGAGCCAGAAGTCATAGGGGCTGTCCATGGGCGGAGCAGGACCCAGCTGCACTTGGCCAGGGAGTATGGCAGTCCAAGGGGGAGCTTGGGGCAGCGCCAGCCCACAGCATCAGGAACCTCAAGCCAAGGCTGGGGTCAGAATCAGGCTTAGTGAGGAACCTCCCACACAAAGCCACCTAGGGGCTTCTCAGTTTTTTTGAGAAGTAACTGAGAATGTGGAAAAATAAGATCCACTTGTAAGTCATGTATTTCCAAAAATCATTTTATAAGCTTCTCTTACTCAAAGTCCCTAAAAGCAACTAAGTGCCATAGGAGAAAAACCAAACAGGTCTTCGCACTGCTAAAAAAAAATTAAAAGAGAGGATATTAAGAATATGAATAAATCACGGTTTGCAGTATTTCCCAGAAGAACATCATAGAGTCATTATTAATGTTGGAAAAGTCTTCCAAGATCATCAAGTCCAACTTTTGAACACCACCATGTCAACTAAACCATAGCACTAAGTGCCACATCCAACATAAGGAAAAGCATAAAATTCCAGTAAAGTAAATGCAAAAGATCAAGTAAGCTGATATTTAACACCCTACAATGATATGTCACACCATAGCAAATGCACTTCAGATATTACTCTGCAGTAGCTTTTCCACCTGCCCCTTTTCCAGAGTCTCGTGCATAGATTAACAGGATAAACACAAACAGCTGAAGAACTGTGTAATGAAAGTAGAAGAGAGGAAAAAAATAAGGAAAGACAGATGATAGAGAAGAAGACAAAGAAATTAATGGGAATAATGAAAGAATAAACACTGGGATTCCAAAAATGCGAGTAAAGACAAACATCAATATGTTGGTGTCAAAGGTAAAGTAAAAGAGATTACAGTCATGGGTTACTGATGTCATGAAGCATTTATTTAAATATGATCCTGCTGCCCTGAACTGTAACGTAAAAAGGACCATTTTGAAAACTGCCCACCAGCAGTCTCAAAATGGCCTTGTGTTGTATATCACCTGTAGGAAATTTAAACTGTCCTTGATTGAAAGCAACTGAAACTTTTCAGTGAAATACAAAAAATAAATTTAATTTCATGTGATGTTACTATTAAACACTATAAAAAGTCCTTCCTGAAATGTGACTATATGGATGAGATTTCCAGGGTAGCCCAGGACTGATGTAACTAGGTTACCCTTCAACAGCAAAATTACCACCTATTTCAGCAGAACAGATTTAAAGACAGAACTGAGCACTTTTGATATTCCTTTATTTGTGGACTCCACAGGTGGAATTCATGCAATACCGTTATATCTATGATTCCATCTTGACTGTACACTTTTCAGTAGATATAAGGAGAAATAAATATAAAACCGGGATCCTTTCAGCTTCTCTGAGTCAACATTCTGACTCTACTTGAGTTGAGTCCACTGATTGTAATAAAACTCTACCCAAGACAAATAATCAATATCTGGCCCTTGAGTTCATTTATTCAAAGCATTTTGTAGGAGTCATTCTAAAGGTTCAAGACACCCGTTAAAAGCAGAATAATTTATTATGTTGCAAAGAATAAAAAATATCCTTCCTCTCGGTAACTCTGCAAACATGTCAGACTCTATCGAGTTGCCCACAGAATGTCCAAGGTAATCCAATCTGGCCTCCAGCTGTCACTTCAGAAGAGTGCAAGTCTCCTCTGTCATAACTGACACCCCTCTCAGGTTATCTCAGACTTGCAGGACACAGAATCAAGCCCACCCTGTCAAGTATAAAAGTACTGGACTACCTTCAGCAGATTTTACATTATTTATACAAGGCTTAAATGTTGGGCAGTTATAGCAACACATAAATCTGTTCAGGTAAATCCTTATATTTGGAATCTCTTCTGATGTTTAACCAAAGAATTCCATACTTATCCTTGTTCTTTTTGTATCTCATCCACTTATTTTTATAATGAATTTATAAACCACTTTCCTGACACCAAACTCTCTATATAATTTATTAAAACTCTAGCCAAACTAATCAATATAAAATACATGCTAATACATCTATATTAATAGCAAAGTAAATGTATTAATTTTGCTGATAATTCTAACCTTATTTTCTCATGGGCCACACAGGCATTGAAACAGAGTTCACTGACACACAGAAAAAAAAAATTGCAATATATTTTTAATCTCTTTCATTGATGAAGTTGATAAACTCTGACCAAATTTTTTCTTTTTCAGGCTGTTATCCATTCCAAAATTTTCATGGAAGTCAGGTATAAAAAGTATTTTGAATACCTTTACTTACAAAAATTTTGTCCAAGTGGATAATATATTTTCTACTGTTTTCATATTTTTCTTTTCCATTTGTGACACCCTACTTTATCATCACTGCTTAGATGGAATGGAAATACCCGCCAGTTGAAGACAACATAAAAACCTCAGAGGGCCAGTTTTAGAAACTCTGAAACAAGTCTCAAATGTTTACACAAAGGAATTTATGAGATAAGTTGTGCCGTTACATTGAGTCATGATATATTTCTATTTTTGACTACCACTACAATTCTGCAATTAGAAAAGTAATCAAATAATGTACAGACAGAAGTATGCAAGTGCTGTTATGCCATTCATGATAGAAATATTTTGCTGTGTACATCGAAATATCCACCATCATCATCTGGAACTGTGTGTAGTCTCCCTGAACAAGAGGCAATGAAAAGATACATAAAAATGATGTAACAAAACAACTTACTGTACATTAGAAGACATAACACAGTTGCTGTAATAGCTTCTGTAACACAGAAGCAACTAATCTAATGTAATTAGTTCTGAAGACATGTGTTCCACTGTCGGGGTTTGAAGTTTGTAAGCTCGTCTATCGTTGGTTCCTGTGTTACCATGGTTGTTGTATTGTCTCATTGCA
>JAWWES010000041.1:24864344-24893862 GCA_035583135.1 Lophotriccus pileatus
CTGCCACAGGACTGCCGGCTGGACCCCCACAGGAGATACCCCTGCTAAACCTCGGCAAGATACCCCAGCCTACAACAGATACCCCGAACCACAACAGATGCCAACTACAGCCGATGCTAACTTCAACATTCCACCAGAGTATTCTACAGTGAATCAACAAGTGCTTTCTGGGCAGAGCATAACTATAAACAGGAACTTGGGATAAGTCTTCAATGAAGCCTTTGGCTCCAGGACATGCAGATGGGATGCAGGGAGCAGTAGAAATCCACCACCATCAGAGAGAGTGGGATGGGTCTCCTGTAAGTAACAGATACCTCACAATATGAAAGAGCTAACTATAAAAATTGTTATCATGGCTAACCGAATTTGAGGACACTAGAAAACCGTCTTCATGAAGTAAGTCAAGATTTGACGGTATGATGCATCCTACTGAAAGCAAAGCTTTGCTTTTCTTTTTAAACATCTTTATAAACTTCAATCACAGAGAATGGAGAAAGTTCATCTAATCGTTTGAAACATGCTGAGCCAAATGGCTGCTGCATCCCATCAGACAGAGATCACCCTTTTTCACCTTGAGAACATATAGCCTTACTGCAACATTTTCTGGAACATCAACAGCTTTTGCTGTCTCACACGGGGTATTTGTTTTGTGGAGTCCTGTAGCATTAATTGTGTCATTACAGCAAATTTCCCCCACTGCAGATCAAAGAGTAGCAGTAAAAGCTATGATTCTATAAAAGGCAAATGTGTGTAAGGAACCAGGGCTACTATTGTCATAACAGGATTAGCAACATAAGACTAAAGCACCTCACCGAACTCTGCCTAGCAATATATCAGTATATATAGCAACATATCAGTAAAGCTGCTGGGTAGACAAACTTACAGCAAATTTCCCATTCCACCTATGGTAAGAAGAAGGAATGGGAAAAGAATGATGAATATAAACCTCTTCTAAGATACAAGATGTCCTGCTGCCTTGAGAAGTGAAAGGGTTGTGCAGAGGGTGATCCCTGCCCCAAAAAAGAAAGGTAGCACTCTGGACCTAGTCCTTACCTTCCTCTTTCTGATTTAAAAAATGATGTCCTTAAAAATGCCATGTTCTGAGATAAGCACCAGAAAGCTGAGCATAGACATATTCTCTGGTTTTGTTGTATTTGCAGCTCTTTTACAATCCAATTAACTCTTCTGAAAAGGTGGGGAAGGTAAGGATCCTGCTTAGCTTTGTTTCTTGTTGATCAACGTTAGTGTGGTATTCCTTATGATGCCCAGAGGTGTGCACCAAAGGGAATCACAGATTCTGTACACTGCCTAAGTTCCGAAAGAACAGATTTCTCATCAAGAATAAAGACATTCAATTTGGAGGTACTCCAAGTGTTTTTTCCAGCCTTTTAATGAGGTAAATCAAACTGCCAGGAATCGGAAGGGAAATCAGAAAAGATCTCTCCTGCAGATACCTTTCGGATCATTACATGGTACCAGAGAAGTCTTACTTAGCAAGACATACCTGAAAGAGTTCCCATTTAAAACTAAAGATTCACTTTTCCTATACGCTATACAAACAGCAGAAATACAATTTCCCAGAGATAGAGGCTAAAGGAAACAAAACCAGTAGAAAGACAGAGGCAATGATTAAACATGGCATTAGCTGGCAATCAAAATGCAGGTACATTATTATTTCTTAGTAACAGTTAATTTCCTTATATGTTTGCTTTAGTCTTAAAAGAAAAAAAATGCATTTAATTGAAAGGCTCAGTAGCTTTTTTAATATTTTTTTTTATAAATCAAAAGCATTTTATATATATGGATATATTTGGCATTTTCCTTTCCAATTTTTCTTGTTACTACTGCAACAGTAGTGAAAGCACACCGGACTTACATTCAGCTTTTTCCTGTTTCAGTTCTCTAATAATTGGACTTCTAATACGTCTTTCCAATTCAAATACTGTTACAATATTCATACATTTCATTTAAAGAGATGTTACTGTTGCTTTCCATAATTGTTTTTAAAATAACTTATATTTGAAAATATGGAAAATAATACCTAAAGACTGTCAAACAAATCAAGAGTATTTCTGCTAAAATGCGAGCATCCTGTAATTTTAACATTTTCCCCCATACTCTATGATTTTCCATGATTTTGGACATTATTTTTTTAAATATTTCATTTATGCAACACTTTTACACTACACTGTCACAAAATTACAATATAAACTATTGCAAGAACTGCTCACCAGCATAACCACAAACACAAGTCAGGAGTGACAAATGTTGCATTCATCCATGAACAAACAGTATCTGCTACTACATTTGTGGTTTTTTTTCTGTTATTTTTAACGATGATAAAATTTATATTTTTATATATATATATTATACCTGAATATAGGACATACCACCAAGCTCTTCAGTTTTGCATATTTTCATGGTTGAAGAATAAACTCCAGAAAATATTAACCACCCACAGAGATCACCTTGACATGCTTTTGCTGCAGAAAATAGAACATTATACAAACTACTGAAGCCTGAAGCATACTCAAAACATCACATCCTATTTGTAAAATGCACATAAAGAATAATGGGATCAGTAAGAACATTTAAAAAGTAATGTGTTTTATTCAGTTTTAACTCTATAGAAAAGAGGCTTCTTAAAAAGCAGGCATACTTACTTTGTAACATGAGCAGATTAAGCTGAACATATCTGTTGGATAAATCCTGCTTACTTTTGCCCATACAATCTCAAAGACATTAAAGAGTAACATTAAGCCATACCCACAAAAAATATGTATGCCTGGTATGAATACCAGAGCACAAGCTACTGGACCACCAATGCCCTTATATGAAAAACTGACGATCATGTCAGAATTTCCCAAATCCATATTTTAAAGGAATCTAGTATACAATTTAACATGCTATGAAAGACAATAACATTTATTAATTAATTAATTTTAAAAATTACAGTGTGCTTCCAACTATGACTGTTCTTGATTTTAGAGAAATCAGTGTCAAGGTTCAGGATGCATTTCTCCCTCACATTGGGCTTCTGGCCATAAAGAAAGGGTTATGCAAATTAAACCCAGTTATAATTTTAAATAAGATTTTTAAAGGGAATTGCAAAGAAAAATATGGCATTACAGCTATGATAGTAAAAATTGATCTTAATGACTCAAGAGAACCTTTCCAGTTCTAAATTCTGAGGCAAATACACAAATTCATGTTGAATATTAGCATGAATACAGACAGGAGAGATAATGTAATGCAATTACAGTGAGGACAAATAATATAACCTTGTCTCACAACAAGTTTCATACACAAAGATCCTTTATTTGTCATTAACTGTGCTCCATTCCATATAGGGAAGGGAAATACGCATTAGCATAGTATATTGCATGTTCTACTAAACCTATTGAATCTCTTAATTGCTCTGAGTCCTCAATAAAGAGAGCAACACAAAATAAGAAATTATATCAGTGAAAAAAAATGTTACAAATAAGAATGTTCCTCTTAAAAGAAATATTATTGCACAAGAATGAAAACATTACCTATTTTCCTTGCAGGAAATAAAATTGCAGCACATTAACATGGAAAAGACCCACTAATTCATGTACTGTACTCATTGGCAAGACAGCAGTCTTTGTTTTCTACTACAGAAAGTATTAAGATACTCAAGAACTTGATGGTCTGAGGTTTTCCAAATCACTACAGCTTCAAGCAGGTGAACCTTAATTACACCAGCTTTTAGGTTCCCTTTTTATCTCTTCTTGTGATCTGTTTTATTTCTGGGACTGTGACTCTGCACGGGATGTAAAAGTCACTAGAGTTCAAAAGTTAACCTAGGACTCTGATGGCAACAGGGTCTGTACTCCAATCACCATGCATGCGTATTTCCCTCCATTTTCTTCCTAACTATTATATTTCTGCCACTTCAGCCAAAAATGAGTATGTTCTCACTTTTGCAACTGCTGTCTCTAGTGGAATTGAGCAACAATATGACAGACTAAGGAGAGTGGGAAGAGTGGCAGCAATAGGACCAGAATATAAAGATCTCTCATAAATACTTCTGATTAAGTAAAATATTTAGCCAAGTGCTGCTGCCCCACAAATCTCAGTATCCTTGAAACCAGTATACAGTGCTGCACAGTGATTACCCAAATAAGAATATTCACTGTGCTACATAAAGCCATATGTGAACAACTGTGGTCACTGCAATATCTTTTCATATCCAAGGACTGCAAATATTCTTAGATCAATTTCAAAATATCAGAAAAGGCATCTCTCAAATGAACAGTGTTTTCTAAACTCTGCTTGGACTATTCTTTGCCTTGTCCTTCATTTCTTTTCTCACAGAGTGACTCACCACAGTGGTTCTCAGGATCCTTTCAAAAACTGAACTCAATACATTTCTTAATTCCACAGGATTTCACAATAATCAGATGATTTTTTTTTTAGTAAGTAATTTTGTCTGTCATTTTCAGTGAAAGCAAAAACTATCTTTCAGAATGACAAATGAAGCAAAATAAGCTAAAAAAAAAATTCACAAACACATTCTGCCGGTAATATATACTAGAGGTAGAGTCTTCAGTGGCAGAAAAAGGAATCATTCAGAGCAGATCCTTATAAATTCCAATTACATTTGTGGTTTTTGGAATATATCTCATATATTTTGGCAAAGCTTCACTCACCATGTAGATTTCTAAAGTTATGTACTGAGTGAAACAGGTGTATGAACCGTTTCATGAAGTAAAATTCTATGAGCAATTAGCTGCTGAAGTGTCATCAGTCAGATATTGAGAGCTCTTTCACGTGCATTGTCACTGCACTCTTAGCAAATCCTCAATGTAGTCATTAGGGAGGAAGAAAATTGAGACTTATCTCAACAGAAGAGGCACACAAAGCATTTAGAAAAAACTGCACATAAAACGTGGTGCAACATGAGTTCAATTATCTCCTTATGCTATAGCATGAGCATGCAGGATATGAAAATAGAAGGGAAAGAGTATAAATACTAAGATGCAGTCTGTACAATATAGAGAGCTGTTAGGTAAAGGGTACAGTGAACCATATTGGAGCACTATAGAGAAAAGCAAAATAACAGCTCAGAAAGGTGTGACAGCAAGGCAGTTGAGGGCATGATGGCCTGAAAAGCAGTTCTGTTTGGAGAACTATGCTGGACCTTAGACCAAGATCCTTTATTGTTATAAAATGGAAAAAAAAAATCTGTTAATTTTTTTTTTTTTTAGAATTCAGGTGCTCGATTTATGTTATTTAACATTTTACATATTTCAATAAAGACAGCTGGACTCTAGTCTTCCTTTTACCATAATTATATATCTAAAGTTCACAAACACTAACGGTATTTATCAATATTTAAAAAATTTGACAGCAATTCAAAACCTATGTAAATTACACTGAAAAGTCAGATGCCAGAATCACACCCCATTACTCGCTAGTGCTTTTCAAACAGTGGTAATTACATCATTCTTGCTTTGGTCCTTATGTTGTAAAAGTAGTAAGCAGCAAAAGTACCATCAAAGGTCGAAGTACATAAGGAACAAGGGTTCAGTCTCAGCAGGGCATTACACCTGGAGACTATTTACACACTAAGACGTTAATTTTGGTAGAAAAAGGGAAAGGCTAACCTGCAACCAAAAACCTAGAAGATTACTTAGACTCTCCATATTGGAGCTCTTTTTCCAGTAATAGTTAGTTTTACCTTTCAACACAGCCGAGGTATGGCTCAGCAGAATATTTATGGATATACGTGGTATCTTTTTGGAATTAATACAGAATTTAAATAGAAATTACAGGTTCATATGTATATTTAGATAAGACCCAGTATCTGATAAAAATACTACAGTGAGGTCTCTCTGTCCTCGAACATGGGGGACAGAGGTTTAGTTCTACACACTGTTTCCTGCTGTTTTCCAAGTACAGCCAGTGGGAATTTCTATCAATTTTATGGAAAATTCCTGCCTCAAAACTATAAAGAGACAATATGAAATATTGTAAAAAACTGTAAATAGGCAATATGAAATAAAGCAATATCTTTTCAAGATATTCAAAGCACCAAGTATATTCAAAAATATTGATCAGCATGAACTAGGATTATCAGTCTAATTTAAAATGACATCTGACTAGAAGTGGATCCAGTGGCTCTAGTAATCTTGTGTTGAATCTCTGTCACTCTAATCTTAAGGCACCTGCAACATATCTAGAACCATTTCAGACTAGTTTAGGTGACGTCAAGCAACAGAAGCATCAAAAGAGTCAGAGAAGGGAAAGAAAAAAATGTTTTGAAAGAGATTGAAGAGATTTACAATAGAACCCTACAGCTGTCTAAAGTGCTCACTGGAGGACCCTGTCTCTCTCCAGGGACTATTAACAGATTATATGTATACCAGCCTGCTGGCATAGGTACCTAGAATAAGGCTATGAGATACACTATTTTTCCTTTTAAATAGACACTTGGTAATGGAAAATACTGGAATTGTGTTTTCTTTTAAAAATTTGAGAAGACAATAAAATACTTCCTTCATATTTCTGTAATATGAGACTTTTGATCTTTATGCTTCTCTCCTATGTCATCTTTATTAAAAAACAAAAACAAAACAAAACAAAAAAAACCACAAAACAAAACCAAAAAAACACCACCAACCAAAAAAAAAACCCTTCACCTAGCAATGTATTTATTTATTTCCAGCACAGAAAACCATTGGCTTATTATTTCTGATAGTATGAGCTTCTGCTTTATTCTCTGCTGGGCCAACATAGCACATCATCAGCAATGCTGCTCATAGGTGTACCCTGAACAGCACATGATAACACACCAGGGATTTTATTCTAGTAAAAGTCTCTATCGATGTCACCTTAAGAGGACTTTCCATCAAGTGGTAAAGGTAGGGCAGAAGAAAGGTTGAAAGATTAGAATCTACACTGCCTGCAATTTTGCACAGTGTGCCCAGTGGTTGCAAACACCCTGCACTGATTTTATTTACCAGTCCAAGATGGCTACACTGTTGCAGTGTTCAAGGATCTCCATTAACATATCTTCCCTGTCAGATGTCTCCATAAAAGCATAAATATTAAAAATACAGCACTTCCATGTACCTCTGATAACTCAGTTACTTCAACTGAAGTTCAGCATCAAACCAGTTAAAACACGTTCTATGTTTGCATTACGTAACTTGTAACTGGTACAAAACATATTTGGTTAACCTGTAATGCTTCATCAGTTTACCTTAAAACAGTATCTGACTGCAAATGCCTCCTATAATATAATCCTAATCTTTACATACCTTCAACACATCCCTACAAAGTCAGTTTAATTAATCAGGACTTGACATTAAACAGTAAACCCAAAACACATTAAGCCAAATACATTAAAAATGCAGATGTCAGTTTTTAAACAACATGTGGTAAAGAACAAACCAAAATATTTACAGCTTTACACAGCTGTTCAAAAATGTCTGCTTTCCCTGACACATCAATCACTTTTGATCACTCTTGTCAGAATAACTTCATTGTGGAAAATTGCACTGACATATAGTTTTACGTTAGAATGGAAATTTGATAGTCTTCTAAGAGTATGAAGATTTTTAAATCCAATTTAAATAGACAACATACAGGTGTACTTAGGTACTTTAGGATTTTCTTTACATCAAAGGTATTTATATTAAAAACATTATTATAGACAGAACATATATATAGCTGCAAATAACTATAGAAAAGATATTTCAGTAATCTGTAAAAAATTCAAATGGACTTTCAAATATTTAAATTTACTTTCAAAGTTTCACAGAAAAACAAGCCATTCAAGAAGATAACCCACAAAATACACATGGGGTAGTAGGGCACAGACCTATTGCCAACAGAGCTGCTTGTCTTAAGGGTAAAGGAACACAGGTTCTGTGGCAAAATTATGTATCAGTTATTTAAACGATTTTGAAGGCTGATCAAATCAGAGATTTTTATAGCTATGGCAAAAAAAAAGACTGCGGGAATTAACAAAAAAAAATTAACAAAAAAGAAGTTCAGCTTACTGAAGACAGGAAATCAAAAAACTGAAAACTGACTGATGGCACAGATCATTTGTCATCTGAATGATAATCAGTTTCTCTTCAACGAGAATAAAGAAAGGTGAGGCAGGAAAAGGCAATATTAGTATGGCTTGCTTGATGGGGAAAACAGAGCTAGAGAGAAAGACCAATGCTGTACAAGTATTTTCAAGGGTATCAATGTATAGAGAAAAAATTAACAACTAAAAGCATTTTGAAAAAGAAAAACAGAAAAATAAAGACTGAACAGATATTTGCTACATCTTTTTTCTAATAATTTTGTGATATTTATTCTGAGGTATTACTAGGAGGTCATATTTTCAGACTTGAAATAAGGAATAAAAGAGATAATGGTAATTACTCCCTAAGTATTATAGATGATAGAGTTAGTTTCTAACACTTCCTCCTGTTGTTCACACCATACCTGTCCAGGGAACTGGAAGACATCCCCAAAGCTGTGTAAGACTTCAGTCAGATAAAGTGCAACTGGCTCGGGCCATAGACTTCACTAACATTAGCAAATATCCACACCCAAACAGGACATCGACCTGTTGAAGTGAGTCCAGAGAAGGCCACCAAGGAGATTAGAGAGATGTAACACCTCTCCTACCAGGAAAGGCTGAGAAAATTGGGATTGTTCAGCCTGGAAAAGTGAAGGCTTCGGGGTGACCTAATTGTGACTTTCCAGTACCTGAAGGGAGCCTACAAGAAAGATGGGGAGAGACTATGTACAAGAGCATGTAGGGACAGGACAAGAGGGAAGGGCTTCAAACTGAGAGTAGGTTTAGATTTGATACTAGGAAGAAATTCTTTACTGTGAGGTGGGTAGGCAGGTTGTCCACAGAAGCTGTGGATGCCCCATCCCTGGAAATGTTTAAGGTCAGGTTGGATGGATCTCTGAGCAATCTGGTCTAGTGAAAGGCGTCTCTGCCCACAGCAGGGGGGTTGGAACTAGATTGTCTTTAAGATTCATTCCAACACAGGCCATTCTATGATTCTATGATTTCTAGAAACAGTGCTGTGTAAAAAAAACCTGACAAAACCATCTAAACTGTGGGCATGCATCCACATCTAATTACACTCCCACCTCAAAACACTGGTGGAATGTTTGGTCTTAGCTGCTTGTAGCTACTCAGACAATATTTGTGGAAGAGCAGTCTAAAGCTTTTCCATGCAGAACAATTTCCCTGCCTGAAACCTTTTTCAAGATTAAATCTGGCTTGCCTCTGTAACACTTCCCTGCAAACTTACACTTTAAAGCTATGTCTCTATAAACCTTCAACCCTAGAAGGTGCTAACTCATCCTCCCATATATACCTTCTGACTACACCTATATGGCAGACAGTAAGTAGACTTACTGCCTCACACTCCACTTATCACTGCCATTGATATGATCTCCTTTTCAATCACACAAGGGTTCAACCTATTCTCACAGTATCAAGGCTGATAGGAGTCCTAGATGAGTTATTTCATGACTCTTCCAGAGTATGACTTCCTGATGCCACCTTATTGCTCCTGGCAAAACCTTAGTATTCCACACTGAAATTGCCACACAAGTCAGCCACTGTCTCATACTGATCTCCACATAACTGCATAATAAATGAAGGTGATCAGAGCCTTCAAGACAATAATGTTTTTCTAGAAATACACAAAAGATCATAGGAATGGAAAATATAACACTACAAAGAAAGCAGGGAAGAAATAAACAGAGGAGCAAGGGAAGCCTTTCACAGGTATTTTGGGTGGACTGCAACTTCACGTAATATTGTTTTATAAGTGTTTATTAAAAAAAGAAAATCAAGAAAAAAGTTTCAGGAAAATAAATACAGTAGGGACTTTGGGTAAGGCAAATCAGAATGCTGCTTGGGTCTTGATGCTTCAAGTCCAAAGGGTCTTTTTTTATTTTCTATATGAAAAGCAGAAAAGAAAGTGAAAGAAATAAATAAAAGCTTTCAGTTTCAAGCACACACACATTCACTCTCACACACACAATTTCAGAAGGGACTGAGCTTCAGTATACAGTTATTAATCTTGCAATCTTACTGTGTCTGTATCACAGCTGTTTTAGTTAGCTCTCCATATATGCTTCTTTGTTACAAAAACAGCTCAAAAGGTTTTCTTATTGCTGAGCATGCCTAAAACAACATATTTTATGACAAAGTCTTCTAAATATGCCAGTTGATACTTTTATTACATTCAATACATTTTTAGTAGGGAACTTCAAATTTCTGCTTTCATATAAACATCCAAATCTATTTACTATTTCACAGACACTTAGCTGGAATTTTTATTTAATCAATATGCTTACTACAACAAATAATTACTGAAGACACATTTCATGTTTCTCGACAAAGTCAGCATAACAGAGCAACAAATTGAGTAATGAATGCAGGAATTACTCAGCTAGTGTGCAGGAAGAGATTAATAAAGAAATCAAAACTCATAAAAAATAACACTTTAAAAAAGAACAAGCCAGACAAAAGTGATACTTTATAAAAATAAGACTGAGAATTTCCAGAAATTAAGAAAAATTTTTATATGACAAATATCTATGACATCTTAATTTACATGATTAATGAGAGTGACAGGTAATGAAATTGCACATACTTAGTGTTTAAAACTTAAGTAAGTAAAAAAAAGATCATTTCAATATATAGATAAAATGAAGGCCTGAGACACTTGGCTCCTTAATTCTTGAGAGTAAGTTTGTTCCTTTGAAGCATGTTGCAAGAGCAGAGCAGCACAGCCTCTAAATGACTAAGGCAAAAAAAGGAAGAACTGCCAGTTCTGAAATCCAAGAGCACCCAGTTGGTTGGTTTTAAGCTACATGGATAGGGAAGAACATTTAATGAGCTTCAAAAGGCATACTGCATGCCACTAAAACAAAACATGGATATTGTCAAAAAGGGTTTACTTTATAAAATGTACCTAATCTGTAATTTTTAGAGAAAGATAATTCTTCATGTAAGGGAAGCACATTTTCCATATACAGAGATTTAATAGCCATTTTGACAACATACTTTAAAACTATTATCAAACAATAATAATATGTTATTACCATATATTGCCTTGTCAAAAAAATAACTGAGAACCAGATGGACCAACATATGATAGAATTCTCAACATTTAACCTCTGACCACAGTCAAATTTAGAATCAGCAAATATCCAAAAGCTCTTTTTAGTTCTTGAACATGTGACAAACTTCATGATATAAGCAGAATGTGTTTCCATTTGTACCAGACAGATGTTAGTAACAAGTAATATACTAGTTACACAGAAGTATCTTGACCCTAAATGTATCCCAATGCATTCAATTTAGATTATGTTCTTACACACTAAGCAACACTAAAGAGCAAAAACAGCCTGATACTGCCCCTAACAATCCGAAGCACTGCCCTGCATTGCCTTTAGTGGCCTTGCCCAAGCCAGCAACATGCTGCTGGTTTCTTCTGTCCCTCTGCCTTCAGCCCTTTGTCTTTTTCTCTCCACTTCAGCCCATGTCAGCATCACCTCCTTGGCTCTAGACAGCTCAACTAGGGTCCCAGCCCCTACCAACCCTGCAAACCCTGTCTCCTTCCCAGAAAAGTGATGGAGCAGCCCAGGACAACCACGAATTACAAGGGCAAGCAGGTAGGTCTTCACTCATTGTGCAGCACGGAACTGTGTGCTGAGAAACAAAATCCAACCAAGTGAGGAATAGAAGTCCTGTCTGGACAGATTTTGGTCCTCAGTAAGATCAACTCTACAACTGGGGAGAAGAAGCAAGTTTTAAGAAAGGAGAAAGAGATATTCACACTCAACCACAGTCCCCAAACTGTCACTCTTCTGTATCACAACACCTGATACTATAATGTTAAAAAAATTTAGTGCCATTGCTGGATGCTTACAGAACAAAGATTCAATACAATCAGCACAATACAGTTACCCATCAGCTGGGAACCTAATGAGAGACAGATTCTCTCCTTTTTGTGGAATAATGCTGTAGACAACATACAGAAAACAGTGCCAATTATTATGGTAATAGGATGACAGGGAACTTGAAAGTATTGCTTGGCAGCAAAGTAACACTAAAGAGAAGGCAGCTTTCCCACTCGTCAAAATTCTTCAGAAGCAGAGAGCAAGTTTTAGTCAGTTAAAAAAAAAATTGAAGAAGAATTGCCTATGACATACACTCAGTTGAACAAAACTACAAAGTTAAAACCCCCTTGCTTGAAAACACTCAGAGTTATCCTGAGAAGGCAAAGGAACCATTTCAGAACTTCTATCTAAGCTTAAGGACAGGAAAGTGCAGCAAAGACAGATATAAGCATAGGTAGAAGACACTTGCTCTGTGACAGCATTAAATGTTTCAAGGACAAAGACATCTCTTGTCTATGCCTTTTTCTGAAAGGAGCATCTCCCAGATGGCTAAAGCAAATGCAAAGTAACAGCATACAAATAATACAATAATCCATAGTTGTAAGTTTCAGCCTTAAAAGATATGCCTCAGTCTACCTGCTAATGACTAATTATTTTGTCCTTTTAATTAACACCTGACTGGAAATCTTTTTGACTATTTGCAGTAAGCAGATGAAGTACATGAAAACACTATGGTAAGAATACGTACAAATGTATGAAAAATATTATTAAAACAAAAATAAGTGAAGTTGAGAATTCGGTGCTGGAAGTATATGACATGTCTGAAAAGTCAGAAATATAATTTCATTTACAACGACAGATAGTTTCATTACTTCTCACACTCAGGATAGGGTGCCATATTTTAAGAAGCTGAATAAAAAATCTGTACTATTTTTATTTTATTTTACTCATTTTGCAAATCTTTGTTTATTGTTGGAGAGAATACTGAATACCACCCTCCTCAGGATTCGTCTCTGTTACACCTCTGTAGTTTCACTCCAACTGTGCTAGAAATTATTTTCAGCTGGCCCAGAGGCATTGTCGAATCCTCTGCGCTGCCATGGGCAAGACCAATATTTGATAGCTAACTTAGGATTCCTGCTGCCTGAACTGGTAGAGAACAAGCATGTGGTAGAAGTGATGAGCTTGCTCTCCCGAGGGTAGGGTGCCAGCTGCACTATAAAAGAGAGATAGTGTGGAATTAATAGTGGCCTCACAGGCAGACTGTATATTTTACCTTTCAACAGAAAAATTCATGCCTTAATGGAAGTTAGAATGGAAGAGTGAAGACTCAGAATGCAGAAAAGACAACTATTGTCTTGGAAAATGAAATTCAGTTTTGTGTACTTCAGTCTCACTATTCTAAGATGTTTTTCAGAGCCTTTAAAGGACAGTTTGTGTCTAAATAAATATATAGTCTAATGACAAACCACTACAGAATTGCTACAGAAAAAAAAAAAAAAAAAAGCAAATTTTCTCTGTGGAAACTTTGGATTGATGCATGCAAGAAGGCAGAAGTGAGCTTATAAGAAAGATGCATAAGCAAATGCAGCAGAAGCTTCTTTTGATGACCTCATGAGGTTCCCTCATGGATACATAGCTATGTAGATATAGCTACGAGAGAAACTGTCTCCAAATATGTGGGTAAAGTCTGGAAGTACAATGAGGCACCTTCAAAGTATAATGAACAGGCATGACATAAAACTTGATTATAGAAAAAAAACTCCACACAAATTACAAATTTCAGAGACGAATTTCCTAAGATTTTGGACCTAACAAACAAACTTTCTCAAAGACAATCAATATAGCACTTACACTTCATTTGGTTCCACTGATCAATTCCACCCCCTCACAATCTATTGCTGGACTGCTCAACACATTTTAGAAAGCACCCATATAAAGCTCTGTGAGCAGCTTAAATTTGAGGCAAGAGGCCTTGAGAAGAAGATAAAACAGGAAGAGATATGAAAATGCAAGCAGACTAAAAGAAGGAGTTCACTGACTACAATTTGCTTTAAGGAAGGCAACATCTGGTTTGAAAACTAAAAAAAACAAACCTAAAAAAAAATTTGCAAAAAATGACAGAGGCATGAAAGCCTGAATAAGAAATTTAACAGGAGGATTGATGGAAAAAATGGATCTAAACAATACCAAAAATAGAAAAGGTGCTGAATCTGGTTCTGGTCAGGATGCATGAAGCATTAAGAAAGCAAAAGTAAAAAATAACCCTGAGTCACTGAATTTGAGTGACAAGAAGGATAATGTTCTTGTCATTTGTGATAGAAAAGGAGAGAAGTGAATAGAGTTCTGGTTTGGAATGATAAGATAATTAAAAGACATCATGTTAAACATACAGCCTGAGACACAAGATAGATGGAGCAATAGCATTGGTGGAAAGGCAGATTTACAAGTCATCAGTATAGCCATAACAATAAAAGCAATGCAAGTAGCTAACTCACCTGGAAACAGTATAAAATGGAAAAATAACAAAGTCCAAGGACACAGTCTGGGCAAATTCCAGGATAAAATTATGAAAGAGAAAAAGCAGCTGAAAAAGGCATTGAAGAAGTCATAGGCAACAGAAGAGAGAACACAGGATTATCTCGAAGTGGCCATGAAGGTATTAAAATACAATTAAATCATACAAAACTATGAACATGACATGTCAGAGGCTAGAATTGAACACAAATAAAGCCACTGAGACTACTAGCAGGTTTTCCATGAAACAGTAAAGTAGGACACACAAATGTAAATGAAGAACCATTAGACATCATCCACAATTCCAGCTGAAATATGAACAGGAGAACAGTAGCTGTAACACTGATGGAGGTGGTGATTCTCCTCTATGCTCAAATGCTGCACTGAGCATCAGCATCAGTAGATGAACCGTAAGAATCAAAGCTTATTTCTGCTCCTGCCGTTTTTATTTTGTTTTACAATGAAATTTGCATAAAGCATAATTCTGCAAGTTGGAGTTTAGAGCTGTCCCATTTGCTTCTTAACAGAATTATTGGCAGTAGATTCACTTCCATAACCAGAGGACAGTACAGCTAAAACTGCTGGTGATGATTCCTTAGGACATTAGGTCTCCCAAAGTTGCTTTTTTATCTCTTCTACCTTTGAGACAAAGACATAGGAAAAGCTGGATTTTCTGCTACCCACAGCATGGAGCTATATTTAACACCCTCCCAGACCAGTTCAGGGGAATTAGTTGTAGTCTTACCTCATGAATCAAGTCCTTACAAAAATGATTGATTCATATACCAAAATATGGAAATTATCCTGACAGTTATTACCCTAGACAGCACCTGGTTTATTGAAGTGCTTAGTACATAAGGATTCATAGTAGATTGTTGAAGTCTGTCACTGGGTTTTATACTCTTTTGTTACTTCTTATGGAGGAACTTCTTGTGGAGGAATAAGGTTGACAGCATGAAAAGGTTTAAGACATACCATGCACAGAAGAGGCTGACCAGTGGAGCTCCCCTCAGGGTGGGTAGGAACAGTTCATTACTAGCAGAGCACCACAGGGCCAAAAGGGACTGCAGGAAGTCCCATAGTTCACTTGTGCTGTTCCAGAATAGGATCAGTTGCCTGTGCCAGGGAGTCCTTAAAGGCTTACAATTATGAAACACTCACAGTCTCACCAGAGCATCGATCCCAACTTTTTGCTATCATACCACCAAACGTACTCCTAATGTCTAACCTTAACCTATTTCACTGTAATTTAAATCCACTACTTCTTGTTTTAGCCACCTGGAGTAAGGTGAACAACATTGCAGCAGCTTTCTAATGCATTTGAAGATTTATCTTGCCTCTCTCATTCTCCTCTTCTTCGAGCTATCAATTTTTCTAAATTTACTATAACTGTCACTGCTCTTCTAACAGAGTCTTTCATTCATCCCCATCTTTTTTGAAGTGCCCAATGAATATATTAAACCTGGACAGTGTTGAAAGAACGTTCCATATATCTTCTATACCAAACTTCATTTTCAGTATCCAATGTTTGCACTTTTTGCAACTGTATCATATCAGTTTCTCATCTTCAGTTGGGATCACCTGCAACCACAAAATCTTTTTCTGAGGAACTGCTATTCAGATAATTATTCCCCACTCTGTATTTCTCCAATGGATCAGTCTTGACTAGTGTTAACCACAGCATCCTTTCATGTACGCGTCCCTGTTTTACTCCTTCACTTGAAGGCTGCAGAGAGGTGGCACTGACTGAATGATGCCTTATGTCTGTTCAGTGAAGCCCCTGATCACTACTAAATCCATATTCTATTGGTTCTAACACATGTTTTTTGTTGTATTTACAACATGTTGAAAGTATTAAAAATTGGAAGCTCTTCTCATCTGAGCAGTGTCTGATGCACACTGATATATTTTATAGAGATAATGTTTTGTATAAATAACAAGTGGGATGATGGGTAACCCAAGTGCATCCTGGTATGCTGAAAAGAGAAAGACCTGCCAAGCCACACTATGAACAGAAATACTTTATAACTGCTTTCAATTCTCCTCTGCCTCTACAATATTTTTACTGAACAAACTGAACTTCAGACAAACTGTTCTCAGTCTTTCAGTACAAGTTTGAAGTAAGGCCAGTTAGTTTCATATGGCTTCATTTGCCATACTTAGCATAAACTTTTTTAAAAATGCTCAAGAAGGACTGTTTTCAATATTCAACTTACTGTATAAGTATAGTTGCAGCATTCACAGATTCAAGAAGATGGGTCAGGACTTTCATTAATACAAAAACGTGATAGTTGCTCTTACATTTTGCTTAGATTTTAACTTTTCCAGTTTTAAAGAATATTAAAAAAGTGTATTTATTTTTTACTTATTTTTAATCATAATATTCAATTGAAGTTTGGGTCAAAATAAATAACCTGGCCCAAGGGCCCAATTTGAAGTGAGGTCCTATTTAAGAGTTTGCTGATAAGCTCAGGAAGAAATAATTAGAACATTTAAAATTACAAATTAAAGTCTATGCAATTAGCAATAACCCTCACGATTACTTAATATTTTCTAAGTGCTTTTGAAAAAGCAATGACAGGATTTTATGCTACATGATAAAAATGCTAGTCATGTGGAGAAATTAATTACATATGTTTACTGCATTAAGCAGGGTAAGAAAAAATCAGATGGAATAGAAGGATATTAGTAAATTAACAGTCAGGAGTAATACCAAAGTAAAACATCCACTCTGTCACTTGGTTCTGTCATGGTAGTGAGGCCAGAAGTTATGCTCTCAATGACCAGTAAAAATAGATCTCAATTTCCATCTTTAAAACTGGTGTATGATCATTTGAAACAATTCATATTATAGAAACACAATTAAAACCTAGTTTTCATGCAGAATTCTATAAAGCTTTTTCTGTAGAACATAACTACGAACTACAAGGGACCCATGTAAAGTCTGGCCTTTGTCCCAAAGAGAAGCACGTACCAAAATTCTCTGAATTTTTTTCTTCTGGCTTACACAATATCATTCTTGTTTCTTTGCTGTTCTCAGAACACCACAGAGCACAGTCAGATAATATTTAAGGAATTGAAAATGCACACTACATGCTTACAAACATGTGCACCTGCATTTACATATATAAGGTCCCACTGAAAGAACTCAAATCACCAATAAACTTTCAATTTTTCAGTCATCCCTTGGTTTTTCTTTCAATTAAAAATAGTTTCAGAATGGGAAATTAAATTCTCTAAGAGTGGTTTTAGTGCTACAGTGATGCTTGGATTAAAAAAAAACCACAACTGTTGTACTTGAAATCTGTGAAAAGATTTCACATCAAACTTCAAGTCGGGAAACAAGAATAAACTCATTAAATCCAAATAAACTATTGCTCAACTGAAAACCAACTCACTTCAGAAAAAGAGGTGTCTGCTCAGCTGGTTAGAGATAGGAACTATTTTCTTTTTCTCACCAAATAATCAGTACTAATAAATACACTTGAAAAGTAAGCACAAGAAAATTCACAAAAAGATTTGCAGCAGCAAACCAATTAGCACTTTGTGAAGTATTATTTATATGAGGGATGTGAAATTAAGTACAAGTTCTATGCCTCTATGGAACACATAGAAAAAAGTCCCTGAAACATAAGATCTTCCATCTTAAATGCCTGGCATATTTAAAGTGTAAATTTATATAAAAGACCACCCTTCCTAAAAAATTTACAATATAAAAAGTACTGTCCAGTTTCATATGTGGACTATGGGCTTTCTGACATATTTTGACTCTGCAAGCAGTGTACTTCATGCTCAAACACAGGTAATACTAGAGGAAAGTGTATAAGCAGGGACTTTTCCTAATGCAGAGCAGACCACACTGCTATCCCCTTGCATAGCACTGACACTCTTTTCATCCTCCCTGCTCCTCTCCCTCCATATCCAACTCCAGACCAGGAAGGAACCATTTCTTCCTTTCTCCATTGGCACAGAAGGCCAATGTTTATTTATATGTGGCCATTCAGTCCCCATTCTCATCTGCTATTAAAACCCATTCTCTTTACATCTAGGAAAGGTTTTCTTCATATGGTGTACGAATACTGCACAGGAAAACCTTCTTCAAGAAAAAATCTGATGCACAGCTCAAGTGGCATTAAAATAGTTAAATGCTGGGGGCTTTGGTGGTTTTCTCTTTTGTGCCATGAAGTTTTTATGGTGATCTGCTTTTGTTAATCAGGCTAGGAAGGTAAAATAAGCTGTGCTCACCACTGACTCCGTCAGACTGGTGGAACCAACACTCCAAAGAAATGAAGTCCAGCCTCCATTTGCACATAGCTCAGGGCAGACAGCACACCTCTGCTTGCTCACATGTCTACTGCTGTGGAACAGCAAATTCTGCTCTTCTGCCTGTACATACTCTCTTTCAAGTGTCTGACTGTTGTCGACACGAAATGTTCAATCTATTAGTTAGTACATATTACCAGGCAGTACTGACTGCTTTTTAAATAATTTGAAATTGAAATTTTGTTCATAAGACCTTTTGCTTACAGCCACCATAATTGCTTTCTGTTTTCTTGAAAATATTAGCAATAACAGGTTTAAGGCAAAACAAAAATATGCTTTGTTCCTTAGTAATCTGTTAAGTGAAGTTTTTGACTGCCTTTCAAATTATTTTAGACTGGTTGACCATTTTCCAGAGAACAAACTCAGTGTAAAAAGTCAGCAACAAACACTATATTCCTCTAAAATAAGTTTCCAGTATTTTCCACTGAAGAAGCAGCAACATCTGCAGCATCTGCCACAACAGCTTTTCAGATTCTATAGTGTTCTCAGTACCTGGAAAAGTTATTGCAGCAGCCACAACCTGGACAAGAAAAATACACAAAAGTAGTTGACAAGTGAACTTTTATGAGCCGACCTTTATCATCTCCACTCCTTCTTCATTATTTCATGTAATGTTTTAAAATCCAATAGTATAACACAATTTCAGGGACATAAATATTTTCATGTCAAAACCAGTCCACCGCTTCTGCTACTGGATTTGAGTCAAATGTCATTTAGCTTGAGTGGGAACCTTGTGTCCAAGGACACAGACACCACTGCCAGAAGGGCAATTGCTGTGGTTCTCTCCTATGGCAGCTAGAAGCAGAGCCTCATACTCACACACCAATGCACACGGACACTGCACCATGCCACACCAACAGCTCTGGGAGCTTGGCAGTATTTTAGAAATGTCAGAAACACACCCCATTGCCAGATGATGATTAGGGAAAGCACATAGACTCTGATGCCTGTCCCAGGCAGCAAACCATCTCATCCTGGGCTTTTCAGCTGCCTTTTCAGTGCAGGAGCAGTGAAAGTTTAACATTTCTCAAAACATTTCTGTTTTGGCTGGTTTTTTATTTGAAACTCCCAATTTTCTTTTTGGAATGCTTTATTTTCCTAATGACATTATTTTATTAAAGACAGAGAAAATCCCCAAATGCACTTGCACAGCAGTTTCTGTAATGCAGAGCTGATTTCTTATTCTCAGTAGCTTTTATACACTTCTGGTGAAATCCAAAGTTTTTTTTTACACCAATATTTAAATTCATTTCCACTGCCCAACTCCTCACGGATTTGAACAATGGCCCAGTAAGTCCTGCTCATAGGTGCGCAAATTTAGGACACTGGAAAAAATGGAGTCAGTGGTTAAACCTTTTCTTTGGCAAACTGCTCCTGTTCAAGTATTATGGCAACACAGAAATTTTATTTAGAAATTTCTGTAATCCTAACACCACCACTGTGCTATACTAACCTATGCAAAAAACTGCATAGGAGAATCATGCAAAAATGTATTTAAATTGTGACATAATATATTCTGCAGTACTTAATTTTCCCAGATTCTCATAATGTTCCTACATATAGGCTTCATTGTCCATTCATGTGACAGGTAATTCAGAGTAATTTAAAAATTAAAAAAGAAGTTTGTAACAGACCTGCAGAAGACCGTTATTATTTATATCAAATGAAAAGTGTCCTTCTTAAAAATGCAGAAGTTATTAAGTAACTACTAACTAACTATAGAGTAAATAACTTAATTACATATTTACTGGCTACTCTGAGGTATGTCTATGTTAATTGCTTAAATTAATTTAAGCAAATGCTTGTATTTAGCTATTAAATCTTTTTTTCTCTAATGTAAACAATTAAAAAACAGTTCATAAAAGACTACAGAGAGATTCTGCTGTTTTTCTAATTCATGCATTAAAAAAAAAAAATCAGATACAAAGATGAATTTTAAAGCACAAGACAAAGCTTGTGGAGTCTTCTATGCAAGAAAAGCATGTCAGGATGGAGAAAGTAAAAAACATATCTAGCACATAGTACCATAGAATACTGAAACAATAATTGCTCTCCGTTTGAAACACAGGATGTGGAAGGGGAAAAAAGACTCAGGTAAAATGTTTCTATGCCCACCAAAAAGTAAATAGGGTTTTTATTTTCAGTAAACAGAGAAACGTTTCATCTTTCCCTTGAACATACCTGAATCCTTTCTGTGTTTATTTGTTTCTAATTCCACTGGTAACATTTGTATCAATTTTTCCTTCTGTGATGCCATAGTAAAGAACAACTTTAGAAAAATTTTAAAAGGATAAAAAACAAAAAGAAAGAAAATCAATAAAGAACACAATGTTAAGAAGCAGTAATGTTTAAGAGAGAATCAAAGGAGAGGAGAGGAGAGGAGAGCAGCTAAAAAGACTGAAAAAAAGATAAAGGGCAATGGATTTAAAAATTAAACAGAAGGGAAAAGATTAAAGAAAGAATGGCAAAAGGCAATGCAAAAGGATTTAAGAAGCCAGTATAAAGAAAAGACATTCAGTTATGAGAAAGGAATAGCAACTACTAGAGAAAAATACTTGAATATAATAAATCAAATAATGGAACTAAGAAGTTAGAAAATAATTAAAAAAAGATAGAAAGTTAGAAAACTTTTATTTTTCTCCAGGAAATAGGTAAATACACAAGATCCATTTTTAAAGTCTGTTTCAATTATATACAACAACATTCAACAATTTTCCTGTCTTACTCATTTTAATGATATGAAAACAAAGCAATTAAATACCAATTATTTCTTATGCAGCTACTTATAAAGCATGTGCAAAGCCAAGAATAAAATGCATTCCTACTTAAAATATCAAATCCCTTAATTAGTAATTGTATTAAAATTCAAGGAATTTGTCTGTGTATATATGTTTTCAACTTCATTATGAAGATCATTAAGAGTTTCTGAAGGGTTAATAAAGCTTACAGATGCCTATTTTGCAGTCAGAAGCAGTGTATGGCAAGCAGTTAAAGAAAACCAACAGATTAACTGGACTTCATAAAACACAATTAATTTACTATTAATGTTATCATCTCATTAGAAACTTCTAATAAATGTGCTCTTACTATAGTGGAAATATTTTTTTTCCTCAGTAAAGACAGATAGGATACAGAAAAGTTGGAAGAAATATAACTTGTAAGATAGCAAGAACAAAGACAGTTCAAGGCTGACATTCTCTTTTGAACACTATATATTATATACATTTTGATTTTTTTATTATTATTTCTATTACCAAACTTAGGGGACTGTTAACTATTAATTTCAATATGTACTCCAGTTACCCCAATTTTCTCTCTAAACCAGTAACTCCCAAAGCCAGTAAAAGTTTTGTGACATACATAGCCTGCATTTAAAGGTGTTGACTTAATTCCATCTCTGTTTTATTTATTTGCTTATTTATTTATTTGACTATCTCCTGCTTCCTGGTTTCACTAGAAAAAGCAAACAAGATTTTCAAATGTTACCTCTCCATATTATTTATCATTTTGTATACCCCTTACAATGTAACCTTTTTTTTTTTTTTTACTGCTCCCAATACTAATCTTTTTAATCTCTAATCATATGAAATCATTTCCATGCCTCCAACAATTTTCTGTGGGCTTTTCTGGACCTTTTGTGTTTCTGAAATATTTTCCGTGAGAAGTAATCAGACTAAAAAAGCTACTCAAACTGAAGGCATAATATCACTTTATTTAAATATATTCTAATGCTTGTGGGAATACTTGCCAAAACATACACAATCTTTTTCTTTCTTTCTCTTTGGATATTACAATATATATTGAACAAACATTTTATGCGAACAGAACAAAAATAACACCTACGTGTCATTACTCGGTAGGAAAAATTTCAATGAGTAGAAGTAGCCCAAGCTCCCTCTCAGCATGTGTTGCCATTTTGCACCACCCACTGTTAATTCCCTACTGTGCTGAAAACTGATCATTAATGCAACTTTTTGTTTATGCATTCCATAGCACTCTGTAAACCAGGCAGGTAACATAACCTCTTCCCCTAATTATAAAATTTCCTTTTCAAATCTGAAGGATGTAAGATCAACCAGTTGTCCTTGTTTTACTGAAATGTCATGCAATCTGAAAGGCTGGATGAGCACCATAATCATTTGCAGAAAACACACTGGATTTCTTCAGTCATGTTTTTTCAAGATTTTTAATTTTTGAGAATTGTCATTTTTTTTTTCAAGCTTTTTGATCTGTAAGAATTAACCACACTTTCAACAAAATTACTATTAAATAAAGTTTAAATTTGTTTATTCATGGCTGGGAGTTTCGCTGTTTTGTTCATTTCTCTGTCTCATTACTTGAAGATTTATTTTGAAGTTTTACACATTACCTTGGTCAGTTTTCTCCACTGTGACAAAAATGAAGATAAAGAAATTATTGCACATTAACAATTAAAAAATAATTTAAAACAGCACCCACACAATAAAAATCCTCAAGCTGAAAATCACACCTATTAACATTTGTGCCACCAGAGATTCTTCTGAATGTTTTTTGTTCTAAAACTTACAGGTCCATTTACCTCTCCTTAGACAGAAGCAGAACACCGCAGACAAATAACAGCACATCTTTCAAATTGCTTGACAACTTGTCCACAAGCAGTAACTTTGAGCTTAAAACTTTATCCCCCGTAGAAAAAAGTGCCTTAAAATGAGAAATTTAATCACATGAATCCATCAGAAAACAGAGATGTCCCACACAGTGCAATTAACGGTTCTGTGTAGAATGCTGTTTGCACACATACAGTAACTCAGTGCTGCAATGTGCTGGGAGATTTTTTTTTCTTTTTTTTGCAAGTCTAATGAACAAGTGTTTTTCATTTCAGATGACTGAGGAGACTAATTGAACTATGGCAGATGAATGACTTCATAAACTATACAGAAATTAATTCTCCATTCTTCACATAGCTAATCTCACATGTTCCATTAGTTGGACCTCAAAATACACGGCCCAAGAAGAGATGTACTTACAGTGAAACAATATGTGAAGTGTATTCCTGATAGGATTATTTCTGAAGAAGTGACTCTAATTTTAAAACTACTGTAACTTTATATAATATCCTTAGGGTGGATTGCCCTGGATCAGAGAGCCAGCATGCAAGGTCAGTGCAATAAGCAAAAAGCTTTTTAGAAACTTAATTCAGCACGCTGTTTTTCAACTAATACAGCAAATAAACAGAATAAAGCATTCATACACACACTAAACCATTTACCAGGTTACACATACTAGGACTGTGCACTTAAAACTGATACAGGATAGAATATTCATTTTTCATATACACCTAGCTAGGGCACTGGTATGAGCATGTTGTATCTTACCAAATATCTTTCCAAATATCATTCTGGTTTTAAATTGCTGAAGTTTCCTCAGCGTACATACATTCATATATAAGAATCTGAAATTATCTTTTACTAGTGTGCAATATAACAATGTTGCAATATCCCAAACACCAACAGACTGTCACTTTCAGAAACAAATAGGTCAGAAAGAAGGTTTTTTCTCACATTTTTGCAGTTCTTTTCCTAACAATTTACAACTTCAATAGACAGCATTTCCTGAAGGACTCTAGAGAAACCCTTAAACGAAAACTTTTTACACTCATTACAAGTAATGAAAGATGCATCAAAGAGATGCTGAACACAATAAAATGTTGGAAAATGCTCTGGAACAGTGTAAAATTTCACAAAACAAAATAGGACAAAATTTATAGAGGGTACCTAAGATGATTATTAATAGAAATATGGTTCAGAGTCTTATTTTTAAAACACCCTAACTGCAGCTGAGAGAAAGGAATGCAGCAAAATATGTGTGATAGCTTTGTAAGAAGAAAACAGAGTATTCGTACCCTCAGAAATGCTGAGTTTAGATGTGAAGAGAAGAAATAAGAGAGTAACTGCAGCAGCAGGTACAGCTCAGTACAGCTCCTGTGAATGTAAGCTGTGCACGAAATAGACTGAGGATGAATGAGACATTGAGGGAAGATGTAAGGAAGTGGAAACATGAGACTAGAAAGCAAGCAAATATGCATAGTGGGACAGCTTCAGGGTTCAGAGGCACCACACAAACCTGTGTCAGTGGCAGTGTGACTGTCTTTAGCAAGCCCAGACAGATAGCATTACTATTTTTTTCACATTCCATATTTCTAAGGTTTTCTGTACCTAAGATACTGAAAGAAAAATAAATTTATTTTCTAAATGAAAAGCTTGCATCCTACAGAAGTTAATGCAAATTGCCAGAAGAGGCTGGAGAAATGACAAATCCCAGCCCAGGGAAATAGAGAACAGAGTAATGTTCATGTTTCCAGTAGGGAGCCAGATAAAAGCAAGAGAAGGATGAAAGAGGAGAGAACTTAGAACAGCACACTTCTCAGGTATAGTAAACAAGAAATGGGGAGAAGAACAAGTAAGCAATGAGGAGTGAAGACAACAACATAGAAATGACTAAAAATTGGAGAAAAAAAAGGGCAGTTAACAAAATTAAGATACTATTTTGTTAATAGTAGTAGTAGTATTACTAATATTAATAATAATTATTATTATTAATCTATTTGTTTGTCCCAGGACAAAAGCACAGCATGAGACAGGCTCGTAAAAGGAGGTGGTATTTGCCTAAGAAAAAGTAATCAGTGCTTTCACAAGTGAATCCCTTAATGTCCTGCTGTCCTACCTCTTTTTCCAAGTTCCATTACTATTTCCATTATATGATTTCAAACAGCTATTCAAGGCAAATCCCCTGCTCATAACATTTGCACAAGAAGCCCTGCTCAGATGCTGGTTTCAGAAACGTCTACCTGACTGAGCACCTGTGGCAGCTACACTTCCTCACTTCAAAACACACTTTGTTAAGGACTTTCTACTTGTCTTTTCCTAAAAAGAATCTAATGAGCTTGAGTTCAGAAGATGGAATATGATCTCACCCTTTCTTTTTGAAATCATTCTTATTTTACTGGTTTTGATTACTTGATACTGAAAAATACTCATACAAGCATATTTTTGAAGAAGAAAGTACTAATTAAAACACCCACATTACAAAGACTAAGGGGTTTATTAGCAATGAAATACAAACCATTTCTCTCTTTAGAGATGAACAACTGTTTCACTTTTCTTCTGTAAATACAACTACTTTTAACTGTGTAAAGCACATTTAGAAGAACATTACGAAGTCATTTTTAGTCTACTGCTTTCAGCCCACTTCTTGATTTCACAAAAACACGTATTTTTGCTTCCGCAGAGCTGAGGACAGACTACTGGGATTTGTATAGTTATTTCATTTGGCAACAGTGTCCTACAGTGCTCTGAAGATCTCAGCTGGCTGAAATAAGGGCTTCTGCATCAGGTACTTGTTTTTCTAGGAGCTGGAGTTTTTACATGCAAACACATCCCATGGTGTAGCAGTTCAAGCGTCTACCTCAAAACCGCAGTGGTCACCCTTGTGAATCCAACAATCTACCTATTACAGTGATGTTAAGATCATCAAGTCCATTCTGCCTTTCCGTTCTTTCAACTTCATTACAAGATTATTCTTCATTCTTTAAAGTGAGTAAGACCTACACTTGACATTAAAACAAAATCATTCTTACCAAGAAAATATGTACAATCTCAAATAATCCAAAAAAATTCACTGTCACATTGTAGGAAAGAACAAGAAATTTTGATCATAGTAGTTTTACCTCACATTTGGCTCACTTATTTTCGGGAAGACATATTATTGCACAACAGAACAGTATATATTAATCATGTAAGAAAAATAACTAAATCAATAACCGTAATACTTCCATACAAAGAGAGGGGACAGAAACGTCACAACAAGTATTTTAATTTTACTTAATTTACAGTTACTTAACTGATTTATAGAATCAACTGGTTTTATTTCTTAATTCTCTTCTTTCTTTTCTACATGTACTTTATATCACTTCTCAATAACAGGTGACATTAAACCCTTCCAGCAAGAATTGCCTATGATGGCTATCATAATGCAATACTGTGCAAGTGAAAGTGGGACATACAAGATATACCTTAATTTCTTAAAGCTAATATGAGGATTTTAAGTTTTTTAAGTATTAAAAAACTGACTGAAGTGGCACTGATGAAATGATCTTGAATAGCTATGCAGATTCAGGTGAGGCGCATTAGCGGAAGAGCACCAAGCCTGAGAAGGTTCACCCTAAGAATTCTGCCAACAGGTCAGGGCACAGGTTCAGCTCAAGGCACTGCACTTTGTAGGGAGGGAGGAGAGAGAGATTTCAGCAATACAAACCACGCAACTAGTAGAAATGATGGTACAAAAACTATCTATGCTTCAGAGCAAGCCTTTTTAGCTTCAAACTTGGGTCTGTACATGACAGAAAACAGGACTTTGGAGTTTTGGAATTGTGCAACAACCCACAGCCAAAACAAATAAAGATAAACACCTAGCAATAGAAAAAAAAATATTCTCTCTGAGAAATACCATGGAATACTTCACTAAAAATCCTATTAGGGTACATAGCGTAAAAATATTCACATCGCTTCCTGTTAGATAAGCAGAAGCTTTAGACAGACACACAGTGACAATCAACACATTTCTGGAGAGTGACAGAGCTGCAGTGTGATATAGGAGCTGGCAAGTTTTCCACGTTTGGCAGACCACATGAGAGGCTTTACCTTTATGACCAGGGCTCTACTACAGCGAAGTAACACGGAGTATCTTGTACAGGTTGGCTAATGCAATAAGCTGACAAATAACTACAGGATCCAAAAACATAAAGGGATTTCCCTTTCCTGTTATCTACTTTCACCAGTCCCATGTGCTTGAACAATGACATTCCTCATTTGTTATCTTATTTTTCATATTAATCTCTACACAAAACAGAAGCAATGAGATTTGACACAAGGTCTTTCAATAGACATTAAGATGTGTCACATTTGTATGTAGCTTATTTCTGAGTAACTTTTCATACAGGTGAAATTTAAAAAGAGAGAGCTGAAAGTATACAACCAAATGGTCTGGGCATTACTCTGATGCTTTTTTCCTTGAAAATTCAAATGATCCCTGCAGGCAACCGACAACTGCTAGATCTGTGGAATGTGCTCTTTGAACTGTACAAAAGCCTTCAGCCTTTCGTGCATTGCTGCAAACAAAAACTGACAAGTGCAATTATTTCTCAAATTTAATGTTATGGAAGTGTTGCACCATTTTCTTCACAGCTTTGAAAACCGCAATAGAAAAAGAAAATTTACAGGGGTATTTCCCCACAGAAGTTATATATTGCATTTATCATCTTTTGTAAACAACTGACACAAATGAACCAGTCAAATCTCAGAGAGCGCCACTCTTTCTTTGGTGTAAATACAACTATATTTCTATTGAAAGAATCAAAGGAGTAAGTGGAAGGAGTTCTCTCAAGTACAAATTTTCAACCTTTAGCTTTTTGAAAAGGAAAAAAAACCAGTAAAACAAACCATAAAACGAAATGCAAATCATATCAGAAACACCAAACTGTGCTGAGAGAATGACAGAATCTTGAAAATTCATATTTCACCTCCTACTTTTTGTTAACCTCCACTGCTGTATCTAGAGTTCCTACAAACACCCACATACTAAAAGTTAACTTGATAGATATAAGCACAGTGATCTAGATAATCTTGTTGGCATTTGTAGTTCTCGTAAGGACTGCCTTGGTTTTGCACAGAGACACATCCGACTTTCTGAACTGAAGGCAGATGAACCTTATTCGCTGAATACAGATATACTAAGTAATAAGACTTTCATTACTGACTTTAGCTATATCTGCGATTCTGAAGCTAAAGATTACATTAAGATGTAACCAACTGCTCTTAAATAAAAATGTCTACATCTGAAATAAATGTTACCCAACCATTTATACACCCAAATTCAACATAGCTGGTTTTGCTTGGATTGCAGTTGGGCCTTGCTATTTAGTTCCAGTGTAAACTTCATTACAATTCAGACATGAGGTGGAGCACTGTCTACACATCAACTAATTCCCAAAGCACACCTAAACTCCTAGGTCTTGTCCAAGATCCCTTCCCCACACACACACATTAAGTTAGCCACAATACCCTGTTTCAAAGCAGGAGAATGGACCTGCAAATAGCCAGATCCAAACTGTGAAATGGACCAGATGCATGTACACTCATCCTTAACTGTTTGTATTGGGTCTGGCTGAGCTGGAGTTCATTTCCCCATAGCAGGCCTCACAGTGCTGTGCTTTGCAGTGGTAGCCAGAAGGGTGTTGATAACACACTGGTGTTTTGGCTACTGCTGAGCACAGCACCAGCACTGTAACATTCGTTCCTTAGTGGAGGGCAAGATCCTGGGAGGGGACACAAGTAGGCCAGCTGAGCCAAACTGACCAAAGGAATGTTCCATACCATGACATCAGCTCAGATATAAAAGCTAAGGCAAGGAGCAGGAAGGCAGGCATTCATTGTCTCCAATGGCTGAGGAACCAAGTAAAAGAGAAAGGGAGAGGGAGAGGGAGAGGGAGAGGGAGAGGGAGAGGGAGAGGGAGAGGGAGAGGAAGGGGAAGGGGAAAGAAAAGGAAAGTAAAAGAAAAGAAAAGGAAAGGAAAAGAAAAGAAAAAGAAGAGGAAAAGAAAAGGACGAAAAAAGAAAAAAGAAAAAAGCAAAAGCAAAAGCAAAAGCAAAAGCAAAAGCAAAAGAAAAAGAAAAAGAAAAAGAAAAAGAAAAAGAAAAAGAAAAAGAAAAAGAAAAAGAAAAAGAAAAAAAAAGAA
>JAWWES010000041.1:24893962-24932341 GCA_035583135.1 Lophotriccus pileatus
GAAAAAGAAAAAGAAAAAGAAAAAGAAAAAGAAAAAGAAAAAGAAAAAGAAAAAGAAAAAAAAAGAAAAAGAAAAAGCTTGACTCTTTAGCTTGATCATGTCGTGGACAGAATGGACCAGATGAAGGCATTTAATACAATTACAGCTTCTTCAGATGGAGTGAGGGCCAAGAACTAAAAACTGTGCCTATCATCTCCAGATGATGCATCTACACAGAATCAAGGCACAGGTCAGTGCAAGGTGACAGCCCCCCTCTTACTGCATTCCTGCAGGTGACAGGGCAGACACACTCACTCTGCAACTGCAAGATACACCTCCTCAGCTGTAACATGCAGCAGTGCGAGCTGAATGTGCTGTGCTGTAGCCCGCTGATCAATTCACTAAGGAGATGGTCAGTGGTGCACTGTGTCACATGCTATCACTGAGTTCTACAAATACTATAAAAGGGGTGCCCAAAAGTGTGATACCTTACTTTCATTTCAGAATTTGAAGAAAGGCAAAGAGTACTGCTTCAGTACAATCAACACCACACTGAACACCGTAGAATCACAGAATATCTCAAGTTGGAACCTTGCTATTCACGTTTGCAATCATAGACATGTCCGGTCTTTTAAAATAGAATGTTGGTTTTGGGGGTTTTTGTTAAACTGTCTTTGTGGTAATGAATCTTGGTCAAGCTTCAGTGTTAACATGACTTATACAAACACCACAGAGCTGCCAGTGATGAACGCAATAACATTAAGGAGGATGTGGCCTTCAAGATCATGGTAAATCAAGCCAATGCAAGCAGAACTTGTAATGGAGAAACTGTGACAATTTTGAAATAAAGAGTGCAGTGGCACTGTTTCTCCTTGTTGATCTTTCCATCAGAACAACAAAAAGCACAATAATAAGGATGTTCATGGGTTTTTAAAAGCATTCCATGTTGTTTTTTGTAACAAAACATAAAATACACTCATAGCACATTGAGTGAGAAGACTGTCCTCTGTGAGGCACAGGAAATAGGCAGTTGCTGTTGTGAGACACACAGATGTTCTTTCTAAAAAGTTACAAAATATGCTGAAAAAAAAAAAAGTCTGGCATCAAAGCAGATGCTTACAAACACTACAAAACAAACAAAATGGCATGAAGATGTCAGGGGAGGTTTAGGTTGGGTATTAGGAAAAGGTTCCTCACCCAGAGAGTGATTGGGCACTGGAACAGGATCCCCAGGGAAGTGTTCACAGCACCAAGGCTTCCAGAGTTCAAGTTTTTGGACAATGCTTCAGGCACATGGTGTGATCCTTGGGGCTGTCCACTGTAGGGTCAGGAGTTGGACTTGAATGATCCTTGTGAGTCCCTTCCAACTCAGCATTATTCTATGATCCTATGAAAAGCATACTATTTTGATATGAGTTTCTGACATCTGTAAAAAAATAAAAACTAAAAAAAAATCATTAGTTTACCTTTCATATTGTTCTTTTTTTCAAGTAAATTAAGTGGAAAAAATCTTAGTCTTATTCTTTTAACAATAAGGCAAGCAAATCACAGAATCACAGGATATGCTGACTTGGAAGGGACCCACAAGGATCATCAAGTTCAGCATCTTAGTCCTGCACAGGACCATCCCCAAGAGTAAATGTCAGGATTTACAAGAGCAAAATCAGTAGAAAGACTTGTTGAAAATTATCTGAAAATAGACATGATGAAATCAATTATTGTGATTCCTCTTTTGACATGAAAATTTCAAACCCGTGGATCCACATGGAAGCATTAATGTAATGTTGTCTAACTATTACACTTGCTTAAACATGACTGATTAAAAGAAATCTGACAAAAAATCTGGTATTGGATTGAGGATAGTAATACCAAACTTTAGCCTAAGGCCCCTTTCAAAGCCAAAGTATCAGAAATATTTTCTTTCCTCAAATTCCAAGAGGAGTGCCCTGCTGTGTTGTCTGTTCCTGCAAGTAAACAAAATTAACCCAATGGGTAACCCATAGCTTTGTTCCTGCACTGGGTAAAAGTTAGTGGCTACAGTTCTGATTGAAGGGAGTTAACATTCTATTACTGTAAAAGACAATAATCACAGAAAGAGAACTCCACAAGTCCATGACCTATGACAGAAGAATTCAGTAATGATCTCTGCATTCCAGATATTAAGTCTTGTATCATATTTCTGAATTTTTCTTAAACAAAAAAGCCAACAAAGCCCACTAGAAGTCGGCCAGATGAGCAACTTCTCTCATCCACAGGGCAATTAAATGTAAAATCAAAGTACAAATGAACTACCAAGAGTAACTATTTCTGGAAGGGACCTTCCACCTAGAATCAGAAAATGGAAACCAGTCACAAATTTAGAAAATGCCTTTTGAAATCAGATCCCCAGAAAACAAATCATTGTTATTTTAAATGGAACTCTCCTCTCCCCAGCTTGGTTTTTCTCTTATCCATCACGTCCCTCCCAGTCCAAGTGTATTTCTCTTCTGTGGGCTGTCAAGGTTGTCAAGAAGAGAGCCATGTGTTTTGCAGAGTTGCTGAAGTTGAGAAGATTCATGTATTAAAGAGAGCTGAAGGTCAGAAAGGACCGTTAGATCAGCATGTCTGACTTCCTATAATATCACAGACTGTAAAATTTCATAGACTTACCTTATTATTGAACCCAAACACTTAGAGCTGATTGAAGAATAAATTCTGTTTTAGCTAAAACAATTGTTTCATGTCATACTTTCTTTTTCTGTACTAGATTAAAGAGCTCTCTAGAGCACCAGATATTTTCTCTCTGTGAAGGCATGCTGTAATTAAGTCATTTCTCAAACATCTTTTTGATAAGGTAAACAGACTGATCTTAAATATTTCAAGGCAAAGCAATTTTCAAGCTCTTAAATCACTTTCATAATTGTTTCTGGCACCACCTCGAATTTCCAAAAAGGCTTTTTTTTTTTTAGATGTGGCCAGAAGAACCAAGGGATGAAATTAAGGCTGTTCACCACTGCAGTATAAAAAGATAAATTCACATATTTGCTGACATTTGGTTGCCTGTACATCCAGCACAGTCATTTATCTACTGCATAGCATACTGTATTTTTTCTTCTCAGAAAAAATTCATACAAATTATAGGGTTTTTTTGTGACCAAGTAATGCAAGTAAGTATCAGCAAAGCTTGGCAATAAGAGGGAACTTTAACTATCTGGTCATCTTTTTGGAAAGGAGTCAGCAGAACACATGCTATCCAGAAATGTGTCAGCAACCATTTTTTAGTATAGAAACTGAGGAAAACATTCAAAACAAAAAGTATTTTAGATTACACTCCAAGCTTCAACTCATTGAAAACATGAAAATTGAGGGCAGCTTGGTTGAAATAAACCATAACATGAGAGAATTCCCATTTCTAAGGATGAGAAGGAGAAGGGAGACTAGGACAATAAAGTCTATGGAGATTACAGAAAAGGACTTGTATAAATGAATTGGTGGCTAAGATCCAGTGAACTGTAACTAGAAGAGAAGCAGAAAGAGTTCAAGAGAGATCACAGTTCCATAAAGGAGTAACATTTAAGGCATAAGAGCAAAAACTAAGTCAATGTTGAAAAAGGCTACATCATAAGCTCTTTAAGGACCTGAAAGTTAAGGAAACTACAGGTCCATGAATGTAAATAGGCAAAAGAGAAAAACATGACAGTACAGGGGGGAATTCATAAGGGCAAAACCAGAAAGTGAAATATAACTTAAAAAAAAATTAGCAGCAAGAAAGCATTTTTTACACTTCATAATAGTAATAGGAAAATTCAAGAAATAATTGATCCACTTATTTGCAGAAGAATCAAAGACAAATATATTTTGCTTAGTCTTTGATATAAGAGACAAATACACAACCTGAGAGATAAAAGTAGTGACAAAAGGAACAAGAAATTAACAGTATAACAGAGAAACCAGATGAAGAGACACTTCAATAAGTTAGATGCTGTCAGAGCTTATATTTAGGTTAGGTAAAACCATGATGTTGGCCTGTGCTGCGAGGCCAGCAGAAGAATGCCAAACTCCAATGCCTCCAACACCTGATTGCACTGAAATTTTGCTAACTTGTCATTTATAGCAACTCAAAATCAAATCAGTGAAATTTTGAAAGTTTAAAATTATCTTATTTTTGAAATTTATTTTTAACTCAAACTAATGACCAAAGTTTCTGCCTCTTATTCCCACAAACAGCTGCATTGCCTCAATAGGTAGGGACAGTGCAAGAGAGTCTAAGAGAATTAATCGAAATTCTTTTAGAGGCATTAGAGACTTTTCAGAACTTTGGAGAATAGATGGAGTTCCAGAAAAATGAAAAGGGAAAAATCCAGTCCCTGTCATAAAAAGGTGAAATGGAAGGAGGTAAGAAATGACAATTTTTTCAATTAGTTTCAGTTTATGAAATAGTCTTGTGAAAAACAAGACCAAAAATATTTTATTTTTTTTTTTACAACAAGAAAATAAATACCTGTCAATATAATTGTGTCGTGAGCAAAATATGGCAAGGCGATTAAATTTCTTCTTCAATGGAAAAATAGTTTGTTAACAGGAAAGAAGCCGTGGATGACACATAAAAAGAAGTGGATGACTCATAAAAATAAGCGAAGGAAACAAAGACTAAATTAAACTATTTTATGGCTAATACAAAATGTGTAGAAAAAAATCTGATGTAGAGACTAGGAGTCAAAGAAGGATACTGTGAACGAGGCTCAATAGGGGTCCATCCGGGTCTGGTGGACTGGATATTTTCTTTCATAACTTGGATGTTCAAAAAGTTATTCATATAGAAACTATACTTTAAAAATTTTAGAAGATGCTAAGTTTGAGAGAGACAGGAAAACATTGGTTTTTGCTCCATGGGGTATATCAAAAGTAAAAGGAAGTACATTTAAAATGTACACATATTTTAATATTTCTGAAGAGTTATTAAGCACCGTGAGTCAGTTCTGAAGCAGCTGAACTCACAACTACACCAAGCCCAGTTTAAAAAATATAATCACTTGATTGCATGGCATCACACAGCAACAGTAGCTCAGTCAGTGCACTGCACTTACACCTGTTTTGAACTATATCCCATTCTCTTCTTAACTGTCTTTCTCCACCAGATTTTTTTCAACTCTGCATTAAGTAAGACATAACAGAGAGCCACAGACATAGCCTGAAAGGTTAAAAAATGGTCAGCAATGACCATTCCACCTTTGAACACATTGCACTACCAACTGCTAGTGATTCTTGGTCATAACTGCTGGGACAGAGTGAGCCAGCACAACCACCAGTATTTCAGTACTATCAGCATAACTGAAAGAATATTTTGACTTGATGGGATATTACCAGGGCATATACACAACTCACTCATTTAGTTCAGTGTACTCACCCATGTAGCTGAATGCAAGCTTTATGAATGCATGCCCAGTCATAAAGGCTTCAGGTTACCCTCACCTTCCACCTCTGTTACTGTAGATGCTATTCTTTTGCCTCAACTGACAAAGTGATTTTTTGTCTAGACAGCCTGATCAGTGAGGAGATGACATCAAGGGGCACGTTAGCTCATGCATTTCATGTTGTGCAGACAACATCTGGGCAGGCACATTGCCAGCACATCACCATAGAAGAGCAGAGCTGCTCTGCTGATGTTCTCCCTGCCAGAACACAGTATGCATGCCATAGGACCACAGAATCATAGAATGGTTGGAGGGGATTTTAAATGACATCTCATTCCAACACCACTGCCTTGGGCAGGGACATCTTCAACTAGATCAATTTACTCAGAGCTCTGTCTAACTTGACCTTAAAAACTTCCAGGGATGGGGCATCTACCACCTCTTTGGACAACTTGTGACAGTGTTTTACCACCGTAATTGTAAAAAACTTCTTCCTTATATCTATAAATTGACACTCTTTTAGTTTAAAACCACTGCCCCTTTTCCTTTTGTAACAGGCCCTGGTAAAAATCCTGCCTCCATCGTTCTTGAAGGCCCCCTTTAAGAATAGAAGGCCACAATAAGATCTCCCCAGAACCTTCCTTCTCCAGGCTGATCAACCCCAGCTTTTTTTCACAGCAGAGGTGTTCCTTTCCTTTGAAAATTTTTGATCTGCACCTCTTCTGGAGAGGTCCATGTCTTATCTGTGTTAATGACCCTAGAGCTGGACACCGTACTCCAGGTGGGGTCTCATGTATTCCCCATGGGACAACCAGATATGGCCCAGATGGCTGGCACTGAGTGCTGTGCCAGAACAGCTTGAAACAGCAGACACAACTACTGTGATTGTGCTGAATTAACTGAGTAGCATCACTGGGGTATTAGAGACTCATGAGAAAAATGTGAGTTTGGACTGACAGACTGATGCCAATTTGTTTGAGGCTGCATAGAATGCACTGAATAAACAGTGCTATTTGGTTTTTTATGCAATGAGAACTGTATGTGTTTAATTAATATAATAAAAAATAGAAATATACTTTTCAGGAATGTAGAAGCATAGAAAATTCAAAAAATATGCAAATACACTTTAGTGAAGAATTTAGGCAAGGCATCTCAGAAGACAAGAACAGATACAAAAATTGATCATATAAAAAAAAGCTACTGAGGCCTAGACATATAATATTCATCATTCCTTACCACTGAAGTAAAATAGTAGCAAAGTAAAATATCAGCTACACTACAAGGTGAAGCTAAATGTCTTCCTATTTTCTTGAATATTGAAATAAATATGCCTTTTGCCTTCTAAGATGAAATTGTTTCTCTGTATTTCCATAATCTGATTCTATCCTGATTTTCTATTTGATCTTTACCAGATCATACATAACAAGCAGAAGAAAAAAAATTTCCCAAAACATAGGCTGTCAAAGTATTGAAAACAACTGCTTCTGGATTTCATATCCAGCGTTTTCCTAAACACTCTCCATTGCTCTGTCCATCTTTGATGCATATGTAGTGTGGTCAAGCTAATGCTGTTATTGAAACCTAGAATTTTGCATTTCTCAAGTTCAGCCCAAACATTGCATCTATAGGGGGGTTTTGCATTTAATTTCCCAGGTTCCTTTTAGGGAAAAAAAAGGAAAAAGTCCTTAAGGCAATATAAGCACTTAATCCAACTCAAATACTAAAGAGGACATAACCTTTTAAATCATCTTAAATATTTACGATGCCATAAGCTCTTAAACTTCCTGGAATACTTAGCCTTCCTTAAAACCTCACAGTACTCAAAAGTCCCTAGAGCAACGTAAGCACCTAAACTGCTTCAAATCCTTTCAAAGGACACAACCTTTAAACCAATGTTCAGGGTCTAATTTTTAGAAATATTTTTGTTTCTTCAGGCACAATTCTGCTTGGTTTTGTCCACAAGTCATGTAACTACTCAAGTACTATTCACGTGCTTCCCTTGACACAATACTTCCATCTGATGGAAGCCCTTTGCATGGTATATGTAAAGCACCCTGCCAGCACTGGGAAAGTCAACACAAGCAATGAAAAAGATTCCCTAGGTCCTAAACCTGTCCAGCATTCAACTTCATTGAAAGAGTAACAGAAACACAAGAAAATCACCAAAGCTTTCACAGCAGCTTGTTTATCTTTACACAGTGTCTGACAATTAATCAAATCAAGTTCATAACTTTTGACCATTAACTTATGGTAGCAATCAAGAAATTGCAAAATTGACATCTTCAATGACAGCAGCAAATGTGATCTCTGGGTCAGAACCCAGCAGTAAGTATTAAGAACAGAGCCAGAATACAAGCCACCTTTAGAAGTACTCAGTTAATATGTACACAACCACACCCCACTTCACGACTTTAATTTGTCAGGATCGTGTCACTTCCCTATTCATTTTCAAACCTAATTTATCTTTTTAACAACTCTGTGCTGAACTTAAGTTGCTCTGTTTCCTTTCTTCAAAACCATTTTAGATAGGACTGGAGTGAGCAGAAAGATATTTCAAAGTAAAGCAACCTTACACACACAAGCTTGAAAGGCAAAGGTCCTTCTCTTTCCAGAATTTTCTGGTTCAGGCTTTCAGTGTTTCCTATAACCTAGGAAAGGAATTGTCTGTGTTCCACTCTAAAGGATCTCACTTCTGATTGCAGGAGTGAGTGGAGCATTAAGTGAAACAGTATTGCCAGTGACGCTCTCAAGTAATTCAGAAAAATTATAAACACTTTGGTTTTTTTTACTTTTGAAATTCACATGACAAACAGTAGGTCAGAGTCATGTTGCTTGTCCATAGAAAGTAAATAAAGATACCCATCTTCAGAGCACACTTAAAAACTCACATTTGCCAGACTTCTACATGGCAAGCAAAGTTATTGAATGTATGCATCTGCAATTGTAAAGAAATTATTTTACATGAATCATAAGCTGTGACAATGAAAGTGCTGTATCCATCAATAAGCAAAATACTTGAAATATATAGCTCATCATTACCCAATTTACTGTTATGCTGATGTTTCCATATCTTGAAAACCTGTTCAGGAGTGCCACTACAGCTATAAGGCAATGGCTTAAGAGTTTTGAAGAGTCTGTGTTTATGTTGAGCCTGGTGAGCAATTTCAACATTGTACAAAACACTATAAAGTCCACTTTATCAATTTTTCTTTTTTTTCTTTTTTTTGTATTTTTCATCTTAGCAATGAAATCAATTGATGTTCAAATATATTGGCTGGTCTAACATTACTGAGTGTTTAATGGGCATTTCATAACTAATGCCCTCCTGTCATTCAATTAGCCTCAAACTGGTTTCCCTAAGTTGTTACCACCTCTTCTTTTTCTCTTTTTCCTTGGTCTCTTTTATACACATTTACAAACTGCCTATTTCCTTACATCCCATGATAATCAGTTTCACCTATAAGCAAAAAAAATATACAAAATTTTCAGCTAACTGAGTCAGCGTGACTATTTAAAAAATAATGCTAGAATGAGCGGAAGTTTAAATTACTTAGCAGCAGGTTAACAGTGGAAACAAATGTTGGCTTTTCAGTAATTCATAAACATAGTATTTGGATTTTTACCTTTGCCACTTCAGAACATCATCTTTTTATTTCACACTGTGCTACCAAAGTAAGTATCTACGGAAGGTTTGAAGAGCATAGGGATTGGGTGAGTCAGTGTCTCAGTGCCACACATAGTGTCATGCAAACAGAATATTGGCTGATAGGCCAAAAGGAAAGACTTTGACAACTAAGGGCTCATAAATCGTGTTTAAGTGTCCAGTGAAGAGCTACAGATACCATCATACAGCAATTTCACTGAAAAACATAGGATAGAAAAAAACTAGAAATGCACACAAGATTAGAAACCTGGGAAAAGGCAGTGACACTAAATGCTTCATCCTTCAAGCAACAAGAACAGTAGTACTTCTTACAAACAATGCCCTGTCCAATGAATTACCTCATCAATATTGCTGCTGTCAGCAATACCTTTCAGTATGTGCTCTACTAAATACAGCATAATATACATATACACTTGTGTGTGTACACGTGTAGGTGTGTATATATGTGCACGCACAAACACACCCACACACATATTACTACAATACAGAAGATGATAGAACATTACAATAAAAAGATACTCAACTTTTATCTTTCAGTATTAGCTTCCATTTCCCCCTTAACTACAGATAAACAACGTGTAACTTTACCATTGATTTTTTTATCATATAACTATAAAACAGGGGTTGAAAAGGACAGCCTTCCACTGGTCATCTAGTTCTCCTCCTTAAGATATCTGTCCAAAGTTTCCCTTAGAAATATGAACAAAGAAGGTGAAATCAAAAATGCAAAACACCCTTTAAATGACAGTTTTGATGGAAACAGACTATGTAAAAACAACTTCTGCTTCAGTACAGTTTCAAACATACAAAAGGAAAATAACCCACTGGTCAGAGAACTACATGTGAATATGTGAAAACATTTTAATTCCAGAAGAGACCTCTACAATTACAAACTCTAATCTAGTATCTAAGCAAAAAGCAGAAATATTACATTACTCACAGATATGAAAGGGTGGGGGTTTTATAGACTTCCTTATGACAAGGATCCCTATGGTTTTATATAACTAAGAAAACATCGAAATTAGGAAATAGTTGAACTTGACAAAACTAGCCATGTACAGTAGAACAGCTGGCTGAGCACTTTACACTCATGTGGATGTGCTTCAAGACACTTTATTTCAAGCTACTGCATAGGTTTGGTCCATTTTCGGAGTACTTGCCCTTGTTCAGCTTCATCATAAAGAAGGTTCAATGGGAGGCTTGTCTACTTCTCAAGTGCAGTCCTGATTTGAACTAAAATACTAACAGAGATGCTACAGAAGCCTAGCAATACCAAGATGATAATAATTTTCTGTTCTAGGCATAAGACCACATAATTTTTGTTCTGCATGGCAATTTGTAAAGATTTCTTTTGCTGGGTCAGATTTATGTATTTTCTCTCTTTAGACAACTGAGTATTTCCGGCCATGTACAGAGACTCGGCTTCATAAGCCAATTCCACTACAGGAGCAACTCATTTGCAGACATGAAGATCTTTGGAATTTCGCTGTAGGGCTTCAAAATGAATTTCTCCAAAGACACAGGAGGTCTCATCTTCAAAATACCCAAAGGCTTCTATTTCATCATTAATTGTAGAGGACTTCAGATTAATGTATGCATGTTAGGGGATTTCAAATGATAAACGTCAACATGCGTGCATTAAATTATTGCAAAATCAATTAAAATTTGTCTAGAAAAATTTGATCAGAGTCACTGATTTTTGCTGGTTTAAAAATAGAAGTACATTCTTCACTAATATATGGCTGGTGATTGCCCTTATGAGTACGCAGTTTCAGCTAGTTCATCTGGAGCCCATCTCCCCCATATTCAACACTGTCATCAGAAACAAAAAATGAGAGATAAAGACCTCTTGGGAGAAGGTTGATGACCTTGCTTTTGCTCTTAATAATTGTCTCAGAAATCATCTATCTTGCAAAAATACAGGTGTAACATGCACCCTGAGAATCAAAATACCATTTAACTGCTCCACTGAAGAGCTCTTCCTCCCTAAAAGACCTGATGACAGACCATTTTTTCCCCTGGGCAAAGATACCAGCTAAAACTGTGATTCTTTCTCTGTCAGAGTAAAATTAGGGGAAGGGGGTGGAGAGAAAGGGGATCACATTTTGGTTTTATTCCACTGATGCTCCCGCCTGTCACTAAAGATGAAGGGCTGAAATCCCATCAGTCTGGATTTGCAGATCTGAGGATGAGGAATTAGTATTTTTCTGTTTTTGCAGAAAACTCCTTGATGTATGGTTCCATTATTGAATGCTAACAGCTGCAGTTTAAATTACAAATGAGGTGCTATTAGCATAACCCTTACTTGGTTTCTATTTAAAAATACGATTTTAGCCAAAATCATGTCAATTGAGAACCTACATGTTTTCATTTGTTGCTACAGATAAAAGAGAGAAACAATTTATATTTCACTATCACAAAATATGAGGTCTAGAATAGCAAAATAACAAAGAACACTTCTAAGACAATATTGGTGTCTCCTTCAACAAAAGGGACAAGAAGTGAATCAATGGTCCTTAGGAATGATGGACAACAGGCAGCCATAAACACGCAGCAGTGTTGATGGGGCAAAACTCACAGTGTATTTTACAATTCTCTCTCAAAACAATTTTCTAAATAAGATCATTTTAAAAGCCCTAAATTGCATCGTGGAATAACTGTTAATTAGCTTTGGTTTCCACCATGTATGTTTTCATCAAAATACTCTACATAACAGATGGTTTCTGCTCTCATACTTTGCAAGTATAGTGTTTGTGTCTTGCCCTTGAAGAGATGTTTGTTTAGTGTATCTCCGAACAGTGCTTTCACCACATTAAAATAGTCTGTTTTTCTGACATACACATGTATCAGCATATCAGAACTCATGAAATTGTTACTCTAAATGGCCAGGTTCCAACAGCACTGTTTGCACAGTGTTATCTTCTGTAATATTACACAGAGCTTCAAACTGTACAATAGCAGAGAGATCCAGAAGCCCAAGCCAACTATCACTGAAATCACCCAGACTATTTTGGATTATTTTGGTGTTGGGACTCTTATGCTGTTTGCCTGGACCAGGTCAGTCTGATTCTCTATGCCTTATGATCTCCATGTGAAAAATACCAGTCAAGATACATATGACTGAAGGTTCCTGAATTACCTGTGTACAGCAAGGGTACAGTGAACAATATGCCATAAAAATGACATTGTATTTCTGCATAAGAGTCAAGTCTTAACAGTGCTCCACATGGGGTTAAGGTGGTACTTAATTCAGTGATGTTTTCTACAAAGTTCTTTGAAATCCCCAGATGAAATGCACTGTATTATTACTATTACTATATGTCAAGAATTATGCCCCAAAGGATCTCACCATGCTTTGTTAACTGTATACAAGAATCCCTTAATTACCATCCAAACGCTTCTACCTCTGAAGCAGAACACTGCAGGTCTTTACCAACAGACAGTAATCCTATATAAGCATTTACTGATCTTATATGAAGAATATTTTGTTCCGTCACAAATGTATGTTTCATACTATTTACAATTCCTGAAGACCTGAACGTCAGGGAACTGTAACTGTATGCAAAAGGACACCAAACTCTATAAAAATGTCATTTTAGCAAAAGGCACGTGCTTAGCTGGCATCCTTATTTAGCCTATAGCCCAGCGTTCACTCCCTTATCCTACAGGAAAGAACTCTAAAATCAACGTAATACAACTCTACCTCTCATAAAGTAGAAAATGAAGAAAATTGACAGTCAGAACAGCATAAGGTCCAATTAATCGATGCTCTCAACCAATTCAGAAATCTAATCATCCAAAATCCACTAGAGACAAGAGAGCTTACCTGGGCTGAAGAAATGAACACATGCTGGCAAAAAGTTTTCCTTCCTCTCCTGCACGTTTGCGACTTGAAACAAGATGCACATAGGTAGTTTTAGAACCCCTATCAATACATATTTATATGTTCCAAAAATGCCTGCAACAATCAGAATATCTTTCCCTTTTCCTTATTTAAAACTTCAGGTTGCTTACAAATTTTGAGTCAGAGTAACAGTGTGATGGGAACTTGATTCACTTTCTACTTGGAATGGGATTGACCCCATGTGAAATTTAATTATTAAAAACCTTCTGATGATTTAGATGCATGTAGATGCTATGGACAATATTTGCTCCATTAATTTTGATACAGTCATTAATGAGTTTCTTGAACAGATAACTCTTCAGGTTTCTATACTCAAATTCATTCACTGGACCCAGATATCCTCAGCCTGTTGGATGTCCTCAGTTTGAACCTCTAACAGGGTCAGGACAAAATGTCAATCCTAAAATTTACAGTTCAATAAAAATACGCAGCTATTCACTACTCACACACCCAAATACCCTCTTAATTTTCTCAGACATGGGGTCTTTTTAGTGGGGTTTTTTTGTGATAATGCATAAAATTCCATTCAAAACTAAACACTCTTAAAGTAGTAGAAGGACGGGAATAATACAAATCCAGTCCAAATAAAGCCAGGCAATCTTACAGGCCTGAAAAAAATCAAGCCTATAAAACTTGTACCAACTACATAAAGAGCCAGCTTGTCAGCTTGAGTGAAGTTCTGTGTATTTACCAGCGAAAATCTCAGCCAGCAAGTACTGATGTAACAGTGTTTCTAAGAGAAATATTTTGTTCTTATTTAGAGCACATGGCTTAGTGATAATGAGATACAAACATTGTTGAATGCTATTTTGTGCAAATATCAGAAAGAGAGACATAGAAAATACCTTAAAATTATTAACATGAGATTACTTCCCTTCTCTAAGCACCTTCTTTAGGCTAATTTGCAAGCAATCTTTTAAAAAACAAACAAACAAACAAAAACAAACAAACAAACAAAAAAAACCTAATCGTTTCTTCAACTGAATGTAGATTCCAGGAGTCAGGTATTCACTGCAGTGTTTACACTTACATGTGCATGCTGCTACTATGCAATACTGAACTAAATGTACCACTTTTTAAATAATAAAAAGAAGAAAACAGGGAAATGAAACATCCCAAATACAAAATGTAATATCCAAACCAAAATTATAACTGAAAGAAAAATTTTATACACCCCAATAAGGGTTAATCAGTCAACTGTAAATGGAAGTATGGAAACAGTGTTTACCATGAGCAGTCCTGCTCACACCTTACAGGACAGGTGTAATACTGAGACCCTCTTAGAAGCATATTCAACTGTTTTCCATAGTCTCTTCACAGTGATGTTAAAAACACATATGAATTAAGTCTAGGTAAGTCTAACCGTCCAAGGTAATAATTCAAATACATGGCAATTAGACACAAAAAGACATTTAATTATAAGTCACACTACAATTTCTTTGTCATATATTTTAGCTAAAAAGGAAACAGAAACAGTGTACAATCCTTCTAATGCCTGCATTAGCCAACACTACCCATTACTCAAACACAAGCAACAGTTTAAACTATCAAAGAAATCTAAAATACTTCAATACAAATGGAAAACAGCATTTCATCACAATCTCATTTAACAGAACACATTATCAATATTATTTGATAGTAATCTTTTTCAAATTGGAAAGCCAACCAAATTGCTTGATCTTAAAAATTCAAGTTATATTTAATTTTAAAATTAGCTAAAAGTGCATTTTTGTCTGTTACATTAGCACCAAATTTTTTCAGTCTTCTATCATAAGCTAAAAAGTAGCAATGCAAGAATCTCTTGATAATTTCTTTTATTATCTTACTAGAAACTAAGTAATTACATAGAATTAAAACATTTGCATTTCTTCACCTAGAAACCAAACATAAGAAAATACCCAATACCTATTGATACTCATAGTATTAAGCGCAGTATTTAATGGTTACATACAATATCTAAGCAATATGGAAAATCTGCTTTTAATAAGCTTGTATGTATCACCACAAGCATAAAGAAATAATTTTTTTACATAATTTTGTTTACTCATGTGAAAGCAGGATGTTTTTATCAATGGCAGTGGTAACTGCCTTACTGCCTGTTAAGTCTCACATTATGTCACATGAGGTGGAATTTATCTGCCTTAGATGTTTAATAGAAAAGTTAAAAGTCTAAATTTGTGCCAGTCACCTTAGGTTGCTTTTATTGTCAGTGATAAGAAACAGGCATCTCCAAAGGATGAATCATCTCATCTAAAGACAGGAATAAAAAGAGTCTATGGGAATTCTCCCCTGGAAGTCTCCATCTCTCTTCACTGACTAAAGAAGCCTATAGTGACCAGCTCAGATATACAACACCTATGTTTTTAGATGTATAACATCAGGGGAAATTAATCGCACTCTTAACATCCTTCTCAAAAAGTACTTGGGAAAAGTAAGTGGAAAATGCAGAAAAAAAATAAAAATACACTGTCCCAGAAAAATTCAGAAAACAAGATCCTTTTGTGAAAATAGTGGGGGATCTGTAAATTTGAAATGCCATACAGTGTTTGATCTCCAAGCCAGGACAGACTCAGTCATTTCTAGAAGATTAAGAATATACAGAGTATATTTTCAGAATATGCTGACAAAGTAATATGCCTCTTCTGATTATGAGTAAGCAGCAATTCTCAAAAGCTTATAATTCAGTGCAAGAAGGACAGACATTCAGAAGCATGTCAAAAGACACATTTTGTAACCCATTAAAGCTTTCCTTTCAATGTCAAGTCCTTGATTAAAAGCAAAGAAGAGGTCATAGACCTTTTTTTAGACCATTTTTTCCATTTTCACAAATTATACACCCACCTCACAGAAACTTTTGCCTATAGCAAAACTGTGAACAGAAAATGTCTGCCAAAATAATCCAAGTTAAAATTCAAGAAGGTTGACATTTGGAGAGCTTCTTTCTCCTGACTGTTTCAAAACACAAGGAAGCCTCTCAATCACACATTCATGAAAGACAGAAGACAATGTTGTGAAGTCTCACAGTACATTTCCCCAGTTTTTACAGGTTTACATTGGCATTCTCTTGAATTATGGACTGTCTCAGAATACCCATTTGCAAGTAACTGAAAATAGTTTATAATTAAGTTTTTAAGTCATTTTATAGGTCTCATTGACCTCTGAAAAGACTTCAGGAAGTCAGCTATTTCTATTGGAAATTAATGGAGCTCTCCTGCAAGGCTTTGTTCCTAGTTATGTCTCTTTTTTTTCAAACACAAAATGATACTAAAAATGTATCTTCCTTGCCATGGATCAAGTGAAAAAGATACTATTTTAAACATCTAAAATCCCCATCATGTGACTATCCACATCACGTGAATCATAGTGCTAATTCATAGCTAAAAGATATTTTCACAGACTTCAATGTGATTTTCATAGTTATAATTACAAGTCTTGAAATATAATTTAACACATTTTAGAAAGCTCTCAAATTCTGCCATGTCTCATTTTTAGCCAAAACTTAACTAAAAGACTGAGTACCTAAATACATAAAAATGTAATTTTTTTAAATGTCATAAAATAAAATAGCAGAACATTTTCTGATTTTGCTTACCTATAATTATCTCCAGAATCACAGAATAGCTGAGGTTGGAGGGGACTTCAGGAGCTCATCTAATCTAAACCCCTGATCTAGCAGGTCAGATGCAGCAGGCTGCTTGTCCCACTGGGTTTTGATTATCTCCATGGATAGAGATTCTACAGACTCTTTGGGCAATCTGCTCCAGTGTTTGACCATCCACCCAGTAAAGAAGCTTTTTACATTATTTTTCAATGAAAACATAATTTAATTTTCTGTATTCAGTTTGCACCCACTGCCTCTCATCCTGTCACCAGGTGGCAATGAGAAAAGTCTAGTTCTCTCTTCTTTACACCCTCCCATCAGGTATTTACTGTGAGAATGAAATGTTATTCAGTATTTCACTGCTCAGGAGAAGCAAGAATCTTGTGCCTAAATTAGTCCAGCCATTAATCATACGGTATCACCCAACCCACACATCATGCTTGGTGCTATACAAAATCAGACTAGCATTTTTAACATTCAGAAATTATGTATGTATATATGAATTATACAGTATCATGCCTATACTATAAATCTTTATAAGACCCTTGCTTACTTGCTAGCCACTGGTGACCATTTTGTGGTTTTGGAGGCCTGAATTTTAATTTACAAAGGACATAGAGGACTCTGCACTACCACAGTGTGAAATGCACAACAAAACAGTAGTTTCCCATTAGATAATAAGTAAGAGTGCCTCACTCACATTTTTTCACTCTTACAAATGGCAGAGCACTAAAAATATCTACCAGGTCTGAGACTATAGCTCACCAGGCAATTTAAGCTGCACGAACTAGCACAGCTGCCAAAAGAAGTTATCGTGTGCTCCCCCACGTTTTTGGCTGCTAATTCCTACCCCATCACCCTTTGTACCAGTGACAGCCTTTGGACAGCCAAGGCTGGGATAAACCCAGCTGAAAACAAAACCTTACAAATAATTGGCTATTTTCAGTCAGATCCATTCTCCAAATTTATGAACAGCCACACGTGCTGTGTGAGGGAGGATGACAATATGGGGAGGAGAAAAGAAGCTGGCACTGCATCTTACACAGACGTGCCAAGTTAAAGTGTCCACTGAACACTTAGGCTAAAGCTAAGCAGTCAACACAAGCTACTCAGTGAGTAATACTGCATTCCCCAGGCATTACTTTCAAAATGAGCTGGACTGGCCTCTGGAGATGCCTGCTTCTCTCCTGAGGGTAAGTAAATCTAGGATGTCTGAGATTCAGCCGCTTAATTTCTACCTATCTAATTTAACCCAGATCTGGATGAATAGAGAATGCCAGAAAAAGAACTTTGTGACTCTTACAGCACTTCATTCCCATTAACAATTGCCATTTGGAAAAAAATAATAATTGTAGCATAGCTTACCGTCACACAAACATAGAAGGGGTACGTATTTTCTCTGTGGTCTACAAATTTTTTCCTAAATCATATTTTACATCTATAAGCAATACTTTTCAGTGATGTGGTACTGTATTCCTCCCACAGAGCATATAAATCCACAGTAGAAACAGCCATAGCCACAGTTCAGTTATAAATCACTTACATTTCTTCAGAGTCACTTTGTCACTTTGCTGTGCTGTGGGAAGGATGGTCTTTTCCTTTTTGCTCAAACTGGTGCTCCTTACAAAAGTGTCTGTCTCCTCTACGGCAAATAAGGACAAAAGGTCCTTAACTTCCACTTGAAGTTATCTAAGAATAAAAAGAGAGGGGAATACAGTAAGTGAAAGCATCTGTATTGTGTTTTATAGGAAGGTATTACAATCACCTCTTTAAAATACACTTCAGGGTCATTCTTACACACCTGTACTGAACTTAGGAAGAAATTGTATACATTGTATACATCTTTCTTTCTATGTTTGAAATATGTGAAGTAGTCACGACTCCTAAAGCAGTCACCTACTTCACTTCCAAGATGCAAAATACCAAGATTATATTCCTTTAAAAGAGTAAGTGTACAAATTAAAAGATAATTCCACATGATTGATTATTTATTTTGTACCACAAAGACAATGTGAATACTTATTGCTGAGTTCAAGCAAGCAATCACAATTTGCTGAGCATAGGTTCACTGGAAAGCACCTTGGCTAGCCATTATTGATAAATATTATAATCTAAATCTTCTGTTAAAACAGCTCTCTATTGCGCTCCGTCTTACTGCTCAGAAAAAGAGACCTGAGGTTTATGATGGGTAGCTCTCTGAAAACTTTAAACTCACCACATCATCCAAGTCAAATCTATAAACTGAATGTTAAGAATTATTGAGAAAGGAATAAAGAACAAATTGTAACATGTCACTTGCTACTGTATTAATCCCTATCTTGAAAAGCATGATCCAGTTTCTTGTCCAGCACAGAACATAAAGCGACAGAATTAATTAGTAAAGGTTCAGAGAAAACAATATACATAATCAAAGGCTTTGAATGGTTTCCATATATGAGGAAGAAGGCAGTATTCCATCACGATCCAGACTGGAAAAGAAATGACTTAAGGAAGGGCATGATAGAAAATGACAGAAGTCTGAAGAAGAAGGAAAGGTTGCACAGACATCATCTGTTCCCTATCCCTTGAATTCAAGATCTGCCTAGTAAAAGCCAAGTCCAAAAGAAAAGGCATGAGTGTCTTCTCCAAAAATTGGGTAACAGAACTATGAACTTCCTCCCATGGATGCTGTTGATGCAAGGAGGTTTCATGAGTCAAAAGGGAGAGTAGAGGTATCCTTGGAAGATAGCCATCACTGGATACAGAGGATGGCCTAAGTGAATCATTGGTCTGAATCAGGATGACTTGTCCTATCTCCTTGTATATTCATTTATAGTACTGCTAAGTCAACAAATTTTATATCCATTTTACACTGATCTATTCACCAGTCAAGAACCAGAATTACTGCATTAGGTACACAGGATGTCTAACCTTAGTTGTAATTGAAGAACAGGCTAGATCCTTTTGAGCAACAAAGTGAAATCTCATGGTTCTCTGCACTTTGCTACCTCATTTGATTTTATTTTATTTTTTCAGTGGTGATGGTGTTTTGGAAAAATCAATAAAATTTATTAAGCATATAGTAAAGCAGCAGTAGCCTTCCTCTCCCTCGTCTGCAGTCCCAAAGCAGCGAGGGTGGAGGGCTACAAAGCAAGGTTCTACTTCTCAAATTGTTCACTGGTCTCAGGGGTTTGAGTCTGTAACTTCATCCATGTGTTCCACTCAGTTCAACACTTATATAAATGCAGGTCAACATTTCCATGTCCCAAGTTTCATCTCAAAGCAAACCTTAAAAATCATATACTCTGTATTCCAATATCTTCTTTTTTGCTTTAATCTCTAGGATACAGCAGTGTTTCTGATTTATTTTGGGTAAGTGCAGATCAATTAAAATTCCTTCAGGGAAGCCTTCTGAACCAGCAGAAGTGAATGACTGTCATCAGGAACAAACAGTTTTTGCTGTCATAGACCGGCATGTCACTTTTGAGAAAAAACTATGTTAATTAATTCTGTCCATAACTACCAAGTGTACCAAAGGAATATAACCAGTCCTTTCTGCTATCTTGCTGGATACAGATCTTTGTGTCTGTGAACCAAGTATCCCTATATGCAGACTTGTGCATTGGCATGTTATATGAAGAAGCAGCCTGTACTAGCACAAAAAAACATAACAGGACAGAAATAACTTTGTTCAGACATCAGTATGCAACCAAAGTCCCTTTTGCAGGATGCACAAATGAATACCCTAACATTTGACTCAAAAATCAGAAATTTTCCACTACCTCTCTACACACACACCTATTTATTAACATTCAATTTTAGACCCTACCGTGAGGAATTTGAATAACTGACACTTTTTTTGGTCAGCTTGATATATTGGATCAAAGTATGTTTACTGTTCGATCTATTCCCCCCTCTGAAAAAGAAGAGGCTGCTACAATGTTTTCTGTTCTATTTCCTTCTGCAGCTCAAATGGCTGCACAGAGGATGAAAGAAAACTCGCTGTACAGCATGCTAATGATCAAAGACCTATGTACCACTGGCCTATAGCAACATTTTAGGCTATCTCTCCCTCCTACCACTTGTCCAACTTTTCTGTTTAGAATGTTAAGGGTAGGAATATAACCCAGACAGCTCAAAAAGAATCCAAGATCTGTTTGATATCCTTCATGTCACTGTGATTCGAACTATAAATAAGAGCAAGCTGTAGCGAACAAGAACCAAATGTCTTAGAACTGATATATGAGCAAAGACAAGCTTCTTGCAAAATGGCAAAATTTAATGAAGAGGACTCCAGGTATACTACAGCAGGTAAAATACTATTACAGGATAAACCTATTGAAAACAGTCTGACAGTAGCAATAACAATGCAGAATTATCATTGCCACTACTTAAACACTCAGAAAGAACACCATGAGAACAAGTATTAGAAGGTGGCTACCCACTGGTTGTCAAAGAAAAGCCATGATTTTCCCTCTTTCCATATATGGCTTCAAGGTACTATTAAATAAAAGTTTACAAAATCCTCCTGTGAATAGCATCTTGACTCTCTAACACAAGTGCATATAAAGGGAGAAAAGTTGATACGCAATTACCTCAGCTGCAAGCACTAGGAATCAACAGTTACCAAAAAAATTGTATAAATTAAGAGTACTTTTTTTTTCAACTACTTGTTATATAACTCCATCTGAAGGTTAAATGAGAATTCATGCCTGCTTTAAAAATTTATTCCATATATTTCTTAATTCAATTATACTCCTGGTTGAAATCCACTTATATCAAAGATACATGAAGAAATTTTTACATGAAGAATTTCTTAGCTTATGTTTTGTTGTTTTTTCCAAAACAGTACAGTGATACAAGTAACTTTTAAGTTTAAAGACACAACTACATGACAGAGTACACATATATTAATACAAGGCATTAAAAGCTATGCTTGTGTGCAAGCTTACACCATTCACATAAATTACCTAAGACACAAAGTAAAAGCCATATATTGTAATATGATCTTATTAGCATTACAGATATGGGACTTTTTTTGGCAATTCATAAATACATAGCTGTATTACAAAGCCATCCCAAAAAACATGCTGATAAAATACTTTATCTCATGACTGTTACATATTTTTAGAGTACACTACAGAAAAATGCATTAGAGAAAAAGTATTGAGGACTATACATGCAAGTTTCTTACTTCTTTTAGGATTAATATGATATAAAATTCCATTTTTGTTCATAAGCATCCTATTAATTTTACTTTCCATATCTATAGCCTACTGGGTGTACCTAAATAAAAGACTGGAGAAGTATTTGGCCTGAAATCATAGCATATAAACAATCAAGGACTGGATTGGCATTTTGAGCTTGGTTTGGTTTAATACTGAATAATATTTATTCCTACATATAATTGTGTAGTCAGACTAATGTAGTATTACAATCATGTGTCTGCAGAAATGTGTTTATCTAAAAGCCTTTACCCAGAAATCTTATCTCACAAAAACATGAACTGCAAAAACAACTACTGCTTTGCTAGTAAATGCTGAAAACATTGTCAAGGAAGATGTCTTAAAATACAGCAACAACAGACACAAATATATCTGTGCTAAAATCCCTTCCAGCTGATCTGTGGCATCATTGTCCTAAACTGGAAACAAGACAACAAGTAAGCAAGACATCAATCATGATATAAATAATGAAAGCAATAAAGCTGTTATACTGCAAACATCCCTAAATGTTGTGCTGTTAAACTGAATTAAGCTGTTTGGTTACTCTGCAATTTAAGAATTACTTTAAAAAACATCAGAGTTAGCATACTTCCCTTCTCTTACACAAAAGAGATAGGCAGTACAAATTATCTATCTACAGGTAAAATGGTCTTTCAACTACTAGAGCACATGCATCAGCCCCATTAAGATAACCAATAATCTTCCCTATGCTTTCTACATAGATCTCCTGCAGGACCTGAAAACACGCAGTAAAATTTGTAATATTTTACAATCTATTCCTTTCATCAGTTGTATACTGAATTCTTCAAATATTTTGGATCTGGATCAACATTAAGAGTTAGAGAAATACTTTTTTTTTTTGCTTGCAGATTTATTCAACTTATTTAAAATATATTAAACAGAAATACAACCTTAAACTGAATTGTAAGTGAATGGACTGGCATGAAAACAAAGGTAAGACCTATGTCTAAATAATTCCTTGCATGGTTACCTGTCTACAATCCCAAAATAAATGCTATATACGAGACGGATGGGAGAAGACGCAGGCTAACTGACTCTACAAGGCAATCCACCAACAAAGATATAATGCTAGATTTGGGACAAACAGATGCAATAGTTGGTAAACTGCTGTTAAACCAATATCCAAGCTTGGGAAGGTTAAAGAGATAGTGGTAAATTTGTATAGTACTTATGGCAAATATGTCTGGGAATATTTTTCTCCAGCAATCCCCAGTGGGAAGAGTGCCACCTCCTTTTCCCCATATTCCTTCCAGCTCTATCTGCCCTTCTCTTTCCAGGCTGTCATTCAGCACAGGAACACACAGCAGGAGCTGAGGAAACAAATACTGAGCAGTTTGGTGTGATTCCAGACATGCAACAACACACACAACTCAGTTCATCAGGGTTACGCAATCAACGCTGACACCAACGTGACAATATCAGGAATTCAGGTATGTTTTTTTTAATTCACCTCATTGCTAACTGGTTTGGAGTCCAATCATCTGAGAGAAGGTCAGTCATTAATGTCAAGTATTGTTACAGTGCTGCAGCACTCTTGTAAGACTGGCAGGGGTGTAAAAGGTTTCTGGAGAGAGAGAGGTGAGAAATTCCATAAAACTTCATTTTGCGCTTTTTTCTCCCCTCTATTTCTCCTTTCTTTTCTCTCCTACTCTCCCTTTTGCTGAAAATGTTGTCCCCTTCTGCAGCTCTGTGAGGAACACAAAATGTGCATGGAGCCAGCAGGGACAGGAGGACAAGAGGCGAGCATCCAGTGACAGCCAGGATCCCTCCTTGTCACCTTAGGCAACGCCAGAACACAGGACGGGCTTAGACGATGGAGCGAGGATCAGAGATGCTGAAGCCAAAGGTACAAGGGCATGAGGTTTGAAAAACAGACTATGATTGATAAAACTCTAGACCATGGCAGGCCACACAGTAAGAGCATATGTTTATTTGAGGGGATGATTTACATTGTTATACAATAGAAGGTAGAGCTCAGTTAAAAATGTGAACATATCTGGGCTTGAAGGGACTTGCTCTTATGGACCTGCTTGCTCCTGGGTGCTGTAAATAGGATGAAATACTTGGGACATCTTTAAATTCAAAATTTCCCTTCTGAATTTTGGCAGATTTGGCTGCAATTAATGTTCATACACCCTGTGGAGTTTTCGATGAGAGTCTGATTTATTTAATCATCATTGTTATGTTGGCTAGTATACATTTATTTCCCAAAGCAGTGCAAGTCAGCTTTTTGAATAACTATTTGTATTGTTTACTTCATTTCACACATATAGAGCATACAGTGGTCTGGAAGGTAAAGGTAAAATTTCCAGAGAGAATTACCACTCTAATCTGGGGTTGAGGCAACTCTCACTTCTCTCACCTTCTTCAGTGTCACCTGAGACTTTCACTTCTTCCTTTGTCTGACTTTAAAACAGTCCTGCAAAACAAGTGACCAACTTTTGACCAACACATGATCATCCCTGCTAGAGTAAGAGGAAAGTGAGGACACATAACCTGGATAAAGTGGGACCACACAGTCGTGATGTGGTATGGCTTGCTCTGCTGCAGAAGCTCACCCTGCGTGTCTTGGCGTGTAGAGTGACAAACACTTCTTCCAGTGGCAGAGGTAGCGCCCATATCCCCTCACCCTTCCCAGCACTGGCCACTGAGCTGTGCCCAAGGCAAGTGTGCATGGAGCTACATGGTGAACCCTACTGAGGAACTAATCTAGATTAAAAGTAACTAGCAAAATGAAAGCTGCTGTCAAGCTTATGGAGTCCACTTTGCAGACCCACAAACCACTGTATGAGCATCTTCAGAGGTATAGGAATGAAGAGAAGGAACTAAAAGATGCTTAAACCAGTACTATGACTAAAAAAGCAATTTAGCACCCTATGATCTGATTAGGCTATGGCATCCAGCAGTCAAAAGCTATCAGATATCACTCCAACTTACGAAGTACCATTATCCCCACCTGCTTCCCCCTCTGCTCCTCTCCAGCCTTCCAAGACACACTACAAAGGAGTGCAAAGACCCACACTGTAAATGAGATGGATGTGCAGTCCTCAGGGCACAGGTGTAGGCTCTGTGACAAAGCAGGCTGCAGAAGGGCAGCAAGGACTATAGTATTAACATGCAGCAGCTGCTGGGTTTGATTTACATGTCTTAGAGAACTAGGCCCCAAGTATTACAGTGGATGCACACCAGCCTGGCATGCTTTGGTTTACTGTTGTTGCACCTGTACATAGGTATGGACATCTTGTGTTTGATAGTCTAAATAGCCCATTGTTAGTATTTATATTATAAACTGAAAACTAAATCGAAGTAAAATTCTAGGTTTTGGCCTTAAGATTAAATAACTTATTCAAAATTCCAAAAGGAAACCCTAAATTCTACTTTATATCCCTCTTCATTTTAATGATACTGAGTTTTCCAATATATTTATCACATTTTTTCCAAATTACATGGCTGTATGGTAGCTAATACAAAGTACCTAACTTACATACTCATTGTCTACGTCATTTAGAGCACACATAAAACAATTGTGGTCCATCGTTCTATTAAACTATTTTCCACTTTTCAATCGTTTCATTTAACAAAGAGGAGGACAATCATTAAATGAAACCTTAATATGAGCTATCAGTTTGTAAACTGAGCAGCAAAGTATGCTATGATGGAACTCACAGTTCAAGAAATTCTGGGGTTTATATTTAATAATTTTATGTTTGCCTATGTATTCATTTTCTACAAAATTTAAAAAATAGTAATTAAAAAAAAAAAAGACCTGAGAAAGAGAGGGAAAATACCTTATCTGCACTTTTCTTCCAATTCCATTTGGACAACAGTATTTCCTAAACGTATCCTATTCACTGCTGGATGTGTAATTACCTTCAGTTCATAGTCTAGACATTAATGCTTTCGTAATATTTAAGACTCCTTGTAACATGCTTGCTGCTTTAAGTAAGCAAGGCTAAATCTTGACCAGATAAATTAGCAAAGAATGCAATAAAAGCTGCAATAAAAGAACTTTATCCTCCAAACCTTCAAGTTGCTGCTAAATGAGATTTCTTTGAAATGCAGATCAGTTGAACTAGATTAGTGAATTTTAGCTCCTGTCAACATCATAACAAAATACAAATACAATTGTTCACTGGCCTTATCTCCATGCTTCCATCTGCTGCCTTGTTATTTACTTTCCTTGATTTACTATGCAGATCTAAATAAGACACATCAAGGAGGGCTTACAACACAATGGCTTCTTAAGCTTTACATCAAGGTATTTGAAACTGAAGCCCTGAAAGGGGCTGCCATCAAAGACATATCTCTAATGAACTTCCATATCAGAGAGGTTTGGTATTTAATACTGCTGTGAAAAGAAAAAGCTACAAATCAGAATGGCCTATGAAGCAAAATGTCTGCAAATCTTGATGAGATTAGCACCTACCAGAATTAATATCCCAATAAAAATGATATCTGGTTCACTGAAGAGTTAAAATTCCAACCTTTGCAAAAATAATGCCTAGTGTCAGAATGAGAAAACTCAGCTGACAAGGTTGAAAGGTCAGGGGGGTATTCTTTTTTCTCCACAAAATGTTCAAAAAACATTTTTGCTGGTGGCTTGATTAATATATACTGTTGACAAACTAGCCATGGAATGAAATAATTAACAGACGACAGCGCTACTGTGGTACTTTCTGCAACAGCGGAATTTTACAGTGTCTTTAAAAAAATTAGCAGCAACTTTATGGCAAAACAACATAATCTAAAATGACAGCATGCAACATTTCTTCAATAATTTTACTATTTCCCTTTCTCCCCCACAGCAATCTATGGCAGTGCAGGATAAAATCTTCTGTCAGTTTGCTTAAAAAAAAATCCTTAAGTGCCATTTCTATTACATGCCACAGCCCTGCTTGCAAAGTGCAACAAAAAAAGAAGTTTCCTCCTCATGATTTAAACTCTCTCTATATATATCAGATAAATTAAACAAATACAAACACCTTAAAAGTTTCCAAAGCCCAGGCATAACCTTGTATAATAAATCCCCAGCTCTCACAGTGTGCTGTGATTTGACAGGATTTTTTTTGCTGGGCTCTGAAGTACATAAACAAATGATACTTTTCTTTCTTAAGAAAGCATTTCAATCATTTATGCTCTTCTATAGCAAGGGAAGATCCCATAAGCATGTTTTGCACTGTGGATCAATCAGCTCCAAACTGAAGTAGACATGTTGTATGCTCCAGTGCCTGGAAATCATGCTGCAGGCTCACCAGATGATGAAAACAGAGGTATGCAGTGTAGGGGAGCCCCACATGGCACCCGCTGGCTTCTGGGCATGTCAAACTTCACAACTACCCTACAGTCAATGACAGCAAACACCTTCCCTTTTCTTCTCGCCTCCAAACATATACTTGTCTTTCTACGCTCCTTCCAAATTACAGGCAGTCTTGCAGAAACAAAGCCCCCAAACAGAAGCAGCATCCCATGGCTATACTGCAGAAACCACAGTTGTCTTCTTGCTACTTTTCATTTTGTACAGGCTATGTTCCAGACTTACTTACGGCCAAGAGAGACCACTACTTTTCCTTGTTTAATGAAATGACAAAACAACAGATTTGCATATGTAGAAGCAGGTGCTGTAACAGGTTTGATGACTCTTGACCTAAAGCATGTAAAATGATTTATCAGCAACAGCTGTCTCTAAGGTATTGGGGCTCTGATGGACAGTCAAAACTTCACCATCTGCACTGCCGTGTGTTAAAAATGACAATCTGAATTAAAAGCTGGTCAACAAATCTCATATAACTAATGTCTTCCATATCCCCATCCATATGTTGAATTCCCAAGACACACAACACTTGGATTATCTATTATAAATACCAGTCTTTAAATAAAATAAGACAATCTAGGAAGATGTGAAAAGTAAGTTTGCGGGACTTGCTACTTATTCACAAAACAAGCATTTAAATTATTCTTTTAATGTATATACATTTGAAATGCTTCTACAATTTCACATCAAGATATAAATATGTTCTTTCAAAATAGCATTATATCTCTTTTCAGAATTAAAAATATAGCTATAAATATCTATATAGACTAATTTGAGGAGTCCTAACACATTTTTTAGCTTGTGAATTATTAAAAAACACTACTTTTGTCTAGCTTAAGTTCTCTGAAGCCTTTCTTGAATGGCCTCACAAAAAAAACTGATTGACAGCAAAACATCTCATGGCATCTGTGTGTTCTCTACACAATGAAGGTATCTCAGAGAAGTGAGGTTTGCAGTTTATGTTCTAATTTTTCCATGTGAAGGGGAAATGTGGTTTTTTTCCCCCAGACCAGTGGAAGGAACCTGAGAGTCTGAATATGACCCCTTGGTGAACACAGTGACTTGTTCTGGAGCTATGCTAGCAGAAGGTAGCACCATATGCCCCGAGCCCCAACTTGGATGCTCTTTCTACAGTCTAATGTGCTTGTCAAAAGATGTTAAAATCACAGATTTACTTTCTCTGGATATATTTTATTATCGTACAAAGTAAAAAGAAAGGCAAATAGAATGTATTATGACATATATAGACTATCACCCAAAATGTACTTCCACCAGTTTAAACTGCAAGATCTTTTTTTATTGGTTTCTGAGGTGTTCAACATTACCACAATCTTGTATCTGATATCAAAGTTATTGTAACTCTTATTGATTACAAACTAACTACATTCTAAACTTCATTATTATCAATTTTCCTTCTCAGACAACTGTGGAAAAATACAGCTCATTACCTGAAAATGAATGAAAATTACTGATCTTTGCTCCACTGAATTTCACTATACTTTCAATTATTTCTTTTCAAAGATTCAGAACACCACAGATCTTATCAATGTAATACAGACAGAAAAATTACTAAAATAAGAAAAAACTAATCCATAGAGAAAAATAAGAAAAAACTAATCCATACTGGAATCAAATCTAAAATAATAAACTGTTCTTTCCAACATTCCTAATGATACCTTTAAATGTGGTGGCACATATAAATTCATTTAATTCATATTTTGATCTTTAGTTTTTAGGTACTGCTTAAGGACAGGAGGTACTTTTTTTCTCAAGTAAATAATAAAATTATCTTGCAGAATTTTGTGATATTCAAGTATCTTTCAAACAGTTACAATTTCTTGCAAAAACAATGCAGGCTTGGAAAAAAAGAAATACAATTTATTTACTCACTAGGTTGTAACTGTCTGTTGAGAGTTACAGTGATCCCCTCAAGAGCATAAATATTTAGACAAATTTTAAAATCTGCATTATATACTTGACAGAACATATTTACATGACAGCTCAGAGCTTAAGCAATCTGATAAGAAATACTTCCCCTATAAAACAAAGTCAAGTTAGAAAAAAAGTGCAGCTCAGCCACGTAAAGAGGTTTGAGATTAAAAACATAACCATTTAGAAACAGATTAGCTATTTAAGTGTTTGCATCAAAATTGTGATAACGTTCATCCTACTTCCCGATTCACTGGATCCTATGTATGCGTTTATGAAAATTGAAGATGAGCAGCACACGGCATTTACTCTGTGCCTTCTTTTACTAAGCCATTTAATTACCTGCTCGTTATCTGCTTCCTTCTCTCCCACCGGTGCCACATCCCAGGCAGGCAGAGAGGCCCCAGCACGGCAGGGATGCTCGTCTCACCCAGCTGCCATGGGGAAGGTCAGGACTGGGGTAAGAAACCTCTCCTCTCCTGCCTGGCAGAAAGCTGGAAGCCCAGCTCCCTGCCAAGGTGATGTCCAAGAGAAAGACATTGGTAAAAGGTAGAAATAAGTCTTACTGGCCTTGTTGGCAAGGGCAGAGTTCCGCCGTCTCCCTGAAGCACAGGACAGCTTTCCCCAGCGCAGCCACTGTAGAAGCTGAGGGCTCATTTATTGCTCTGTGACCTACTGCTCTTTATCTTGGTAGTACTTAAACGAATTACATATTTTGGGACCAGATATTGTGTCTTGAGGTTTGGCTTACAAAGCACATTTGGCTTAACACGCACATTCATCAAGGACAATTCTAAAACACCTCCATGATTCAGGGGAATCCTCCCTCCTTCCAAAAAGACCAGGAAGAGCAAGACTTGAGAACCCAATGTGGCCAAAACAAACCGCAAACACATGAGAAACACATGTACAGACAAATCTAGTAAATAAATTTAAAGGCAAAATCTCCCAATGTATTCTGTGCTTTTCAAAAGGCAGATGAGCTTCGGAAGGAACACTGAGCACTTGATAATGAATTGCTGCCACCAAGCAGCAACTTAACACAAAAAAGGTGTGAAAGGTTTATTAGAATACAAATATCAAAAAGGTATCATGTAAGCAATTTGGAGGACCTTTTACAGTCTTGTCAGGGAAAAGAGGTACCTCAGGAGAACTATATAGATTAAAACAAGATGCAAAAGCAAAGACCAAAGGATTAACAAGGAGCGAGCTCAGAGTCAAAGAGTAAATGGGAAACGCCTGGTCAAAGAATTTAGGTTTGGACCATTTTCACTCACTTTATGTAACACTAAAATCAGATTCATCCTACCTAACTTTAAACATCTACACAGGATGTAGTCTCTACCTAACGCAGAGCTCCTAGCAGGGCCAGTGGCTCTCCTCTGCATGGGAAGCCAGGGAAAGAGGTTCTCTCATCTCTGGAACATTAGTGAAACACCTGATGTTTGAATGGACAAATCCAGATGCTGTCAGAATGAATCACAAGAGAAAGTAGACTGCAAGAAAAAATTTATTTGGAAGAGAGGAGGAATCGCTGGATATTTTTCTAAACATAATGAGATCTGATTTTGAAAAAAAAAAATCAACTTTTAACTAGTAGAAAAAAATTTTTGAAGTCCAGATTGTACTTTAAGTTTTACAATGGATATGCCCACAGACGAATATAGATTTACTTATTCTCTTGTACTTCAGACTGTTTAAATTCAGTGTTTACTATGGAATTCTGTGAACTTAAGAGTATCTGCTAAGTTAGTTAGTTCAGCTACAGAAACAAACATTTTTTTGTTATATCTAGCTACAACATTCAACATTTGAATAAATTAAAAGCTAGGAAATGGAGGTGAAAAAAATGCTGAGTATATTTGTTTTTAAAGCCCCAAAACAAAAATAGCACCTATAAGCATCATGTATTTGTGGACCATAACAAACAATACACTTTTAAAAGAAATTCTTTCTTCTTCTACTCTCCTTTCAAATTATAAAGCAATCATTTAGACTTAATATTGAAAAGTGTTGCCTTTTGTAAAAATACGTGTGTCTCATGATGTACATAGAATGGTTTTCTTCCCACAGACTTGTTAAGTAGCACACAGAGGTAATCTTTAAGTTTGCAGAATATAAAATATTGATTATTAATGTTTTATAATAAAATAAGGTCACAACTAGTAAATTTTCGGATATAAGCTCCCTACTAAAGTCTATTTCCTTTTTGTTTACATACAACAATTCTCCTTTAAATTTTAAAAGTGGCAATCTTAAAAAGTGGAAAAAATATAATTATAAAATGTTCTTTATTTTCAGTTAGATTCCAAGGTTGTAGAATACGGTATCTGTCCCAATTTTACAAAACTGCTTAAGGCATCTGCCAACCAAGTTTCAAGAGGATTAGCTGTAATGAAAATGCAACATATGTAAATACAACCACGTATTTAAATGTCAAATATTTCAAACACAATAGAAAAATTACAAATTCACAGTTATCTTTCCAAACATAATTCTATCAACTCTTTTCATGAAAGACAAAAACTTAGAAACAGCATTTTTATACTGTACAAAACACACAATGTGGCAACACATTAACTTGGCCTTCTTAATGTACCTCATTAGTGAACTGAATGGGGTTTTTTATGAACACACAACATACTGCACCTTAATTACCAATTTCACATACTTTAGGTTCATCTTGTAGATTCAGAAGAATTTGGTTCCTTGTGCTAAAACCAGCAAAAATAAGGTATGGTATGAACTTTAAAAAGCACCTTTTCCTTTGAGCTGTTTGGGTATCTTGTTTACTTGACATGATGTACAATAGCAGCACAGGAGAAAGAACACAATTACACAAGAAAACAAAACCATGCCACTACAACTACTCTGACTTCAGACACATTTTTCTCATCTCTGGATGTGGTACTACCTTGCTGTGAACTATTAGCTTTCCAGTACTTAGAGACAGACAGTTTCATACTGCTCAACAGAGATTACTGCTGTCTATCTAAATAGGGCTTACAGTGGCATCAGCATATTTTATTAACTCAGAACCATAAATCCTATTCTTATATGCTTTAAAGGACCAATACTCCTAGGGTCAGTTAAATTTACAACAGAGTGGCACCAACCAGAATGAAGCTTCAATATAAGGATATGCTGCTTTCTGCTCAAAAATTCTGGTATCTACTGAAAGGTTAATAAACAGTATCTCATCACTGAAACTACAGTTTTCCAAGAAGATTTTTAGCTCACCACAACATTACACAGTACCCCAATACACTCTATAATACCTCACAACACAGGTTTTCTTTGTGTTTCAAGAATTTTCCCTTCTTTGCATGATAAGCATGGCATTTGAAGGTAAGCAGATCTTAATATCTACTCTTCTGTGAAGCTTTATTTAAAAACATAAGCTGTTATCAAGGTTCTAAAATTTGGGGACTTGATTTTAAAGTAATAAACCAATTTTAAGCAAAGTCTTCTCCAATTGCAGACTGTTTACTATTTTATCTTATATTGTAACGCAACACTATTCACTGGAACTACACTCTCAAATAACAATATAACAATTCAATGCTATCACTGCAATGAAAAGAAAAACAGTGAGCTTTGAAGACATTTGATCTTCTCCTATCAAAACTGCAGTCTTTTACTGATTTCAGAATCTACTTAATTTGCTTTTTTGTAACAAAAATGTAAAGAGACTACAAAAAAGTAAAGAGTCAGAAGTAAACATTTTGATCAGCCTAATTCACTTTTAAAAAACCAAACTCCTGCTGTTCCTTTTTAGAAAAATACCTTGACATTTAAAGAGAAAATAAGAGCATGTGTGTGACTTGTTTACATCAGATAGAAATAAATTCTTCCTAAATGTAGAGAGCACAAAGTTTTCTTTTGATAGTTTATGAATAATATTTAAGGAAATGCTTAAAACACTTAGCAAATCTTTTGACAATTTAGCAACTTACCAATATAGTTGCTCAGACACCATGGTGATGTGCATCATATATAGGCTTCTGGAAAAGCATCATCTACTCAACACAAGCATGCAATTTTAGCATATAGAGAGGGATAGGGTGCAATTACACTGCATGTAACGAAGTAGGTGTTGCAGTATCATATGGTGTATCACCGGGAAACGGGGGAAATGCTGAGTCGGAAACACTGATGACTTGCTATCATGTGCACGATAGCAAAAATATGGTTTTGGAAGGAACTAATAAAGTGGTTGGCCCTCAGAAAAAAAACTATGCACAAAATACTTTAGGTATGAAGACTTCCAATAAATACAAATTTCAGCTACCCAGGTAACATTTAACAGAAGCTCCTTTCTTCAGATGCACTCCAGACTGCATCTACATGAATACCATGCAGGCTTTGAGCAAGCGGCCACAACCTCTGGTTTCTTATGTCTCAAACTCATTTATTAGTAGGTTTTTCAAATCAGAGATTTCCCAGGTGGGCAACCCCCACTCTGACCACTGTTTTGAAAGAACAGCATCCTTAGAGACACCACTTACAGTGATGCACATGATTCTTCTAGGTCAATCAGTGCTCACAGGATGGTTTCTTAAGATGGAGCTCATGGGTTCAGCAGCTCACTACTACCACAAAAGCAATACTCCCCACCTCTTCTCTCCTTGCCTTTCCACATCAGCCCACTGCTTACCTTGTACAGTCTACAGCAATCTCAGATCTCTCTGTGAGCCAATACAATTCACAAAAAAGGCAGAAAGCATACACAGGCTTCTGCTAAGCTTGTTTTCCACTGTTTTGCTGAGTTAAGTTGACACACAGAAGGGTCTGCTGAGCTCCAGACCAAGTCCAAGAGAGGTCACAAGCCCACATATGCGAAAAAAGGAAAGAGGATGGTGGGCTGAGGGCACAGGACCAGGTAAAACTCTTCTCTTAAAAATTAGCAACAGTATACTGTAACAAGATCAGCTGTCTGTGAAGCTGCACTCCAAAACTGACTGTGTCTAGCTCAATATTAGCAATTAATTAGCAATTAGTTCATTCATATGTTATCTCTTTATTTTCTCAGGCAAAGGAACAGTTTTTTTCCCAAGACCTACCTCAGATTTGCTTCTTCACAAATACTAGGTATACCGTCCTGTATTTGTCCAGAGAAGGGCAACAAGGCTGGTGAAGGGTTTGGAGCACAAGTCCTATGGGGAGAGGCTGAGGGAGCTGGGGTTGTTTAGTCTGGAGGAGGCTCAGAGGAGATCTCATCACTCTCTACAACTGCCTGAAAGGAGGTTGGAGCCAAAGGGGGTCGGTCTCTTCTCCCAGGCAATATGTCTCTTCTCCCAGCTAGCAATAGGACAAGAGGACAGAGTCTTAAGCTGTGCCAGGGGAGATTTAGGTTGGACATCAGGAGGAAGTTCTTCACAGAGAGAGTGATTGAGCATTGGAACTGGCTGCCCAGGGTGGAGTCACCATCCAGGTGTTTAAGACTGGATGTGGCACTTAGTGCCATGGTCTAGTTGACGAGGTAGTGTTAGGTCATAAGGTAGGCTCGATGATCTCAGAGGTCTTCAACCTAGTTGATTCTGTGATTCTGTAATTCTGTTGCCAGAGCATTGGCTATCCTTTGGCTCCAACACCTACTTCAATCCTGGGCAAACAAGCCCAAATTCACAGTTCTTCCAATGGTGCCCAGATAAGTCAATTTGAGGGTTACAGTCAAAGTGCTACTCAATCTGTCTCCCAGTAAACAGTATCTAAATTTGTGTACCACTTCCTTCCAGTTTACACAATGGAAATGAGAGCTGGGTTTGTAAGTTATTTGTTTGTTTATGTACTTAGAAGAGGTGGGGAGGAAACAGAGAACAATAAAAGGAAAAATGGAGCATTTTATTGAGCCATCATGTGTCCCACAGAATGACTATTACTGGATTTACCAAAGAGATTTACATAGAGTTATATGTACTCTGCTCTTATGCTCATTTTGAGCCTGTACTAGAGCAAACTGCAAAAAAGTGAGAGACAAAAGACTACTTTGTCACTAGTGTGAGCAAAGGCTACTACAAACCAAAACACTTAACACTGAGAACTCTTAAATCATTTTAATAAGGTTTTGGAAGAAAAGTCTCACACTTTCCTGAAAGTAAAAGAGCAGGAGCTTAAGCAAAGAGGTGGCATTTTGGCACATATTTGGAGAACTAAGCACCATTTGGTCCTGCTAATAAATTGGAAGTGAGATTTCCAGGTAGACATTAACCGAAAGGTTATCCTCTAAGTCATGATGGCCAAAAGATGTCAGGGGATAACAGATGGGCAAAACAAAATTATGAAAATAGTAGAGCCAGGTTTTACTGGTGACACTCAGAGGTCAGAATTAATGGTGACTAAGCATTTTGTCATCAACAACTTGAAAAGCAGTTGTTCAAGCTTTCAAAGCTTGAAACTAAGCTCTTGAAGGTTTTCAGAACACAGTACTTCTTACACAGGCTTTCCAGCTCAATGCTTGAATAAAACAACTCTCCTTTAGGCAAAAGTGGCTTTTGAGAATGATTTATTATCAAGCTAAAAGCCTATGCTGCCAAGTGCAACAAGATCCTCCAACGGACACTACATACTGTGTATTGCCAAAGAATCTGAAGGAGGCTGCAGGTCCATGCTGGTGCTGCATGTTTCCTGTTTGCAAACCCAACTGTTTACTCAGTCCATTTTGATTCTACCTACTCAGAGCAAAGCGCAGGCCAATTTTTTACCCACAGCAAACATCCACAGTTGCATCCACAGAGAAGCATCTATATTCTCCCCTTGACAGCTGAGTTAGTTCACTATTAAAGGCACTATCTGTGGTACTGGGAAGATGTGGATTCACTACAACATGCAACATCCAAAAAATGTAAGATACTGTTCTGAGCACAAATCTCTTTTCACGTAAATGTAGGCATTACGGAAATTAAACTTCAATATGGTTACATTAGTGATTCACAAAAACTCCAATGTCTTACATGAAAATTAGAGAGAAATTTTGTCCAGAAGAATGAGCCTAAGTTCCTTTTTTCATTTTACCACAATCCTGAAGGATCTCTCCTATTACACAACAGCCTTACTTGTCTACCCTCTGAAATCCTGGAACTGCAAGAACTACCTGGAAGATGGCTCTGCAGCAGATCCCAGTACAACTGCTCTGTGGGTGACTCCAGGTACAGTCCTATTGCACCTGAAGTTTACCTCCTTATTGAGCCCAGTCCTTCATGACCTCCTTCCTCCTCAGCCTCCCCTTCCACATTTACTGAGCTGCTGGCTGGACTGTTCCAGAACAGCAGAAGTTAGGAGAAAACTAACATCACAAATACAACTATAAAAATTAAAACATATTTATCAACTTAGCATGCTAAAATGATTTAAAGAAATCTAAGAAATACTGGAGTTGATGCACTGAAATTAGACTACACTAAAGTGAAACAGTAACACAGATTTTACTGAAAATTATCTCAGTCTCTGGTTTCTCTTATGAAATTTTTTGTTTAATTATTTTAAATGCACAGAAGTACCTCTGAGATCCTCCCTCTGCTGATTCTTCGTATTTCTTTCCTAGTTCCAGTCCTTCAAATGTTGCCCCGCCTTTTTTATCTCCTTCAGAAAGAAGGGCAGCTTTCACCTGGTACAAGTCACAGCTCTCCTGCTATCACTCCTTCTGTTCATATTCTTTATTATTATGTTTAACAGAATGAAGGAACACTACAGGTTCCTACTGAACAAAGAGATTTACAACAAAAATAGAAAACTGAGATGGCTTTAAGGCACTGGAGTTTATAGGTAGCTGCAGGAGGCAAAAGCCCAAGAACACCTGGGAAAAAGTAAGGTATGATATTTAATGCCAAGGGAGTACTTTCTCAAAAATCTTAACATTTCTCTTTTTTGCTGTCCACAGTAGTCAAACCTTCTGATGTACAGTATTTCACAGGTGTGTCAAGAAGTTCTACATGGATAAAGAGGATTTTATTATAAGCCAATAAGAACTAAAAACACATCACTTCTCCTGTAAGAATTATTTTTTACTACCTTATAAGTTTTCAGTTCAGAACAGCAATATTTGTGCAACTGAGATTCATTATGGTGTTGCCAGTTCTTAAAATGTTATTACAAATGTTTTTATACCAGCTTTCATACATTCCACACAACTCTAAAAGAATTTCATGCCTCGAAAAAATAAATATCTGTATTTCATGTCCAAGATGGAATAAAGTTCAAAAACATATATCTGAAGTCTTCAACCTCCGGACAAGGTTTTTAAAAATACCAGAAATAATGAGCACTTTGTACTTTCTGATGCCTCTGAATTTTACATGAGTTCCTAAAAGTGTGTGATAATACTGCTTGAAATTACTGAATTCATTTTACTGTCCTGTTCTGATTCTGAAAGGTGACACTTGTAATATTCTTTAAATAACTGGGACTGAGACAGAGATGACAGTGGTGATTTTTCATAGAAAAGAGAACCTAACTTTGTTACAAGGCATAAGGAGTGATGCAGAAAGCCATGCCAGAGCTGGAAATAAGGCAAAGGTTGTGCATGTCCACGCCAAGCTGTAAGGGCCTCCCTCAGTGCTAACTAATGCATCTGAGACCTGAGTTTACAATGTAGGATGTCTAAGGAGCTAGCACCAAACCAAAGACCATAGTTGCACAGTTAAGAATTTTACAGGGTTTGACTTGTATTCTATACCAAGTTTTAGGAATATTACATAATATTGTCAGTCTCGAGAGCATTGTAACAACTAGAAATTCCTTGTGAATGAATGTTAAAGACCTTTGCCCAGAAGGAAGGTGCTAACGTAAAAACACAGGAGAGGTACAAAAGACAAGCGCTTTTTTCAGAGGAGTCCTATCTTACCTGTCTCACCTCCTCCCTTCTGCATAAATGTCCATTTCATTGCCAGTACCAAGAGAGGTGGTGAATAAAAGAAAGTGAGAACTTTGATGGCACTTCCCAGAGCTGCTCTTCTTCATGAAGCCCCAGTTCCCTGGACTGGAAGACAACACTTTTGCTTAAGATAATTTAATAGCCATTTTAAGAATCTAGGCTTGTATCTTTGTCACTGGATAGAAAAACATACAAAATGTTTAATGAAATAGAATAACTATATACTCCATTAAGCATATAATATTTTAACTATTATATGCTATGTGATCAGGCTACTAAGTGGAACCATCATGTCTATGCCTGCCTATTTAAAGTTACCATATTTTAATGTTCGACAATAACATTTCTTCTAATTATTTATCTTCTTATGTCAGTCTCTCATATGAAACTGCATATAGTTTACAATTGACCAAACAGAATGTGTAAAATGTAAATGGCCAGTCTTCGCGAACGAAGAGCCGGGGAAGGTCCTTACCCGCATATGCAGATAAGGCCTTCGAG
>JAWWES010000041.1:24940808-24975373 GCA_035583135.1 Lophotriccus pileatus
TGCTCTCCAGCCACTCTGTGCCCAGCCTGTAGCGCTGCAGGGGGTTGTTGTGGCCAAAGTGCAGGACCTGGCACTTGTTGAACCTCATCCCGTTAATTTGACATGTTAAGGGTTACCATATATGTAAGACACCAAGGAATTTTTAGACCTATATATCATAGTATGACAACACCATCAGGTTAGGAGACTAAGCATGTCTCTTTTCCTGCCCTCCACTTCTGTCAGCTATCCTGAGCAGTTCAGTAAATCTTCAAGTAGAAAATGATAACACGCCATCATTTATGTTCAGATTATATGCTTTTTAGCTAGGATCTGGTAAAGAAGCTCTGAAGCACTCCATTAAAGTTTTCCAGAAGTTCTGCAACTACTTCACTCGAATTAGACACAGTGTACAAAGAAGTCATTAATCGAAAAGAAGCAATACCATGAATTCGTAGATCTATATTTAGTATTCATGTCATTCCCTGCATCTCTCTACCATACAATTTTTAACAGACCGAAACTTTTGTAATAGTAACGCTGAACAGCTTTGTCAAATGGATACCTGCGACCTGTGAGTGGGACAACAGTTTGGAAATCCCATTTTAGCAGCCAGCAGAGAAAATAAGGGATGGGTATTTCTGCTGAAAGAGCCTAGCACTGTAGCAGGTAACCCTGCACATTGCCCGCCAGAGAGGGGCTTCACTGGACTCTGCTGATGAAAAAAACATAGTAAACATCAGCATTAATATGGATCTCCGTTCTTTAAAGAGTATACTTCTAAATCTGGTAATGTTATGTCCATTTAACAGCTTTCCTTCCAGAGCTTCCTATAGAACTCTTGAAGATTACATATTAGGAGTACAGGCCTTTAATAAGAGTACAGCTTTTAATTTCTCCATTTGTTCCACAGGCCTCCAGTTTTCAAAATCAATTAACAGTATCTACCAGAAAATAGAGAAAAAAGAATTACTGCTGCAAAATGGTTTACTGATTCTTTTTTTGCCAAATAAACATGATTTTTTAAATAAAACAAAAAATTGGTTTTTATTTAAGTTAGTCAAATGTGGGCAGGAACTGAGATGCAGCTAAAATATCAAGGAAAGGTAGGGAAGTCTTTGTTATATTCTTTTATCAATTCAATTAACTATGGAAAGAAAAGTCACAGAGTTAAAAAAGGAAGTTTCTCTTTTAAACTTGTTCCATTGAAGAGAACACTGCTTCTCTTTCTGTATTTTCTCCTCTTTTGGATTATCTGCGCTTTTAAATGCGCCATATTACATGTCTGACAATCTAGTCTAGTTTTAGTTCTCTTTAATTTCCTTCCACCACAGCTCCATAATCCTCAGGAGTTTCTTCCCATAAGGACCACAGCCAGAGGTCAGTGATCTTGAGACTACCCAATAGTTTGGGACCTTCTCTCCTTTTACTGCACAGCACAGGGTTTTCTACTTCTGTGGGGACTGAGCCCAACCAGGACTGGTTTCAGAAACAGCTTTAAGAGAAAATAGACTCCACATATCACTTATCCTGCTTCCTCTCATTCCATCTCTTCTAGTAGACACCCCATCTCAGATTTCTTATTCCAGCCCACAGTTCTGTTTGTCACCTGCTGCTCCGGGAACAATCCAGAATTCTTTTTTCTACATCATGAAAGAAAAGTTAAGCAGAGGACACAATTTAAGTTGAGGAGAGGGAGAGTTGAAGATTTCTACCTGGACAAGATGACAGGAAAACAAGAGTGATAGCATGATACCGAGGGTCCGGAAGTCTGTATTAACATTTGAGTTATGATGGGTATAACAAGGCAAAGAGATGGAAATTAGTAAAAACAGAGAAATATTACAGAATCTTCTGAATTGGGAGGGATCCACCAGGATCATCAAGTCCAACGATTACTAGAATGGCCTATACAGGGATTGAACCAGCAACCTTTGCATTATTAGTCTCATGCTCCAACCAACTGAGCTAATCTCAAGTCTACCATCTGATCTTATGCCTCCAGGTCCACTAGTTTATTTGAGAAGGAAGACTCAAGGAAAAGACACCCTTTCCAATTTCAATCATATGAGTATCAGCAGGTCTGGGAAATCGAGAGACTAGCCTAAAATCCCAGCTCACAATAAAGCCTTTGTGGAACTTTCAGATGATATCATATTCCTTGGCATGGAGGGCTGATGGAGAGAAGTCTAAAACAGTTGCCAGATTTAAATACTGAGAGATTGTGGCAAGTTGTAGCACTGCTGGTGGACTTTTGAATGTAAAAGTCCTTTTCTTCCATTAGCCTAAAATCAGAGGCCTCACAGAAAAATCTTTCTTTTTCAGCAACTATTCTGACAGGCAGTAGGACAAGCGGGTCTTGAGGCACAAATGAAAAATTTTATTACCCAAACCAGAGTTATGGTTTTATAAAACTCTACAATTACTACACTCAACTCTGCATGTGCACTCAGACGTGTTCAAAATTAAGAAGGATTACAAGAAATTATATACATGGAATGGACACCCCCTTTTCACCTTATCTCCCATTTGGAATAACAAATACTGGTAAACCACAAAAAATTATTTGAAAATGGAAGACAAATTTGTCAGGAAACTGGGAATGGGGGATGCAGAAAGAATGAACAAATGGCAGAATATGAGCAGCAGAACTGACAACAGATTGTATCTACACTACTTTTTCGAATTACCCAGAAAAAACAACATCAGCTACAACAAAGAGAACAAATATGTGTGTATATGCTATAAGTAGCAACACATTATGTTTCTCAGGATGTAGAACACCTTCCTGGGAAACATTAACTGTGATGTTAATGTGGTTAATCAGCACGAATATGAACTGGTATGGAAAAGGGACTAATGTAATCTCTGTAATCAAGGAAATCTGAGAAGCAATGCTACCTGAGCATTTGACACTGGGTCACTCCTAACAAAACAGGGTTACTAGTCTGATAGCCACAATTAAAACGCTCAAATGGGGAGGATTCATAGAACACACTTTAAGTATCATTAAATGACTGAAAAAGAGGACTGGTAGTGAAAAAGTGAATCTGTTTACAAAACAGAAGATTATAGGAGTTAACCATAGCCCATAAGCATCCAAACTCAGGGCAGAATCTTAACAATGCTTTTTTTATTCCTTCCTCTCTTTCTCTAAGGAAAGTGTAACAACATCCTGGAAAGCTGAAGCAAGATAAATTCAGAAGAGAATTTAGAGATGAGCAAATATCAAATCGCTAGCCACTACAGCAGGCTCCTGAAGGCTACAAAGGATTTTCTACCACTGGAAGTTTTCCCTCCTTTTACCCCCACCTTCATCGAGATCAGCTGTTTTTCTAAGAGGTACGATTTACTCCACTCTTTATTGACCTTAAAGCAGAAATGGAGGAAGTCCTCACCACAAAGGAAGTCATGCCCAAAGATTACAGTACTTCTTTACAGGCTTAAAAGCTGTTAAAGTAGGACAACAATAGCTCAAACTTCTTTTAATCCTTTATGCCCTCGTGACACGCTCATCAGCAAGGAGCACCTGCCAGGGACTAAGACCCTGCTCTACTCCATGCCATATAAACACAACATGTAGGTAATCCCTGCATGGGAAAGCTGAAAACCCAAACACATGACACAAGACAAAACAGGTGGATCCAGTGGGAGAGCAGGAGGAAACAAGGAAACAATATGGGTCAGCATGAAAGGCAAGAGCCCTCCTACCCACAACCCATCCATTGTCACGTTTTCTGCAGGCAACACAGCAAGGGAGAGTTTTAATGAGGGATTTGAAGTCAGACAAGTTTAGACCAAAAATAATTTTTAGTATGGAGGACAATTACCAAGGAGGAAGTTACCAAGGACTGTCATGAGCTCTCCATCACTCAGAGTATTTTAAAACAATATTGATTTATTTCCCACAAAAAGATATGCTATGCTTCAAATAGAAATTAATTCAAGAAGATCTATAGATACTGTGATGCTGAAGAGTCCCCTCTGACTTTACAGACTTCATTTTCCAAGTAACTTCTGCCCCTTTAAAAAAATGCGCATAATCTCATGTTAAACAAAATTATTAAGATCAGTTTATGGATCCCATAAACCCAATAAAATTATTTATAAGACATATCAGCTACAAGACCATCCCAGCACTCTTTTCAACCATTACTTTTTTTTTTCCCTGCCATGAAATAAAGAAACCTATAGAGAAGCAGACTTCATTAAGCCCACATGCCTCCCATACAATTAGGCCATTTAAACCATTGATTGAATTGCCAAGTTCCTCATTGAGGATCATAAAAATATTACAAGAAAAAAAAGACAATATTTCACTTGTGCCACACTACTTGCTATGCTTTAGAGAAATCAAATGAAACACAGAGAAAGGTAAACACAATCTAGAATGTTAAAGAAAGAAGAAACCTGCAAACCATCCTTTCAGAAAAGATGGACACCATTTGCTAGCAGGTTATAAGAACATATCTATCTAACAGGAACGAGGATAAAGAAAATACTTATATTGTATGCCTTAAAAAAATTACTCAAGTTCTCAAGTGCAAGCTAAGCAGCTGCAGGCAGTACTTGGTCAGTCACATTCAGACAATATATTATTTGCCTTGCAAGTAGACATATAATCCACTAAGAGCTTTTACCTTTGTAACTTCTATAGACAGTATGAGCAGATCATTCCTCTCACTTGGCATATGAGTTCACACAGCCAGATATGTTTAGTTCATTCCAGTTTTTAAAAATTTTAAGACAGGTATTTTAAAAGGACTGAGGAAAACAGAGGAACAGGCCAAACTAACATATAGATGGACTATGTATACAGAAAATTTGTAAAAGTCAGCTTTTCTTCTTTTGAGTAATAAACCACAAGTAATAAACATTTCTTTGGGTAATAAATGAAAACCACATTTTTCACACCATCAGTGATGTCTAACAGTAATACAGAACCAATTATTTTGAAGTAGGTGTGATGAGTCCTTCACCTAAGCAAGGCTCCAAAACTGTTTCATGAAGAAACCAGACATTGACTCTGGATGTCTTTCCAATGAAATTTAGTGAAGTTTGGACAGGTAAGTAATCCCTGACTAAATGATGTTAATACAGATATTTGACAGTGAGACATTGATGTATCTTTTACTAAAAGGAGAATTCACTTTGTGACTACCACATAGTGCTGGCTCAATCTGCAATTTTAAGACTCTACATAGAGGTAGCTTTGTATCTGAGAGCTACTGGGACAAAAAGTCCTAGTAGCCATCTAAAGAGAGTGATTGCATCCACACAAAGCAAAACCCCTTTTGATGCTGAGGCAATGAAGGAACCTCTATTCCAGATGTAGGAAGGAGGAGGGAAAGGAAAAACTTAAAATCATTTCCAGATTAAAGAAAATATTTGAAATCAAGTTTTTAAAATCCTGGGAAAAACGTTATACTGACGATATACATGTATCTGCCAATCTCTTGGAAATGCATTCTTGAGACAAAGAGTAATTTCTGAATATAACTACCTGAACATAACGAAATACATTTTTACTGTTAGGTGTCTGAATGGTGGAATAGGTTGCCCAGAGTTTTTGAAGGCTCTCTGTCAAGGTTGAAGACCCTCCGTTCCTGGAGAAATTCAAAATGCAACTAGAGAACATCCAGGACAACCTGCTCTAACTTGCTTAAGAATGGCAGTTGGAATAAGCAATCTTCAGAGTTCTCTTCCCCTTCATATGCATGCCTAGTTTGTTTTGGTGGCAGAGCCTAGTATGGTGTATTATGCTGCCGTATCAGAGAGCCTATCAGGACTTTTCAAATATAGTTCAGCAACTGAGTACTGCATGACTAGAAGTGCAACCTTAGCAACTGTCAGATTATAAAAACATTCAGTACACTGTTTTAGTTTCTGAAGCAGATTCAAGAAGATTTTGAAGTCAATTTTACCAGGAAACATGAGGGACTTCCTTTTAAACTTTGCAAAGCCCTAGGAAAAAAATAAATTCTGAAAAACCTTTGGCCATCAGATTTTAGAGCCTCTGAGCTCTAGTAGGTCAGCAGAGAAGATTTGGGAAAGTGATCTGTCATTTTTTACTGAGGATTCACTGAAGGAGTACAAACAAGTATGTTTTGAAGAAGGACAACTGTGCTGTTTGGATATCTATCACAGAAGGTGGCTTATCAGCACAGGGTGATAGACTAACAGGCTTTGGAATTTTGTATTTCAAAAACAGAGAGGACAAGAAAAAAGATTGAGGGCATCTCTGGATATTCTCCTCTTTTAAGTCTCCTGGATCTTCTCACATCAAGAAGAGACATCTAAGCATGAGGCCACAGTGGCAGAATGGCCTCAGATGAGCAGCCTATATAATTTTGTCAACAAGACTTCTTTGGCTACTAAGAGTTGGAAAATTCATTCAAGTGTTTCTATCCCTGATGTGGTGTTCCCACGGCAATTACTTTAGATAACTTCTGTTGTGTTACATTTTGAGTACCACAAAGTACTGGCAAACTTAAAAAAAAAGAGTCAGGAACTTAAGTTATAAATTGGAAATGAAGGGTTGAATGACTTAAATAAATGTACAGACTGGTTACAGAATAAACTATGAGGAGTATGGTAATAATAACCTTATCTATCCAATTGCATGGAAAATACCAAAGGGGAAAAGGCAAGATACTTAGGTTGGTTAAAGCTTGTACTCAACTACAGCAGGATGAATCAAAACAAAAATTAAAAGCAGTACTCCTATACAAATAAAACAACCAAGAAAGAAAAAAGTCCCCAGATATTATTGTCAAAAACACAGAAGCACCACATCTGAAAACAAACTGAGTAATCTACCTAAGAATTAAACAGGTACTGGAATTGAAACAAGCAAAATAATTTAAAAGGCTTCTCTTAGACTCCACCTCCAAGTTTTCACAGTACTGTGGAACAAGCAAGCATGAGGGTTTATAGATCTAGTTAGGCAAGAAGATGGGCACAGAACTAGAAAGAACAATCTGATTGAGCTTGTGCAATCTTTTGATTAACATCTGTATCATGCCAATATTGTTGATAAGATCCCTCTTCAAAATCTCCGGTCCCATGCTATTTAAACGCTCTCTCTTCCAGCTCATATTTATCCAAGGGTAGTTCACACTCATTTGTACTTGTTCTAACAATGCCCCTTAGTTTAAATGATTCTTCTCCCTACATGACGCCTTCTCTGCCTTTCTGTACACACTTATAAATATGAAAGAAATATCACACCCTCTCTCAGTCTTTGTTTCATTAAGCCAAACATGTCACACTTCCTTAGTCTCATCTTACAAAATAAGCTTTCCATTTCCTCATCATCCCTCATAGCCTATCTTTGTTGCTTTTCCAATATGAATTTATTTTTCCTGAGAAAAAAAAAAAGTTTTAGGGCTAATAGCCTGTTTGTCCATCTCAGTTCATGCCTATCCACAGTACTCTTCTGTGTCATGACACCAGAGTCACCATTCAGACTTAGGCAGTGTCTACTTTATACCATAGTTACAAAAATCCCAACAATTACAGATTACAGTGTGATACTTCAAATATGATAACAAACTACTGTTTATGAATACTAACTTGGTAAAACAAGCACACAGTGCTTATTTGTATCATATGCTTAAGTACTACACAATCCTTCACAACCAAATGACCACCAAAAAAAATAAAGGTTGCTTCTTAATACTGTAATAAAATATATTCCTTCTAGTAACCCACACAATTTTACCTGCAAGGATATTATAAACTGGATTTTTGGATTCTGCATATGCCTGTGCACTCAGGTAAACTGATCTAGCATAGGTTGTTTAGCTCAGTTACCCAACATAGACCTGAAGTACCAAGCTGATCTGAACTGAAACTCCTATCAACTTAATTAGTATCTAATTACTTTCAAAGAGACCAAAATAAAATTTGAAGGATGTTAGTGGACAGTAGCTATATTCACTGCACATACCTCACTACAGACCAAGCCCTCCAGCTAAAACAGGTCAGGGATTGGAAAGAGTGCACATAGGAGTAGCTTTGTTTACCCCTTACTTCTCTGGGAAGTTTCTCCTTAATATCCCAGCTTTCCTACACAAAGGAAAGCACAACAAACCCCAAAAGATGAGATAAAGATAAAGGTAGCATCTTACACTGATAGAAGAGAGAAGACATCCACCTACAGTTTGAAGTTTGGGGAATTTAGGCATCTAACTTCATCACCTCATTTCCCTCCTTAGAGTCATGAACTGTTAGCAACCATATAAGCAACTTCTGACTCAATAGACAACACACACACCGTGTAGAAGCAATGGCATCCACATTCACATGCACAAAAAATCTTAACTTGGGCAATTGCAACTCCTCTTGGTTTTAACAGATCACTGAAGAGCAAATCAATTGCCTAAAAAACTGATGGTATCATTACTGGAAATAATAAACATTCTGCAAGCAATTACTAAAATGAATTATACATCCAAAAGACTGGAGTCCTGAATATAAATGATGCCTTTACATGAAAGACATGCAACAAGTAACTCATCTCATACTTCAATATACATGAGTATTATTAAATATTATGCTCCCCCAAACCAAGGTCTTTTTTATAACAAAATATTTAGTCTTTGTTTTGAAACAGACTTTTAGAAGAAACTGCAGTACCTTCCAAATACTCACATTTTTCAACTAATCAAAACCAAATGATCCTGTGCTACACACTCAAGATTCAAGAAGACGCTCATCCATCAGCCTGACAATGAACAGACACATAACAAAAGCAAGTTGTTCAACTTAGCACAGGTAATGTCTTCAAAACTACAGCTGGTAGTGAATGCACCTGCTGTAGTAGCAGTTATTAACTGATTGTCAGATCACATAATAACTCATCCATTCATCTTCAGATGCTCTACCAGACAATGCACCATGAAAGAGAAATATCTCACACAAAAAAATTCACAATCTCCTTCTGAAAGCTTTCTAACTATCTGACAGACATGCACTATACATAACAGTCTACCTGTACTAGTATTAGGTTACACTCAGAGCAGTTATTTCAGTCAAATCTTAGGTACACCAGCATTTTTTAAAAACTTGGGAGACAAAACATCTCAAATGGTATTTTTCTTAACAAAGTACATAACTAGTGTATTTCAGCTTTCAGCATAATGACCTTCATCAGCTACATATCAAAACAGAGCCCAGAAATCCTAATCCACAGTGCCAATAATTACAGCACTCACATTCACCCTGTACGACAGAATGTGATTTTTATCACTGCAAATAGAATAGTTTAAATTTAAAACGATGAAGCAGCTTTTAGATTAGTTTCCCAAAAAATATAAATGAAAAAAAATAACTCACCATTAATGCTTTGGAACTTATAAGTCTAATTTTTTAAGTGCAGTGAAGCAAATGGATACTTTTGTACTGATGTGAGTAATTAAAGTACAAGAGCTTCACAGACTCTGAGATGTAACGCAGCCCTTTTATCAAAAGCAGTCACTCTATCTCAGCCTGACAGTTAACAGCATATGATCTAGTAAACAAATACTTTCACACAGTACAAAAGTGCCATTAAAGGCCAGAACTGTCAACACAAATTCCATTCTTACAAGAGAAAAAAAGTATATAAACTGTTGATCACCTCTGGTTGCCTTAACTAGCATGGAGGTTGTCATGGAAACATTTCTGCGAAGTTCACAGTGATGAAACACAAACACTTCCAGTTTAATTGCTATTAGGTTTAGCATACCAGAGTTTATTTATACTCAAAGAGCATTATGATAAAATGCCATAGAAAGTAAAGCTAGTAATGATCTGGAATAATAAAGCCAATGGATATAGGGGGGAAAAAAAGAAATAAGAGGAAAATAAAGCAAATAAGACTTTTCTTATTAGGTTAAAACACGACAAAAGCAAATTATGTCTTTCCCAAAAATATTAATCAAACTTTCAGCTGGAACATGACTTGTCCAGGGCAGTTTTAATGTAACTATATTAACACACTAACATGTGAAGATACTAAAGAAAAAAAAAAATCTTCAAACAAAGCAATATATGTTTGAACTACAATATATATATAAGCATTTATTATACAGATTCAACACAGATTCTTATAAAAAATTGCAGCATCACGTTAACTTCTGTAGCACACATCACATGAATCCCCCGAATAGGCAACCCCTTTATTCCAGATAAAATAGACCTAGTCCTGCTATATTCTTACCAACAGAGCTCCCTCACCATAAATGACAATTCTGCTGTCCTTGCAGATATACTGAGTCCAATGAGATTTCAAATAATACTGCTGATTGACTACCTAAATATGAGTCAAGGAGAACTTAATTTTATTTCATTACAGTTAATTTTACTTTATTAAAATTAAACAAAATTTATAGAGATGCATGGAAGGTACTACTGAAATCTGCAGGTTCCTTTCATTATCATCTGATTTTGTTGTTTTATACTCCATTCCTTCTTAGTACATTATTTAAGTTAGTGTAAAAACTTTAATAAATTCCTTTGGCCTTTTATCTGTTTTGATTAGCACAAGTTTACTCAACTCAGCCGACAGCCTGCAACACTGAGAAGCTGAACAGAGGTCAGGGCTTTGGAAGACTGACTGGAACCAGTCAGTGCACTGAAGTGCATAAGGCACAAGAACAGAATGAGGGTTCAGCTGTGGTGTTGTGAGCATAGGCTAAACAGGGATGGGGAGCAGAAAGATGAAATCAAGTAGGAGGCATCACACTTACTTTACAGAGAGTCAAACTCCTGTCTGCTGATTCTGGCATACAAGTACAGGAACACAATCAATTGCCCATAACCTGCCATCAATTTTTTTCATTCACAAAAGTGGTATGTTTTGAATGAAGGTATGGAAGGGAAAATTATCTATAATAAAATAACTATATTTTGAATAATTTTCCACTACCTGCTTGTTAGGTCTAATATCAAAGTAAAAATACACTCATCTTTACAATTACCATATTTATGCCTCTTAACTCTGTCTTTTTCTTTTCCCATTTGCCCATCTTGAATTTATTCAATCTCTACTTTTATTCTTGCTGATGTTGCTGACAATCATCACTCTCCCCTTCCCAGCCAGAAAAGTTATCCTTAATGAAATTGTTAATGTTGAATTTTAAAGACCATTATTAGGTTTAGAAGGAGTGCCTAAAAGAAGATTAATAAAGAAAATCAAATAAGGATAGAGTTGGTGTTCCAGATTACTAGCAGAATCAGGAAAATATCACAGTAGCAAGTTTACACTCTCAAAATTACAGTTATTACCCCAACATGAATATATGGATTTGAAAAGAAAGTTTAGATCTGGAACAATCTGAAAAATATCACACATATTTTTGTAAAGTAGGCTCCTATCCACTATGTAGAGAATAATTTCTTTCATACTGCTTTTATTAGCTAGCTATACTTCAGCTCCTCCTACATAATTTACCTTCTAAGATGCAGCTTCCTGTTAATTAATAATATTTTTCTGATCTATACAAACATTGTTTCTGTGATAATTACTGGAAGACAGCAGTTTCTTTAACCCTAATACACTATTTTGCAGTATTATCATGGTCATTACTGCAGAACTGAATGTACCTAGTTCTGTCATCATAACGTGTTTCTCTTCTGGTCTTCTTCCCATGAGGGAGAAATATGCAGATGAGTGTCCTGTTTTGTTAAAGCCCTTTTCTCTTCTGCTTCCATGGGTTATTTTGTCCTAAGGGCTACTGAAAAGTTGGTTTTTTCTAAGAACACACACATACAAATAAACTCTCATGTACTCAATGGAAAAAAAAAATTAAAAATATTTTGTATTAGAAGTGAAATATGATTAAAATCATGGTGGTCTTAATTTCTACTTTCATCAAGACATAGCCTCTTGAACAATATAATTCTACTCTGTACAGAAAATCTTTAGCTTTTCCATCACTGGGAGCTCCCTTTTCCTGGAGAAGCCCTGTGATCCAGCACAGGCTCTACTCCTGAGCCTATGGGGAACCAGGCCAAGAACTCTGAAAATAAATACAAAAACACCAAACTTCTTCTAAAGTCTTGTGAGGAGATGACACAGATAAAGATAGCATGTTCTGCCTACTTCAACATTTTCAGTTGCTATATCCTCACATACAGTTGTGCCACACGGGTGGTACTGAATATATAGCTTGCAAAAGGTATGGATACTGAAAATTATATCACCAGCTGACAATACGGTGCAGTGTCCTAGCTTACAGAAAATCTTAAATTCACATAATTCCCCATGAAAAGACACATTTGGAGTTTTTATGCATCTGTTGAACAGGTGTGTCACAATTGTTCACAGTACTTCACAATGAGTTTTATGACAATTTATCATATTCAAAGTAATACACTCCAGTGAACTCTATAGTCTTGTCTAGGACTGCTTGATAGGTTATGAAATCTAGAATTGTTTTGACCCCAGCTTCAGCTGTGAGATACCAGAGATACCTTCTCATTCAGTTTTCTTGGCAGAAGCCCAGTGACAAAAGATTAAACAAATGCCACATGATTTTTGCTCCACCTGGACCTAGGAAGGATGTCCCACCAGGAACACATGGTGGGAAATCACCTCACAAAGTTTGGAGGAGGTGATCCTCTGATATTAACCCATTTTCTTGGGCCCCTCTTCCCTCCAGGGCTTTATCTCATGTTACTCTACCAAGCAAATCTCTAAAGAGGCCAAAGTCTGCTCTCCTGAAGTCCAGGGCAGAGAGCTTGCTGTGCATTCTCCTCACTGCCTTAAGGATCTGGAACTCCACTATTTCACGATCACTGCAGCCGAAGTTGCCTTTGAGCTTCACACTGCCCACCAGCCCCTCCTTGTTGGTCCAGCACAGTGCCTCTTGTCACCAGTTCCTTTATCACTTGGAAAAGGAAGTTATCATCAATGCCCTCCAAGAACAACCTGGATTGCTTATGCCCTGCTGTATTGTCCCTTCAACAGATATCAGGAGGTTGAAGTCCCCCATAAGGACCAGGCTGTTCCTACGTATCTACGGAGAGCCTCACCCAGTTGGTCTTCCTGGTTGGCCAGCCTGTAGCAGACCATCACTACAATGTCACCTGTCCCTGCCCTCACATTAATCATGACCCATAAACCCTCTGCCAGCTCCTCCTCCATCCCCAGGCAGAGCTCCAGGAACTCCAATTGGTCACTGACATTGAGGGCAACGCCCCTTCCTCATCTCCTCTGCCTGTCTTTTCATTCCAACATTCCAGCCATAGGAGCTATCCACACATCTGCATGATACCAGTAAGATCATGGTTTACCTTTCTTCCCAATTTAAAATAAGAGAAGTAGTGGAATAGGTGCCTGGGAAGGGCTGGATGGGAGATGACTCATAGCCTTAAGCCAACACGAGGGGAAAGCCAGTACAGCCTGAGGAGCCACAACCATCTTTGCTGCAGTGAGAAAAGTTGAAGCGGCAGAATGCGAGTGCAATCTTTCAATGCTGACATAAACTAACAAACATCCAAAAAAAAGGAGGACAAGAGAAAAGAAGACCCATTGGAGGCTTTGGTAACCCATCAACTTGAACCAAGCTGCCTATGAGGCCACATTCCTCTAGCTGCCATTCCTCTCTTCATCTGGATAGAGCATGGAGTGAGAAAAGGAGGCAGACATGACTGAACACTAAGCAGTGAGCTAAACCTGCAGCCTAACTTCATGATTAAGAGGCCATCCGAGTCCAAAAGAGCAGAACTGGGAATGTGGGACTCTGTGAGAGAGCACAGTTCCTCAACAGCTTAATTCTTGATTGCTGCTGTGTGAAAGGTAAAGGAAATATGGGGGAACCACTGCCTTCCTTTCAGTCTTTGACTGACTTTTTCTCATCTGTTTCCATTTCCTCTATAACAAAATAGGTACACCCAAACTACACCTTTTCTAAAAAAAAATAGTCACTTTGAGTCAATCCTACTGTTCTATATCCTTTTAGCAATGAAGAAGAGGCCAGAAGAAAACAAATCCAGTAAGGGTTATCAAGATCCCTGATTATTTCCTTACAAATGAGAAAGAAAAAACCCCAAAATATACTAATAGGATACAGAGCCTCTGTATCACTGCCCCCAAGTGATCAAAATCCCTTGAATTTTAGGCATTTGTTTCCCAAAAGATTACATCTTTAAGGCACAAAAGCTGTTACGATTCTGACTGTTTCCTTCATTGGTGGCAGCACCTTGACAGGTGAGCAACAACAAGCTCTTTCTCACTTTCCCTCAACTTCATTTCTTTCAGTGGAATAACATTGTAAAGAGAAAGGATGGTATCTTTATTTTAAAAATTTTACTCACCATATTAATCAAAAGCTGCATAGTCAATTAATTTCAGATCTTTCTGTAGCACAATGGCAGTCTGTTAGAGGCAGCTCCAGAAACAAAAACAGAAATGAAATGGACCTCCAAGAAAAATAATTTATAAACTTAAAAAAAAAAAATAATTGCAATGCTGTTAATATTGTTGCTGGCAAACCTAACACTAGTAAGTTTACAGTTGATGTGTTCCAGGCTACATCAAAATTATTTATGTGTAAAATGTTCATAATAGAGAAGAAAAAGTCTAAAATTTATTAAGGTTTCATGCTGATCCTCCAGTCTGGAAAATGTTTGTAAAAAGAAAAAAAAAAAAATACAGTGTTAAGTAAACATTTCAGACCTGAACCTTCTTTATATGCCTTTGAACCTTTCCTTTCATGTGCAATACCTGACAGCCCACTGAGAATAAATGCTGAAAGCCCCAAAGATGGGTAAAACAGAATTTCTGACTCAGGAAATAAAGATCAGCTGAATATGATTCCCATATGGCAAACCAGATCAATGGAAAGCAAGACCAAAATTTACAATATCTATACTGTGCAGTACAACATGGAGGTTGTCTTTTATTGCTGGTAGCAAAACTCCCAGTGGCCAAGAATAAAAGCAGCCACAAAGATTATACATCCACTAAAGGTGAGCTCTAAAAATACACATTGATAGATTTCAAATTGGAAAAGGAAAAAGGGAAATTTTGAGCTTTTATTTAGTGTCACTGAATACCAATCAGCTACTAGAGCAATCAACTTCCAGCATAAATTCCAGGATTATTAATATAAAGGTATGTTTTCAAAGCCAAGGGGGAAAAAAACCCCAGCAGATCGGATTACCTGATATGAAAAGAAACACTCTCTGCTGTAAAACTAAAACAGCTTCAAGGCTACTTTTGTGATAGCATGTGTGGCTGAATGTGAGAGAATGTATAACAATATTATTACTTTTATTTCAAGATTTCCTGTAAAACCTCAGGTCATGCTCATGAAGACTTTCTTAAAAAGCAGTGATAAATCTGACGAACAATTTTCAGAACTTGAAAAAAGGACAATGGGCAGCGGGGAGGTAATCAAGCAGTCCTCAGTGACTGAACTGGCACAGCAACACTCTCACTGGGATTAGCAAGAATCCTGTCAGGAATCCCAGAACACTGTACCTAGCAATCCCTGGTGGGGTGTCAGAGGGCAGATGTAGTCAGAAGTCTGCAAGTAAAAAGTCCAACTTCTTAGACTCCTCTAATACAGTTCAGATGGAAACACACCAAAGGGAAATTCTTAAAAAAAAAAAAATGAAGATAATTTTAGCAAATATACAACAGATCTGACCAAAGTAAAAAGATATAAAATCAATTTCAAACTTCAGTACAATATTTGCTCTATTCTAGCATAAAGTCTTAATCAAAAAAAAAAAAAAAAAGGAACCTCACAATATCTTGGACCTATCTCACATTACAGTACTCCACCATTTTGCATTTGAAATAAAAGACAGCCAGAGTAACATGAGAGACCCAAACACCAGAACTGGCCCAGACCTGGCTGTTTCAGGATGTCCATAGAGAGATGAGGGTGGAGGTCAAAAAAAAGGAACTACGTAGTATTGTTGTCTCCTCTATTTCTCTATGAACAAGCAAACGAAGTACCTTGACACTGTATATGGAGAGAGATGATTTGCCTAAGAATTTTCAAAACATTTTTTCCCGTAGGTAGAAATATATCCTATGCATGTAAAATAAGTGTCCATGGCAGAAATTCTACTGGCATTCAACTTGGCTGATCTTCCTAACCACTGGTAAGCAACGCAGTCAAGTCACTCCTGGCTCTGAAAAGCTAAATACTTCAGCATGTTACTATGTGTATTAATACATACATATACATACATATACATGATGATGACAATACATACTATGTGTACTAATATAATTCCATAGTACTTCTTCCACAATGGTGTGATACATTTTCAGCATAACCTTAGGCTGCAAATGCTGACACTAAAGAGCAATACACAAACAACAGAACAATAATATTTGAAGAACTTTATAAAGATCCTCTTCCATGAGCGAACTGGTAAAGGAGGACCTCAAAAAGATTATGGACCCCACCAAATGGCCACTGACCCGGGGCAGGTTGTTCTCCCCTTATCACTAACAGCAAACTGCTGATCTAAGCTGAACCACAACTTTGCACCGTTACAAGATAGTGTGTACTCTCCTCTAATTAGCATTCATCTTGCCTCCTTCCTTGGGCAGTATTACCATTCATTTAGGCCAAAAATGAATGACATCATCTCTCTCAGTCTTTGGACACAAGCATCTAGGTCCTACCAATTCACATATTTCCAAAAGATTTACATGCAAATATTGTAGGATCTTTACAAATACTACCTTTAAATTACCCTTCTCCTCTCAAACTGTACAGCTATTATACTCTCATCGCTCTTATTTCAGATCTTGTTCCTATCTTTTATTCTAATCTTGACAAATGTAATCTCATTCCACTGACATAAATCCAGTATCCCATTATATATTAATCACTTATCTTCTATGTCAAAGCCTACCTATCATCTCTCATTCCATATCTAGAGGAAAACTCCCTTCTCCTTTACATCCAGGCTGCCAGCTTCCATCATCTATGTGTTATTTTTTCAATTAAGTATCTTCAGGCTTTTTATCCAGGCTGACACCTCACATGACTGTGAACGTCCACATGACTAACTGATTAACCTCTTTCAAACTGCTTTGGCAGGAGACCTATGGAAAATTTTAAAACTGATTATTTGCTGATATGTTATGATAACTCCTTGGTTTTCTGTCTTCCCTTGCCTATTTCTAGCTGTTGTTTCTATCCACATATGTAAATTGTCCTACATCTGGTTTGGGACTCACAGTGGTTGTGTTTGCACTGCATCCAGTGGTGGCCTTCCAGTTCATATCCAAGTCTCTAAAACATTGTCAAAGGACAAGCATGGAGTTAATGAATATTGATAATGCCAATAAGCACACTAAGCCCTCTCCTGCTTCTTTCAAAAGAAAAAAATACTGGTCAAACCAATATTGATATTCCTGGTTCTAAGGTACTACTCATATAATTCCCTCAACAAACTTAAGTGTATGTTAGAAAAGTCCTTAAATCACAGTCTGAAGTTTCCAAGTGAAATCTACTTTGAAGTCTTTAAAAATGCCCTCTTGCAAAGAACTCCTCTCAGTGTTAAAAACAACACACTTTTCCCAGTGGGCTTTGTTATGTTTTCATAAGGTGGATCAGCAATCCTCTATCATGAAGTTTCTCTTCTCCATATAGTCTCTTTTCCATATAGCTTTTCAAGAATGTATTAAAAAAAAAAAAAAAAGGAATTTAGGTAGAAACATCTAGCTTTGTTATTCCTTTGTAAGTTATATACCTTTATACATCCAAGGGTATAAAGTCCAAGTTTAAATACAAAATGTCATATTCACTTGACTAGCCAGCATAAATACACGCACCTTTTTCAGAGACAACACTTTCCGCTCTTGATGCAGATCCTACTATTGAAAGCAAAATGAGCAACAACACCTCTTGACATGTCCCCTTGTATTTCCTTGCACTTAAATGCTTTTTTCGGTAAGGACTCATATAATATTTCAATTGCTCAGTATCATTTCCTGTCTTCTAAACAACATATTTGTTTTACCAGTTGGCATATTTCCTCTCCACTTTGTAAAATTTTTGATGAACCAGCAAGTTACAAATATTCATGACACCTCCAAGTCATAAAAAAAAAACCCTTCAAAAATATCAGACTGTTCTCTTCACTTCTTATTATTTTGTATTACTTCCTTATAATCTTTTTTTAATTCCTAAAATCAATGTTATTGGAAGAAATGAAGCAGTACCATCCAATAAAAACAAAAGCCAAAGCAAGGAAACTGTTATCATGTAACACACAATTGGGAGAAAGGGTCTGAACTCTCATTCATGAATCAGATCTTCAAAGATTTTCAGTATCTAAAAATACAGCACATCCTTCTCTCACATTTTTATCCCCGTGGCATAAAAAATAAATTTAAAAAAAAGCAAATGAGAGACACACCTCCAAACTGTAAACTGTGTCCCATCCCTCTTGCTCTTTTACAAGCTGAGTTGTGTTCCTACCAAACCAACTTCGCCCGCAGCATGCAAGATCAATGCAGTTCTAGCGTCTTCTCTGATGAGACCCAGCTGTGAAAGATGGAAATCTTGCACACTGCAGAACATATGGGGTACTGAGTTTTAATAGCCTGATTCTGTAACACTGGGTTTGGGAAGTTTTTACACATCCTATTACTTATAATAATATCAGTGAAGCTTACCCAGCAAACAAGTCAAAGCAGCTGAGCTCTGCAAGAAGTTTTTCAAAGGTATAATGGAGTTAACCAAAGGGCATTAGTAAGTACTAAAGGAAAAGCAGGGGGGGATAAAAAAAACAGGCAATCAGCTACAAAACATGAGATGAGACTTGAAGGCTACCATTTCCTCTTTCAAGCATAAGATTGATTTTCTACTGCATCCCTAAGCAAATTACTTGAATCTTTAGCCTTACAGAAATCAGGTTCCACTTTAACTTTTTCCTGATACATCTGACATTTCAGCTGACATGAGGCACTTTCCACTGCACAGTCATTTGGATAAAAATGGGGTGGTTTCTTGTACTACCACTGTATTTTATGCAGCTTCTTCACTTTGCAGTATACCTCTAGTTAAGTAGAACTATTAGGTCCCTCCTTTGACAAAATACTCCTTTTCTAGAAGCATCTCCTCCACTGTTCGGATCCACTTTAAATAAACACAGGAGGAAAGAAAACTTGAAAAAGTACAACCAAGAAAAGAGAAAAATGTCAGAACCACACTCCTCAGCATTAGCAGTGCTCTCAAAAACTTCCAAAAGCAAAGATTAGAAAGGATTACAGCAAAGGAAGGTTTCCTTGACCCATATTCTAGCTTCCAGAAGTATCTCACAGCCCGATTACAGAGGCACACTTGCTTAGCATCTCAGCCCTGACAAGCCACTGCCACTGTACAGGGTGTCATATGCCTTCCCATTGCTCTCATCCAAAAGTCCTGCCCTGGCTATCCAGGAGGGCTACAGGTACAGCTATAATGCTCTATTTTTTCCAAAACCTATACACTTTTTACTGCTGAACATGAGATGAGTTAAAGTACTTTGGAGAGCTTGAAGCAAGTTAATCTGTCTGTACAGATATAACCTTTGTGTTTTCTGACAGTTCCATAGCAAAGAAAATGCATCTTAATCCCAGAAGTTCAAAAACCACAACTAGTCTCCTTAAAAAATGGAGAAGAACAGAAGTTCCCCTCTCTTATTCATCCTTTCATTATCAGCAGAATTATATTTCTTTCTTCCTGTCTCTTTTTTTCTTTTAATTTGAACATATTTTCCATCTGGCCTGTCTTAAGATTTCAGAACTCTTCTGTCTGCCCATTATGTATGTAGGTATGTGAAAATACTGCCAATGCTAGGGGTAGACTATGTATTATCCATTTCACAGTGACAAGACAGCTTTTTTTGTCAACCACACATCTATTTGTGAGAATGCAGTGTACCAGGATTTCGAGTTTCTACCTTCCAAGAGCAGCACATAGTCAGACACTTCCAAAGATGAGCTATTACAGCTTCTTCCTTTGCATCATCAGCCATGACTGGGTTCCATCCTGTAGGTGAAAATCATAGGCTCTTACTTGGGCCAAGTTACCCAAGTAACTTATCAGTGGAATAATTATCCTTTGTCCTGTGGGTCACACAGTATTAGTGTGACTAACCCAAGCACTCAGTGCAGTCTGTGTTTTCTGAAAGGTAGTGCAGCAAAGCTGATGGGCCACAGGTATCCTCAATTGTGTTTTACATTTTTCATGAAGTGATTTTAGTCTCAACATTCATCAATCCATTTTACAGGTAAGACAACAGTTATCCTTTAAAGAAAGAGTACTGAGCCTTAGTGAATACTAGTTATCAGAGAAAGCATACACATTTAAAAAATATTCAGTGTAAGAGATAGGCCTATTATTCTTGTCTTGTTTCTATTAAATCTGCTTTAAGTAAAGATACCTGAATGAAAGCAGGATGATCTTTCTCTCTTTCTAAATAAAAAAGTCATATAAAAACAAAAGCTTTCACAATAGGATCTACAGCACATGCAGAAATTTTTTTCATGAAATAAATTTGCAGTGTTAAGCCTTTGTTTCAGTTTGCAGTCTTTTGTTACTGTTTTCAATCTTATTTATTTGTTTATTTAAATCCTTGAGTTATTAGTGGTCAAATTTAACATCCCATAGAAATATACAACCATCAGCAGAAGATTAAACTAAAAAAAAAAATTACAATAGTCTGCATGAGATTATACTGAACTGCAAACAAAAGTGGCAAAAGCAATTAATCAACCTTAAATGAGCAAAAGCTCTAGATCAACAACAGCACTTAAATTAAAACTTTGCAAACGGTCACAGAAAAGGCTTTTTTTATTTCAAGTATAATGAATTTTAAGAGACTTCAAAATGTTAAAATTGCAACCCAAAGACAGAAAAAAAAAAAATCACAGCTTATGCAGCAATTCACTATACATATTCACGATGCTGGATTTTTTTTTTTTATTTATTTCCACCAAGAACAAAAATGCAGGCCTACATTGGAGTCTACAACTACTGAAGAAGCAATGATGTTATACTGCAAGAATCAAACTGGTCAAGTCACAAGTACAATGTATATCACATTGATCTGCAAAACAGCTAACAGCTGGGGTCTCTCTGGGGGAGTTTACCTTTGCTAGAACAGTATTTACTGCAAGTACTTGAGATCTGCCAAGTAAAATCAAGAAGTACAATTTTCATTTATGCAAAACATGTTTTGTGGAAAGACACAGTAGAGCTGGAAGCACTTTGGATACAGTTCCTATTTTACACACTCCTTATTACAAGATGCACACATGCGTGAAGTAACTTTAACTTAAAGAATTTATTTTAAGGCGTTGGAAAATACCAAAATGAATTACAATCATTTGAATAATAGCTAATTCACTTTCCCTCAAATCTTGTATGACAAACTAAGCAGTACAAACCACAACCTCTATACTCAAAATGCACAGAAGGCTTTGGAGCAATAAAATATAGTTGATGGGCTTCCGTAATAGTAGGACTTCACCTTCCAAATATCATATCCATATTAAGCCTGTAGATACACTGTAGGAAATATCAAAAGGACAGGTCTCTTCCAGCAGGTTTTTAAGGAAACTATTCCCATTCTTTCTATAACTGAAACAAAAAGAAGATTTGGGGGTTAACTCAACAAGAATCTTTTTTCGAAATCAAAACAATCAATCATTTTTTTTCATTCAGGTTTTTTAGGGGGGTTTTGTTTGGATGATTTTGGTTTTGGTTTTTTTGTGTGTGTGGTTTTGTTGGATTTTTGGTTTGGTGGGGTTTTTGGGGGGGGGTTGTTTGTTTGTTTTTTGTTTGTTTGTTTTGGTTTGTTGTTTTTGGTTTTGTTTTTGGTTTGGGGAGTTTTTTTTTAACTGGATATCCATAGCACTTTCACCTTGAAATGGCCTCAAGCTTCACCAGGGGAGGTTCAGGTCAGACATCAGAAAGAATTTTTTCACTGAAAGGGTTGTTAAGCATTGGAACACACTGCCCACAAAAGTGGTGGGGTCATCATCCCTGAAGGTGTTCGAGAAACAACTGGACATGGCACTTAGTGCTATGATCTAGCTGCCAAAGCGGTGATTGGTCAAAGGTTGGACTCTATGATCTTGGAGGTCTTTTCCAACTAAATAATTTTATGATTCTAAGTCCCTTTCAGAGCTCAAAGGGTTACGCTACAGTTAAAACCTCAATACAGTATCAAGCAAGTAATAGAAAAAAGTGTGTTAGGTGAGGAATACCTTGCAAAAAGAAACAACCCACCAAGACAAGACACTGACACTTTCCTAAAGAATGTATTTTCCCATACATCTCTAATCTTAAGAGCTCAGGTTAAAAGTGTAGAGTGAACACTTACCTCATGCAGTTAAACTACCCTTTGTGTGAAAGGCTAATTTCAGAGGTATCTAATTTCTCTACGGAATAATTTCTGCACACACTTAAATAATTCACAAGGAAAATGCACTGTCTACTGAGAGAATGATAACATTTGTTTAGATCAACCAAAAAGCCAAATGTGAGCAATACTGCAACACCAGCCAAAGAAATGGGCTTAGCTAATTTTTCTCATATCATCAGTATCTTTTTCACTGGGTTGTTAGCTTCTTAATTTTTCTTCTGTGCAAGTGTCAGGGCTACCACAAACTAGTACAGAATCCAGGCAGTTAGTGAGAAACACAGTAATCACTGAACATGATCAGCAATGTAAAAACATGTTTCTGTTCTTCTTTTTCCATCCACTATTAACTTATATTGGGGAAACACTTCTAGTCCTTATCCAAGGCTCTGCCCTAAGAGAACCCAACTTATTTCTCGCAGTTACTGTCCCTGGAGTAGGGCTAATTTCTCAGTGTACAAATTCTTTCCTCAAGTGAATGGGAAGCAGTAGATGGATTAAATCAGAAGACCAGAGTTTACAGTCATTCAGCTTCAGAAGGTAATTTACTGGCATTCTCTATTTAATTATATCAACACCTCATAAACATTAATGAACTTATCTTTACTGCATTGAGATGAGGCAACTCTATCATAAAGTTCCACAAGAAGTTTACATCTGAGCCAAGAATTATACTTATAAATTTTAGTAAGGCACGACGTCTACATTATCATCATTCTTTACAACGTTAAGACCAATTAATTTTTCAACACCATGAGCCATGATTGCCCCCTTCCCCACCTACTTAAGATAAAAAACAATGTTTGTTTCTCTTATGGATGTTCTTGCCCACTACATGCCTACGGATGTGTTCACCGCTGACAGTAGTTCAATGAACATCAGAAAAACAAGTATTTTTCAGCTATATGCCTGACATGTGCAGAACCTGCTCCCACTCTCCAACCCACAATGCCCCCTTGAGGCAAAAGGGGAGGAAAATAAAGTGGGGAGAGGGAAAAAAAAAAATGCTGAACAGTGGGAAAGACCTTTCTACACTAACAGGGGAAAAAATACAAAACCAAAAAAGGCTGTCCACACTTACGATACTCATCTTTTTGGGGGAGGTTGGGGTTTTTTTCCTGACCCTTTCTGTGGTATGAAATTGCAATTGCCTTCACAACTGTTTAAAGCAGTTTCAAGAAGGGGGCAGGGAGGCAAGTTCTGAAATCCTTTCCACGTATACCAAATTCTACATATATACTTAGGTATCTGGTTAAGAAAAAAAAAAAAGAAACACTTAATTTTACCTCACAACCCTAAGCAAGCCTGCATTTCTATAAGGCAATTCGAAACAGAAAAATAATAACCCTAGAGTAAAAGTGTCATTCAGGAAAATAAATCTTTAAATCTATTATAAGCTAGTGATCCCTGGAGATATCCAATAGACATTGGCCCATGCCTGTTTATCAGAAGTTAAACAAGAAAGTAAAGATTTCTGTGAGGCTTTCAGTTTTGTGCCTAAAATCTTGGGTTGAGTTTCCTTTCCTTGAAACCAGAAGAAAGAAAGAATTGTGATTTATCTATTACATCTAATACACTTTTTGTATTTTTGTATGCATCAAAGTTCAACAAATTTCTGAAGACAGTAATTTGCACTAGGTTAATAATTACTTCTAAGAAAGATACTGGAGAACAACATGGATATTTCTTAATATACTGTACCATCTTCCACTGGCAGGCACACACAAAACAGAATGAGAACAAATTACATTCATATGGTACTAATGTTCAGGATTTTAATATTGCTCTCCTTACTACAACTATATAAAACTCTCTGCATAAAGGTTACCTCTAACACATCTTCCAACTCTTAAACACATTAGAAAACACCTTTATTACATTGTACATTTAACCACAACACAAGAAAAGGTTAGCTCCCAATAATAACCTTATAAAGAAAGTACAGTATCAGTTAAATGGATTTTAACTAAGGGTCCAAGATCATATTAGGCAGCAATTATAAGCTACAAATTGTATTTCATATCTTCAGCAAGAGGTAGCTCAAGTCTTGCTGAGTCAAATCTCTGCTATAAAACCTCTTGCCATGCTTTAAATGCTGCAAGCAGCTGAACCCTGAGGGGTTAAAGTAATGCTAAAGGTAAAGGCTTAAAGAGTTGACCAGATATGTCACGGCCATAGATCTCAGCCTGTCAGTCACAGGCAAATATACTGAACCGTGCTTGCCAGTGAAGGCCATGAGTAACAGATCAAGTTCATCAGCTGTTGCAGAGCCTACCAGAGGTGCAGCAGGGAAAAACATTGGTTTCACTATGCCTACAGCGATCTGGGCAGTAAAGGTGACACCGGACAATGACTCTATATTTCCAAGTGCCAAAGAAATGTAAACACATTAAAAGTGTTTCTTCGGAACAACACCTCCTAACAAAGAAGCTCCCAACATGTCAGGAGAAAAAAGAGCCCATCCCAATTAGAAGGCCTTAAAGAAGGAGCAATCTCTTACCACAGCCCCCCATCTTAGCAAAGCAGCCATCCTTGCAACTTGACCCAAAGCACCACCTACATCCACCACTAGCCACTGCTCTCTGCAGCCAGGCTGCCAGCACTTACCTCACCACCTTGGTTCCCCTGGCCCACAGAGAAGCAGGGGGACCCCTGGGATGAGCCTGCTGGAGGAGGTCTCCGAGAGGAGCAGCTCACTCCCTCCCAAGCACAGTGCTTGGGCCTATGTCTTGTTTTGCTACCACAGCATTCCAGGCTGTGTCAGTTTGGATTGCAACATAAATATTGTGCAACTGCGGACTCCTTAGTTCCAATTATGGTAATATTGCAGGTGACAGTGAGAAAGATATTTTTAATAGTCTCTGGTCACATTATGCTCCAACTCATCATCTGTGTATTAGATGAAGAGAAATTCAGCTAAAGGAAATTTTGTTGATAAGTGAATTCGAAGCAAAACTGTATACCTAGCACTGAGTTGAAAAAAATGGTGTCTTCCCCATTCTGATAGGAATTTAGTGTTAGGAACAAAGACCCAAATGTCAGTCACTAGGTACTGAAGAGTATTTATTAAATTATTTTTAAATGATATATAAGTATAATTAGAGGTTTGGATATTATTGATTCACAAAATGTGCAGGCACCTACGTATAATAAAGCTAATAGTTTCAGTTTAAAATTTCATTCCAGTTACTGAAGACAGGCACTCAAACATAGGTTAAAAATAGCACCTTAGTTAAGTCCAGGCCAGTAGGTTCTATTTTGATACATAATCAAGTACTATAAATGTATTCTTCTACCAAGTCACACAAAGATTTAAAATGCGAGTGCTCAGCCTGCTACTCAGTAGGACCAGTCAAGTATATGGTTTTCTCCACCTGCCACCTTTCTCAGGCTTTACAGGGGCAATCAAATAATAAGGGAGAGGAAGCACCTCAGGAAGTGAGGGGAAGGTACAACCAATAGCCATACCCTTTCTTGACAAATATGTAGTGAATTACTGGTGTTCACACATGCCTGGCTGCCATGCCTGGCTGGTTAGGCTGGACACCACTGATGTAAAACAAGTCTTTGTGTTCATCATTTTAGGAATGTCTTATTTATATGCAAACCTACTCTGAAAAAGCACACTTCCCTCATTTTTCGAAGGAAGATTTTGGAAGGCCAGGTTTTCCCATCGTAACCCTTTAAACACCTTTTTCATGTTGTAAAACACTCATCAGCATGGTCAACTACTGCCTGGGAGAATCGCACTCCTCAAACACTGTTTCGAGGCATTCACTGTTACAACCAAGGACTAACTAGACTCTTCTTAAAGAGTGTTTTCTGTCCCATAACCTGAGATGCGGTAAATACATGTGGATACATTTATTTTCCTTCTGAAGGCCCTGGTCTCATTCCTGGAAAGCTGCAGATGAAGAGATGTTGTGCAGACACATGTGTAGGCACAGATACAAATCCACGTCACTTCCAAAGCTGCATGGCTTCACAGAAGAAACACTGGATTGATCATTAACTTCCTCACCTAGTACTGTCCTGAAGCTATACACAAATGTTTTGGCAGTTCTACCATTCTTCTGGCTTCTCTGTGATTCAAGAGCATGATCTGGCTCTCAGATACAAAACCAAATTAAAAAAAAAAAAAAACACAAAAACAAACAAACAAAAAAACAAAAAAACCCTCAACCAACATTTTTTAAAGGTTTCCATATTGTAATTCACAAGGTTTACATTTCTGGTTACTCAAGTATACTTCACACCCTTTCCTGGTTGATAATAAAGTGAGGGCCAAGAACAGATCTAGAACATCCAAAGCTAAGCACACCTTTAACTCTTTTACAATTTTAAAATAGAATTAAACACAAAATATATTAAAGTTTCTGTCACAATAGATTTAATTCTTCTTCTTAAGCAAAAGAATGTGTAAGGAGTTACTAATACCATGAGAAACTTCTTCTATATATTCAATATAGTTATCTGATGAATCACTGACCATACGTATTCTTCAAGGTACAGCCGAACAGTTATTGTGTACTGAGAACAATTGACTAGCATCATCACAACATTAGAAGTAATTTAAATGCATTCAAGCCTGGTAATAAACGGGTCTGAATGAATTTCTGCACAAAGGCATAATGATCTTTACCAAAGTTCCATCTTAATATTTTTACAGGTTTAGCACCCATACATTCCACTAATAGACTTTCAATGAAGAATGAATTTTGTCACATATCAAGGAGTCCTCAGCACTCTTTCTCTTCTATTTGCCCTGCTGTATACATAATATTATTTATTCCTTATTGAATTAAAGATGTTATTCTACAAAAATGAAAACATTGACACAATTGAAAAGCACAACAGTTCAGATACGTGTATCTCTGCAGTCTGTGCACACCTGACTGCATTAGGTTTTCGTGTTTTCATTTTTAGGTCATGAGAATACTGTAAGTACTGCAATGAAACCACAATCCTGTTTGTGTTCTCTCACAGAAAAGTGCCTTGAATCATAAATATTTCAATTACTGTGTTTTAGAGTCTAAAAGACACTAGCCTCTGTTTTCTAAGCAGTTCTCTTCCCTCTTTATCTTCAAAAGACCTCTGTCCTTCCTCTGTCACACTAAAAAGATTATACTTTTTTTCAGGAAGCAAAAGTCAACTTTCAGTGCAACAGCTAACAAGTTTCCAAAGACACACACTGGAATTAACAAGATCTAATATTTGAAAAATAGCATCCTCGATTGGGGCCAGTATAACCTGGTGTAACTCCTGTGCCTGTCAGAGCTGTGCCTGACCACGTGTGTAACACTGACATCCAGAAAGTTCATTATTTCTTCCCACATAAGAAGTGAAGGTGAAAAAAATTATTTTCTATATTGGGCACCAGATGAAAACCTATTTTCTGAGCAGCTGCCCACCTCCTGGCAGCGCTACCTGCACTTTTGCTGGCTCTTGGCCAGCCACATGTTTTCTCTGGCCTTTTTCCACAGCATTCCCTAACTCTCCATTGTTTGTGTGTTGTCCCTCTCCATTGCAAAGCCCTTCGTGGCTTCCCACCACTAAACCTTAAAATTTCCTCTATATTATTTGTACACTGTAAAACTTGACAGTTTCTGATCTAATTCCCAAGCAGTTAAATGTCAACTACAGGTTTTATTACACAGGTATTACCCACCACTTGTTTTACTGGGGGCATTACAATTCCAGGAGAACAATATGCCTCCTCAACATCAATAGTAAGACTTACAGAGGGAAAAATCAACAACGTAATTGTAAGCTTTTTACAAGATAGCACAGCATGGCAAAGTCCAAATGATGTTTAGAGAGTTCACCTCATTTAAATTTTCTTCACCTTTCCTGAGCAAATTCAAAATCAACATCTGATAGATAGTTAACAAAGTATTTAACTTGACATAGCTTGGCAACTCTGAGATTGTTTCTCTAAACACAAGTTCCTTAATTTTTCAGACTGAATTATCTGATTTGGTCCCATTGGACAAGCAATATAATAAGCTAAAATTGCACAGCCATTCCCCTTCCTTCTCTGAAAGGACAGATCCAAAAAATCAAGGTGGCAATATCCATCAAGATCAGACTGTTTTAACATTTGAACATCAAAAATTTAATTAGTCAAATTATGCTAAATACATAGTTTCAAATGACTTAAAATACTTAATTATTATTTCAATAATATGTATCATGTTGGTTTAGGTTCAAATACAGAAACTGAGTATGAAGTAAATCAGAATTAGGATTTACTTGGGAGACAAATTCAGACCAAAGTTGCAAAGTACACCTCATGTTTAGAAGGAAAAAATAAATTATTTTAATAAGATCATCAACTAAACTTCAATCTTAAAAGATACAGGGTTTTTTTTGTAATAATATAACAATGTAAATACTTATTCAATGAAATAACGTGCTTAGAAAACCCCAACAACTTTCAAGTTATATATATCAATGTATCCCCTACCCTCAAAACACCACTCTTCAAATGAATTTCTAGGTTTGGGCCCAAAGGTAAAGAGTATCTCCCACCGGGCCAAGGTTCACACAGGCCCTCAGGAATCTCAGTCATCCTCACAACATCCTGGAGGCAAACTAGCTGAAACAAGACTGAGATCAGCACCTTACAGAAATACTTAATATGATGCAATTTGCAACCGTGGTCTGATGCACTGCAGAGATCCAAAGGACCAGCTCACTGTGCAAAGGAGTTAAGAGTTCGTCCTTGTGGACCCTGAAACCACTAATGGTCTGGCAGTTTCTCAAAACAGACACCCCACCACCCACTTTCAGCACCTGATGCCCATAGGAAGGAGGGGGAAGATTGAAGCTCCTTGGTAAACAAGCAAGCTCTAGAGGTAAGCCAAAAGCCAGCCTGTGAACCTCAAAGAGGTTGTATGACGGAGATCTGTAGTCACTCCTTCCACCCCTGAATGGCCATCAAATAGCAGCGAGCAGGTGGAGGGGTGGGCAGGGCAGAAAGTCTCCCTTCTGTACTTTGAATGAAGGTGCTGGCTGATCCTTAACGCTGTCTGCTTGCTGTTCCTCAGCCTCGTAAGTTAGAAAGTCACCCATGTTACCTATAGTGAAGCCCTCTGCCACCCAGCAGAAGAGACACCCACACTCAGGGCATGCAGAGGGTACAGTCCACTGTACCCAAGGGAATAGGCTCTACCTTCAGCAGCCAGCCTGACTAACTCATATAGTTAAATAAAAAACAAACTGTAGCAAAACCCTTTCCAGCTACAGAGGTGTCATGACTATTTGCAGGGAAAAGGAATAACTAATTAACCAAAGTTAGCACTACTACAATGTTCTTATTCTCTCTCCTCAATAACCTGTACAATTTATTAAAAAGACTTAAGGTAGTTAATAGCATAAGACAATGTGCTTAATATTTTAATTTTATTTTTCTTAGACTGGGAACCAAAATCCTGATATTAAACACAATTCCACACATAATTCACTCCTCAGAGATCTAGTGTTACTTTCTAACACCATCCCAAACTACACTTTTGGTGAGCCAATAAACATCATAGCAACTGTTCATTAAAGAGATTATTTTCAGCTACTTCAGTGATGACAGCATAGGCAAGCTATTGCTGGCACTTTCAAATCCAGCTTTCTGACATAAAACATCGTCTTGCCCTTAAAACGCAAACCTATCAGAAATGGGGATTAAAACAAAAAAAGAGTAAAACCGAAACAGATGCAAATCTTGCAACAAAGGATAGATGTCTCTTATAATTTGCAGTAAACATTTTGAAAGATTTTTGCAAGTAGTAAGTTTGGTTAAACTAATGAAAGCTTCAGAAAGGAGAAAAAAAAGATCATCAGTTTTAAATATGTGTTGGACTGCTCCTTGTTTTTATGCTGATCTAGAAGTTTGGAAATTTAAGTTTAAAGCTACCCCTGGTAATTATTATAATAACTGAGCTCATTCTGTGAAGGAACAAATGTCGAATAAAACCTTCAAACAACTAACAATGAACTACAGAACTGCAGTTTTAAGATGAACTTTAGGAGGTTAGTTTATTACAGATAAGCTTTTCCATAATTTCATCTCTTTTATTCTGTTTTTCTGGTGCCACTATTTTACACATAGGATCAAGAAAGATTTCAAGTCAAAACAGGGCAGGGAACAGGAATCTAAATGACAAATATTTCTTCTAACAAGGATTAGTTGAGGAGGTATGCTACAGCGGCTGTGAAAAAAAAAAATAGATCATTTGCATTACTTGTAGACCTACTAGCTGTAACAAAATTTAAAAAGAGTAATCAGTCCCAGTGTACAAAAAAATATTATTTTGTAACAAAGTTGATAGCATTTTTCAGATGGATCATGATTTGCAGTTTTCTCCAGTCAAAATCATTCTGTGGGTACTTCTCTGTGACCTATGTCCTAAATCATTTTCAATTCCTATGAGCAAGTGACCTCTTCACGATCTCACGCACAAAGAAAAAACATGATGACTCCCATGAACCATTAATTTTCAACCACCATCAAAATTTAATTTCTCCAAAATAAACCTGGTAAATATAGAAATGGAACAAAAGAGTACTCAATGTTCAAGAAATATTAATTAATCACTCTATCAGAAAGATAGATAAATACCAGCCCTCACATTTCTATGATGAAAAACAAAGAAGTTAAGTGACATTTTCAATGACACATAGCAAAACACTGCCACAACATGGATCACATCTCAGAAGTTTTCTATTGTTTTCAGCCCACTAGCCTTAAATAACTCCTGTGCATGCAATGCTGAATCAGGTATGCTCCTCAGAATACAAAAAGCTTATTCTAGCTCACGTAAATCAGTCAAAAAAATTCTTATACTAGAGGTTTCCTTTTTTTAAATACATTCGAGTCCAACAAGAACTTCTCCAAAAATATAACGGAATCTGATAGGAATATTTCTAAGCAAATATACCTTTAATCTAAAAATGTTGGTTCCAACACATTCTATTACAGAAAGCATTTAAAAAATGTATAAGCAACAGATGATTACTGAAAAAAAAGACCAACAAACAGTCACTTCAAAAATCTGTGAAGCTATTCACCTGACTATTGTATAAATCCTAGTGAAGCTTTAACATAGTACCATGTATACACTGATTAAAATGTCCTGAAGTTGATATACTTCTTTTATTCTTCCTCACATTAAAAAAAACTCTAATGCGGTTGTTCCCTATAGACTCTCTTTGGTCATTTTACACAAATCTTCACTAAACAGAAAGCTACAAAACATGTAGGCTTTTTCCTCTCTCAAATGTTATAAACACTACACTGTAGCAAAGATCTTGTGACACAATGTAAGGATCGCTGTGGTTAAACTAAAAACAAAGAAATACACAAATATTTATACAATTGAGTCTGCTTAAGCTTCCTAGTAAGGTTACTTTTAAACCTTAAAGCCTACACCAACAAGGCCTCACATGAAGCAGTGTGTTTCATGTGTTACATATTAACAGAAGAAATTAGGATGTCTAATTACATGACTTTTGTATGTCACAAAGTTACCTACCAATTGGCATGAAGGTTTCTACATGTATTTTGGAAATGCCACATTTGAAACACTCTTTCCTTTCCCTCAACCGTTCAGAAGTCTACTGAGTACTTCAGTGAATGATTCAAGTATACAAAAATGCTATAGAACACTACCAATTTGTAAGAACTACATTAACACAGCAAATTACTACAAAATAGGGATCTTTTAAGTGTTACATTTACATTATAAACTATTAGTCAGGAAAAAAAACTTTAAAAAATACTGATTTGAACATATAAAACCATATCTCAAAAGGATTTAGTGTAGCATTAGAGAAATCAATTTAATAATTAATCATATTTTCTTTAGAGGAATATTACTAGCAGTAGAATTTTTACTTAATGGTTTTAAATTACCTAGCACACAGAAGAAAAAATTTAAACCTGTCAAAATCTCTTAAACTTTGTCTCTGACTTCTCTCCCACCCCCCTCCTGAAATTAACATGGGGATATAGACACCACGCGCAACTTCCAAGTCCCATATTTGTCACAAAATTTCCAAGGGCCTGACAAAAGCCCGTGGAGTCAATGGAGCAATTCCTACTGATGTCAATGGAAAGATTCCCACTCACTAGAATGAGTTTGGATAAGGGCTTTAAAGCACGGAAAAGATCAGGGGAAATCCTCTTTGGAAGGGGAACTTCTGTGTTTCTCTTGTTAAGTAGGTACGTACACAAGCAAGACTTCTTAAAAGTAGAAGTGGTTCCCTGGTAGAGGGTACTGTCTGTTTTTCCATCTGCGGCTCTGCACTCTTTACTAAGAGAGAACAATACCATAAATTCAGGGTAGTTACTTTTAAGATTATTTTTCCAGGAGAATATACCAGCAGCCTGCTTTCTGTCTGGACTACTCTCGCAAATCTTAGATGAATGTTTTCCTGCCTGTCCACAGCCCGGACTTTTACCCTCTCCAGCAGCTCCATCCCGGGACCTTACCAGCGCTCGCATGTGTTCTCGGCCGGGGGTTGCGCTGGGACACGGGCCCGCTGCCCGCCGAACCTGGCACGACCCGAACTCCGGGAAAGAGCAAGAGCGACTCACGGGCTGCCTTTACCTTGGCCGTGCAGGCTTCGACGGGCGGCACAGGCTTCCCGGCAGATTACGAGAGGCCAAGAGCGCTGCCGCCTGCGCACCCGCGCTCGGAGCAGCACAACGAGGAGCAAAGGCGCCGGCGCTCGCCCTCCCTCCCGTGGCTGCCCTGGCACTCCGATGCCATGGCAAAGCCTATCCCGCTCCACAGCTGGGGCCGCCGCCACTTCCCTCGCCTCAAAATCAATCACACTTCCCAAACTTTCCAACTACTCCCGCAGCCCTTTTCAATTTCAAGAGCCAATTTTAAGGGAAGGCCCCTACGTACCAGGCACGCAGGAGGCCACCTCCGGAACCCCGCAGCTCCAACATCGTTATTTATTAATTCTCGTGTTTAGGCAATTTTTGCCTTGGGTAGAGGGACAAGACTATTCCCCGCGCAGCCCAAACAGCGCCGGGGGGCACCGCGACCCCACGGGCATCCCGTCGCCTCTGCGCTTCCCCTCCCACGCCAGCGGGGGCGCCCCGGGGCCGCACAGCGCTGGGCGCCCCGAGGGGGCGGCGGCTGCGGCCCCTCCGCGCGGGCGGGCGGGCGGAGAGGCGGGGGCTGGGGTGCGCCTCTCCCTCCGGCGGGCAGGCAGCACACAAAGGAGAAACGTGACACGTTTCTTCACCCAGGCTGTCTGCTGGGGAGGTCTCGGAGAAAAACAAATCACAAAAAAAAAAAAGAAAAAAAAAAAAGAAAGAAAATATAAAAAGAGGGAAAAGAAAAAAATCTACACCACACAAATGGGGAGGGGAACCGCGGGCAGCCGAGCCTCCCGCACAAGCTCCCTCGCAGCCTGGCCCCGAGCCCTCTCCGCCTAACACTTCTGTTCCCGTGCGGAGAGGCTACAGGTTGTTTGTTTTTAATTACGCGGGGGGCGGGAGGGTCCGCGGCGCTGCGCGGCGGGAGGGCGGCCCCGCCGACCCGCGGCCACCCCGGGTGGTTTTGGGGGAGTTTCCGCCCCGCTCCCGCGGCCGGCCCGGCCCCAACTCCGACCGGGGCACCGGCAGCCTCTGAGCGCGCCCCCCGCCCCCCGCCGGCTGTGCATGTTTGGGAGCGGTGCCACCGGGTGCCGAGAGACCTGACACATGTCACTGCTGCGGCCGCGCCGGCCGCGGCCAAACTTTCCCGCGGCGGCAAGTCAGTGAGCGGCAGCGGAGCGGGGGGGGGGGAGCGGGTGGAAGTAGCAAGTCACACCGGGGAGCGACGGGAGGAGGGGACGGGTGTGCGGGGAGGGGGGGTGCGGGGTAGCACTTACCAGGAGCAGACACCGTGCAGGGCGTCCCGGCGAGCTGACACTGAGAGAAAGGGCGAGCGGAACCGCGCTCAGCCGCGCACATGCAGAGTCCCTGCGGGCGGAGCCGCCGCGCGGGCCGGGGGCGCGGGGGCGGACGGGCGGCGCGGGGCCCTCCGCGGGCGCGGAGCGGTGGCGGAGTCTCGCGCCCTCCCGCCGGCTGGTGCTGCCTGGCGCTGGCGGTGCCGCGCTCCCTCCCCCGGCGTGCGGGTCCGGCCGTGTGCGGAGTGTGCCGCCTGTGTGTATGTGTTTTGTTGGGAATGCAAAAAAAAAAAAAAAAAAAAAAAAAAGGA
>JAWWES010000041.1:24976959-24988300 GCA_035583135.1 Lophotriccus pileatus
ACCCTTCCGCCCGCCCGCGGCAGCGGGGCCGGGGGCCGGGGCGGCGGCGGGGCCGTGCGGGGCGCGGCGGGCCGGCGGGCAGCCAATGGGGCGCGGCCGAGTTCGCGAGGTGAAAGTTCAGCGCCGGGGCAGAGGCTCGCGGGGCCGCGGCGCTGCCGATGGGTGGCCGTAAAATATATTTATTTGCTACCCGCGGCTCTTTTGTCTCTTTGCCCCTCACCCCCCCCTCCTCGCCCCGTCGCTGCACGGGTTACCGGGGCGCTGCCCGCTGCCGCGGAGGGCCGCGACCGCAACGGTTGCGGGGGATACTCGCCACGCACCTCGCGGAGCCGCAGCGGCGCGGGACAGAGTCCCGGCGGGCAGCCGCCTGACACGGCCCCGCGCCCCGCGGCACACCGGGGCGGGTGGGGAACCGCGCGCGACTCGCCGCCCCGCGTCCCGTCGGCCCGCAAACGAAATCAGGCCCCGCAGGGTACGGCCGACGACGGGCTCCGCGGGCAGGGGCGTGGGGCGCCGCGGGGGCGCAGGCTGCGCGGCCCGGGGACCGCCGCCCCCCCTCCCCGCGGGCGGGAGGCGCGCCCCGGGAGAGAGGCGGCTCTCTCTCCGGAGCCGTCCGCAGCGGCGGCCAAATGCGGGTGCCGGCGGGAGGCGCCGTGCAGCGCACTTCTTTGGGGGTAGCCCGCGGCACCCAGCCGGTGGGGCGGCTCGGCCCGGCCGCGGACACCGCTAACTTCGTTGGGCGCCGGGCCGCGGCATCCCCGGCCGGCGGGACGGGAGCGGCGGCACACGGCGACCTGCGGGTCTGGCCCTGCCCTGCCCCGCCACGGGCCGCCGCCGTCGGGCCGAGCGCCCTCCGCTCCCGCGAATGCCCGCAGCACTCCCAGCGCCGTCCCCCTGCCTGGGCTGCGCTTTGTTCCATGGAGCTGAAAGCTCCGTCCCGTTCAGCGGCCCCCAGGCAGCCCCTTCTTTCTGGTGGGCACAACGCGCAGGTAACAACACGGTGCTTGGCTTCTATTACTCGGCGGTGCTCGGGTCTGCGCGGCTCAGCGGTCTCACGCAAAATTAAAGCTAAACAAACACATACTTTCCCCACTTTTTTTTTTTTTTCTTTAACAACGACGATTAGGGTATAAAATATAACTCGGTTTTCTAATGAAAAAGGCTGGTGCGTTTTATTTGTTCCTGTTTACGGTTTGAGACTTCATCTGCACAATTTTATTTCTCGCTTGAAATAAACTGCTTTGAAACTATCTTCCTTTAATTAATTTAATGTATTTTCTTTGTGCAGTTGGCAGTATTAGGTGTCTATCAGATTGCCATTTTCCATTAGAGTTGTTTAGAAAGCGAACAAGAACATAAACAGACACCTCTTCGAAAGAGGTTCGTTCCCTTTTCTCCCCGTTTACCGCTCCGAGACACTTGGGAAAGAGCAGAAAATGCTGGTTTTAACCGAAGTCAAACCGAGGAAAATCTGTATTACAACATCAAAGAAAGGGAGACGTTACAAAATCGGTGGAGTTACACCACCATCTGTCGTTAAGCTTCGGGACTACAAAAGTTCAGACATGTATTAAACCTTAATGAGAGCTGGCAACTTCGTTTTTTCTTTTTCGCCTCGAACTCCTGCCGCCTCAGCAGAGTGGGTTTCCCGGCGTGGCAGGAGACTCCAGAGCGGCAGGCAGCAGTTTGCCGATGCCCTTCACACACGCGTCTGTCCACTGCCCCTTGCCTCACTGCCAGGCCAAAGGACTTGTTCTGGCACCTGATGGCCCCAAGCAGTTGCTCATCAAAACACATAGGCACCCACACTTCATAGCACTTCTTGGCCTCGGGAGATTGCATTCATAAAAAGAAAGTCTAAATTTAAAGAAAATAAATAACATTCATAACAATACAACAACAACAAAAAAATCACATTAAAAACACAAACAAAACCCCCGAAACAAACAGGGAAAAAAACAAACAGATCTCTCATATTGCAGCTGTAGGATTTAATTTAGTCCGTTTTGTATACTTATTTTGCGATGCTGCATTTTGAAAAGCAATATATATTGCTTCAGAATATCTGTGACGAAGCTATGATATTCTAATGCAACCTCTGATTACTCTTAAGAGCTGTAAGTAAGTCCTTAGCAGAAGCATAGAATTTTTTTATATTACCCAGGGTAAATATGACAACTTCTATGTCCTTGTAAAAGGTTCACATCTGACTTTAGCTCTTTCTAAATTCTTCAGTTAAAGAGCTTGCAAAGGCCCATTTGCTATAGTTGCCGAAGAAACAAGAAGGAGTGTTTTCCTTGGGATTTTCTGAGTATTGGTGTTTCCTGTGTTTCAGAGGCCAATGGCTACTTATGCAAGTAAGGATCGTCACAGAACTCTGCCATGAAAACCATCAAGTTTATCATTATTTTATCACAATTCCTATTTCAAGACAGGTGTGGTTTAGTGATTATTGATTCAAATGTGTTTCTGGATGGAATGCTTATCATTAAAGGTTAACTTTCAGATTGTTTCTCTTTCACTGTAGAAATTCAGGAAACACTGTCTTCAGCCTGGCAATTCTCAAGTGCTCACAGTCCTTACACTGTAATTAGCACTAGGCATCTCCCATTACTATTTGAGGTGAAGATGATTGTTAAACACATTCATATAAATTCTGCTTCACAATCTGATTCCCACTCCCAGAAAAACTCTGTTTCCTATATCCTACTGTTGACACTCAGAAGGAAATGTTCACTTTTAGTTTGTGGATATGTCCAAAAAGAAAAACTCATTTCCTCTGAAACTCTATGTCCACTTTCTAGGCTACCTCCTGAAATGCAGAATTATGCTGCAAGCAATAAACACTTTCAGTATTCCTTTGCCTACCATGTTCTTTTCACGTTGCTAAAAAAAAATACATTTTCTATCTTCTCCATAATATGCTAAGTTCTCATAAGCAACTAAGCTGTTTGAATCAATATTAAAAGCTAAAGTTTGTGAACTGGTGAAACAGGTGTTTAACATTCATCTGATTGAAATAAATTTTGTGACACTTTCAGCTTTGAGAAAGAACTAAGCCATTACAACCAATTACTGATTTAGGAACATATGGTAAAAAACTTGTGTCCAAAAATTTGCTGATGATTTCAGTGTTTGCACTGCCTACAGTTTTGTATATCCTCAATATAGTGTAATTTCATTTTTAAGTTATTCAATAGATATTATAGCAGCAACCTTTAAATTTTAAAAAATTTTTTAAAAAAATCAAATACCTGAGAAGTGCTGGGAAAAAGAAAAATAAAGCGTGACTCAAAATTGTCTTGCTTGAGTTCATACAAATGCTGCCCTGAGCTGACTGAAACAAAGGGATTACACTGTGTCAGTCTCATTTCTTTGATATGGGGGAGGGGGGCGGAGAAACGACCAAAAAGTTGTGCAAATCTTCAAACTCGATTTCTGTATTGGAAAAACATGTCATAATTTTTGACATTATGTTTGACATCTATATATAAAGATGACCTATACATCTTTCTGGATTCTTTTCCTGGTTGTGGCCATGTTTGGATAAATAGGCCATGCTGACTTTTCAGGTCCTGCTCCCCAACCATTAATTGTATATATGAAAGTCTTTTTTAGCCAAAGGTGAGGAAAGTTTTAAGATTGCTAAACCTTCTGGTGAGTTTCCAAGGTATAACCCAGGGAGCAGTATCACAAACATACATAAACAAGTAGCTGTGAGCCTCATGAACAGCTCATAACTTCTGAAAAGTTTGACATCTGACCTGTAAGATGGTACTAAAATTTAGGCATGTAAATCTAAGATTGTAATCTTCCAAAACCTTGTTTAGCTTCCAGGGAGTTTACATTGATAAGGTGCCAATAAATTTGCTTAGGCTTCTAAGGTACCACTTCTGAAAATACTCAGATTAATAACTGTCACATTCAGGCCAAAGAGCTTGGTGAGTTTCCTCAGCATAACCAACCTCCTAAGAACTAGGCATCTTCTGAGCAGCTGAGCATTAAATTGCAATTAGGTCAAATGCCCAGTCAGTTCTTAGAGCAGCCACTGACGCAAGGCTCCCATTTCCTTGGTAAGTGTCCCGCCTGCTGGGCTGTGCACCCACACTTCTCCTGCTGCTCCAGCTGGTCTTCGACCCCTGTTGTGCAAAGGGGCACTACAGCCCTACTCCAGAGCAATCCAAGTGCTTAGGTCATGCTCCTGGGAGGTGACTGATGCCATAGGCCCAAGGAGGGTCTAGAAGCCCATTAGAATATCATTATAATTTAGTTATTGTGTATAAATATATAAAAGACATTGCAGCAACTCCCCTTTGCTGTCATGTTTCAAACCATCAGTGAGAACACCTGTGGCATTCCTGAAACAGACCATACAAACACCATCTCCAGAAGAGCTTCAGGGCTCTGAATAGCAAAGTAGCAGGGCATGGCAACCCCAAGAAGGGAAGCAGTAAGGGCAGAGTTGTCTCTTCAGCCTTTTCTGCAATTGCCTTTAGCAACTCAGAGCAGTGACCACTGTAAATATTTCACTCCGAAGTTCCCAGCTTCCTCAGCCTGGTGCAGAGGCAGCCCAAGTGCCCACCTTGAGTTTATGGAGTATCTGGGATTGTATATAGGGATCAAGTAAGTCAGAAAGCAAGCTCAATATTGAAAATGTAGTCCTGACTACAAAAGAATGCGTTTTCACAAGTACCACCCAGGTCTGAAGTCTAACTTTTCCTTGTCTATCTTGTGCTCATTTATTTGCATTTTTCCCTTCTGTGATTTCCACAGAGCAAAATTTAAGACATAGAGACTTGCAGAAATGTTTCATTAAGGCTGACAAAAATCTTCCTGAGACGCGGATTTTTCTATTTTTTTTGTTCTGTGGCTTCTACTGTCCTCTTCCAGCTATAGTACTTTCTCTCCCCTCAGCAGAAGGTTGTATAGAAGTGCCTCTGCCACAAGCTGTGCTCTAGTGGGAAGCATCATCTTCAGATGAACTGCTCCAGCCTCACTCAGAACAAAAAAGGCAGAGGAATAGAGAAGTAGAGGAGTAGTAAATGAGTGGGCTTTGTAATACCAAGAAGAGCATACATTTATATTCTAGATCTTTCTTCTTAAGCAAAAAATACTTACATTTAGGGAAATAGATTTAGTAACAAAACAGTTACATCTGTGTCTGGACAATGCTTTCCTTGGTACAACAGACACACAGACCACATTAAAGATGCAAAATTCCTTTCAGTTTCATGACGTTCACATATCTGCAGCAATATTCTGGGAATTCTGGGAATTCTGTCAGTATTTAGGATTAAGGGACAGAGCTGTCTTTTTAGAAAATATTTTTATGTCATACACACAAATTAGCATGTATTAAGCAGTCATCTTTCTGACCACAAGCAGTTGTATAGAATTCAGGGGTTTGGAAAGTAAATTCAAAGCAGACAGTTAATGTTAACAACATGGTTAGATGCAGGGGTTTTAAGTAAGTCAAACACTAAATAAACAAGTCAATTTTTTATGTTTATTTAAGAGGACTTCAGGACACAACCTCAGAATATGTATTTTTAAGGCAATAGAGATACTTCCTTGTAGATGTGAATTACAGAGTTCTGTGATTCAGGAGCAGCAAAATAACTTTGTTTTCCAAATTTGTAAAATACTATAATCAAATAAATGACAATATGATACTTGTTTCCTCAGAATTCCCCTTTTCACTTTCCTTTAACAGAAAAAAACACTTTTTATTGCTTCAGCTACAAACCCAACACAGCTACGAGGAGAATCAGAGAAATTTGAGATGAGGCACCATCTACACAAGTGGGTATCATACTGCTGCACTTCAGATTGTCAGTTGTTTTACTCATTGTGCAAGAAGAAAATAAGATAAGCAACTCAGAAAAACAGTACTTTTTAGGACAAATTATTTGCAAGGAGAGGAAGTACTAGAAGTTAAGTAACTGTATACCCAGTTGTTTTAAAAAACATTAGTTTTATTTACACAGTCTAATTTTTTGGTGGTAGACATAATTGCTTTTCATGGTAGCAAACTGCAACTACACCCAAATCCTTTTTGTAATTCATCATTCCTGACTGCAGTTGAAGGACGGAACTGGGCTAGCTCCTGTGGTCCATATTCCCAAGGACAAGGCTCCAGCTGAAGCTTAATCTAGTCTTTGGAAAGTATGTTGAGGCAGCTGCTTGAACCATATGCGCCTTCCTACCTCAGTCCAACCATCCAGTAATTTTGTGTGCCTGTGCCGGAGTGCTTTGTCCCAAGAACTTGGCAGCAAGCATTGTAGCTAAGGAGAGAGGTCAACATTTTATCATCAAAGGAATGATTCTTCCATCCATGAGTGTCCTTTATGTATCAGATTTTCACAAGTCACCACTTTAAGAAAGAAGCCAGCACCATTTAAAGAAACCAGATTGTCAAATGGATCAGCTGACTGTTGAGAATTTGGTCTTGAAAAGTATTTAAATAGATGCTACTTCTTACAAATCTCTTCAAGCTACACGCATAAAATTCTGGCATTCTTTTTTATTGAAAATCTACCACTGCAGCACCATGCTGCACTGCATGGATGCACAGAATGGATGCACTTTATTTTGAACCTACTCCAGATACATGTGGAAGAAGGGAAAAGCAGTAAGTGCCCATTTGAAGAATTACCTATACAGCAGATATGTCTGCATACTTCTTACAATTTATTGAATTTAATATAACAGGTGAACGGGTGCTACTTGCTGTAATAAAGGTTTAAGAGGGATTATTCTAGGAGATAACTGCTAGTTTATTCATGGATTTTAATGGTGGTTGGTCTGGGCCTAATACAAGTATTATACAAAAGCTTACCCAACACAAGCATTACTAAAAATCTACAAAAAGATTGCTGGTTTCATTGTGACTATGACAAGCTAATTACAAAGCATATGGAGACAAAAAAAAATTATAATAAAAAGGTCCTCAATAAATAGTAACAATAAATCAGTAAGACACTTCTTGTATTCTTTATACTGACACAAAAATCTGTGTTATAGTCGTCTGTGTATCACAGGCTACTTAAAATGTGTAACTAGTGTAGAAGTGGGACAATAGTTTGGCATTTCAAAAAATAGAAAGGTAGAAAGGATTTTTTTTTCTTCAAAATTAAGCTTTAACTTATTTTTGGGCAGGCATGTTTAAAAGGACTTCAAATACTGTGGAGAAACTTTAAAATACTACTTAACCATCAAAACCAACCCTGAACAGCTTCTGCACTGTCCTTAGCATGTAACTCCCTCTACCTGCACTGATACCAATAGATATGTAAGCAACTACCTATGATATTTCAGTAGTGGATTAATCTTCATACCAGAACAGATACACTCATTTTGATTAATATTCAGGTACTGACAGCAACATAAAAGATCAAATTCAGTACTGTACATCAGTGTCAGGGACCTGAATGCTAAAACAAGTGAAATTGATACCATTCCTTTATGAAATGAGCTTGTCTTAGTTGTCCCAATTGTTGTGAATGTATATTTATGGTTGGATTACTAAAATGAATGTTATAACCTCCTTAGAAAAAACATAGAGCAGGTAAGCAGAAGTAAGAATGTAATCAAACAATGGAATTTTAGGCACTTCATTAGCAACTTATTTTATGAATGACACGACGTCTTTAGGTTTCTTAGACTGTTAGACGAGACAGGATATTCATATTGATCCTTTGAATCCCCGCAGTGTCTTCCAGTTGAGGATAGGGAATAAGACCAACTAACCTTCAAAACTGAAGACTTAGTTTGGCTAATACATGCTATAACCACACACTGAATAGAAGAATGGCATCATTATTTTCAATTTGTGACAAACTGCAAACATTAATACATGAATGTCCTAGTGTAGGAACAGGGGTTGCTCACTGCAGAATATCAAATCATACTGTTTGGCTGTACTTTAGGCACCCATCTGTAGCACTGAAGGGAGAAACGTTGTCTTAAAACTAGAAGGATCAACACAAGCTTAATAAAATAGCATTCAATACTGCCATTTCTAAAAAAATGCAATAGAATTTAAAGAGAGGGTTACTCTTGCCAGCAATAATTTCCTAACTTAGAGAGTTGCATCCATCATAAAATAGAATTGATGGACAGTGTCATATATAAAAAATGTGATCACAAAATTAAAAATCATAAAGATAAAGCAGAATTATTTGATCATAGCATATGATCAATAAACAGTTTTGATTTTCAAGCAACAAAAGAGGACACTAAGCAGCAGTTACAAGAGCTGGAGATTTTTAAATAAATAGACATAGATAATTGATATTCAAGAGCCTTAAAAGAGTGGGATAGGGTTTTGCTTTAGCATTAACATGGGAAATATTCCAAGAAATTACAATAAATCCGGGAAAACAAATGAAGTTCCAATAGAATGGAAGAATGCAAAAGCTCTAACTGTATTTCCAAGTGGTAAACAGGGCAGCATGGACAGGCTTGTCAATCTGATATCAGTCCCAAACAATTAATGAAATACAGGCTAAAGTGATAGATGGGAAAAAGGAATACAAAATGTGCAGCGAATATTTGCTGGGAGGGGCTGAGGGTGAGACAAATAGCACATTTTGGAAAAAAACCAGCACTTTTAAAAACCCACAGGGATCAGGACAGATGATCAACCAAACAAAATCCTCAGTGCAAGGCTGTGATCAGAAGGAATGTGTCTGCCCTTGTAGAGAGATAGTTAAAACCTGGAAAAGGCTAACAGAAGAGGATCAAGAATTCAAACAAATTTAAAAAACCTATCCAATAACTGGAATATGTTTTGATAATAGTGGGGTCTTCACTGTAGCAGACAATGTGTAAAAGATTCCAAACCATGGCATCTGCAGTGAGACAAATTCAGACTAGAGTGCAGAGGGACATTTTTAATAAAAAGACCATTCTGGACAGTGAAACAGTAATATTTCTTACATGCTGTAAGAATGGGATTCTCCATCACAATCAATTTTTAAAACAAGCGTGGAAATTTTCCTAGGAATATACTGTTATAAAATAAAAATTCATTCAGGAAAATTGCATAGCCTAGGTGGTAGATGTAGGTTTTAAGGCTCCATGATCACAAAAGCCAGGTCTGTCTTTCTAATCTATGAGCAGTGTTGAGTTAGAATTGTCATCACCGGGTACTTTATGCCCCATGAAGGTAAATGGGACCACACATACTATTCCTTATGGTGGCTCTTTCAGGCTGTTTAAAAATTCAGGAACACTGTATTGTATTTCATGTGGGAAAAGGTATTCATAAACAGAAAATTAATATTTCCAAAAGTAATGTGTTATTATTATGAATATTTAAGATTTCTATGTCAATAGCAGTTAACACTTGCAAGTTGTTAAAAGTAAAAAGTCTATTTCAGTTAGTTTACAACAGATCTCGCAGCACAATTTGAAGACAACATTAATTTGTAGCCAGTGAAGAGACGTAGCCGTAGCTGTTGAAAGGTACACATCCTATGACTCGGAAACACTCTTCCACTAATTCATGTGGCATGTATCACTTTACTACAGCATGGAAAAATTTTGGGTTCAAAGCTTAGCTGGATTCTGTTTTGTAATTATTCTTGATCTTCTATTAATGTGCTGAAGCAAGTGGGAAAACACAACTATAAAAGTACTGACAGCACATTTGCAAGTATTTAGTTTGTTTTGTAAACAGTAGTCTAAGATGTAAAATTTACAGGGTTTGGTAGTCCACAAAATATTTGTGTAGCAGTAGTACTGTTGCTTTTGTGTTTGACTTCTCTGTAACATTACAGATGTGAGGAAAATTTTGCAATGAAATGAAGGATCTAGCCTCTCTGGTAAAACACAGGGATGTTCCTCACAAACTAAGATTACAAATATTAAAGACATTTACAATTATTTCCTTCTTACCCCTCATTCTCTTATCAGTTAAGAGTTCTGGGTGCAAAAACCTTCTTTTGAACTAGCCTGAGTGATCTCTCTGTCCAAGGAAGACTTTGCAAGGCATAGCTCCATGGGCTATAACGTAATGAGATCTTGTTAGCTAAGCAAGACCAGACCTCAAGCTTAAGCAAAATAAATTTGGATACAGTCTCTGCCCCTTGACCCAGCTATTTTGCAGTCTTTGAACAGTAAAGAAACTTGGAATCTGGTCAGAGATGCCAGTGCAAAAATTCCCCTGGTGGAAGGGAACTGTCAAATGGTGTAAAACCAGAGGAGCTGGTTCCCACTGCTTTCCGTCTTGTCCAAAAAACCATGTTAATCAAAAGAAAGGTTGGGAAATTCAGAGGAAGATGAACTATATCTTTATTGTGATGATTTCTGGCCTGAATATGGTCCCTTAGGAGCCAAAGCCAGCATCATAAATTACAATCATATGGAGTTAACAAACTTACTTTTCATTGTAACTTCAGCTGAGGAGCGAAGCAAGACAAGATAAAAAAGAAACTGTAACTAGTTCTGAAAACATCTCCAACATTTCCTCTGAGCATATTTTTGAAGAGGAGCAAATATGCACTATGAAGTTTTTTGCAAAATCTTCATTGTTTGTCCCCAAAAAACAATGGGACAATAATAAATATATTTACGTATATACAATATGTATATATGCAATATACATATATATATATACATGCAAATATACACAATAATACATATATAATAAATAAATCTGAATAACAGTGAAGAAAACAAGCATTACAAACTAGAAATAAAGGAGCACGTATCATATACATAGTATTTCTAGAAAGAAGTACAATTAAATTACCCTTTTCTCCCCACTGAAGGTTTCTTTCACTTCTCATTACTTACTGCTTTATTTGATACAAGTTCGAGGGATGGTAAATCACTGAAATTTTGAGATCATCTACAGTCTGCTTACTTTAAAGGTGGGACTGGCTATAAAAGCTGTAATTTTGTGCAGGACTTGCTCAAATATCATCTTTGGCTAAATACTTTTCTTTCAACTCAGTCTTACAGCCTACATGTTTTTTAACAGACCTGTAAATTTTACAGTTATTTTTCAATTAAAACTCATCATATTATGAATTTCTTTGGCTGAGAGGTGAGAAAGGATGTTCTAAGCAATAGCTGGGATTCAGGAGGACTAGTGTTTTCTCTGACAGTGATATTAAGTAACCTACTTTGTAGAAAAAAATATACTTTGAGGAGATTTAATTGGAATTTTTAGAATTGCAAAGCAAACTTAAAGCTAATCACAGTGGGGTTGGATCAAGGGTTGGACTTGATCTTGGAGGTCTCTTCCAACCCAGTTAATTCTATGATTCTATGATTCTATGATTCTATTTTACCCAGTCTTTGTATATGCTTCCATAATACATATATACTGTAT
>JAWWES010000041.1:24988400-24999137 GCA_035583135.1 Lophotriccus pileatus
ATTCTATGATTCTATGATTCTATGATTCTATTTTACCCAGTCTTTGTATATGCTTCCATAATACATATATACTGTATCAGTATTGGGTTAATATATGACAAAGGAAAGATGATTCATTTTCACACAAGTTCCTGACCTGTGGTGTTCAATACCAAAAGAGGTTATTGAGTACCTTTACTTCGAAAGGTCTTTCTTATCAATGGCCATGTCCAAATTTATAACTGGTGGAATGAAGGTGATCACCGTCCTTACTCATCTCTGCGGGATTCAGAAATGCATCTTACCAAGTTGTGCCTGAGCATTATATCATTCTCATGGGAATATGTTATGAAAGAATCCTCCTCCATCCACTGAAAATTAAAGAGCAGGTGAACAATCACAGCTGGGCTGTTAGTGTCCACATTTGAAAACAAAACAGTGACTGGGGGGAATGGTCGTTACAAACAGCAGGTAATCTAATCACAGCTTACTTGCAAACGACTTACTATGGCAAATATTTTTAATGTAGCTAAAAATCTAAAAACTAACTAGCATTTCAGCCCATATTTAACAGAGTGAATCCTCAGTTTTGGGAAGCAATGCTTCACAAAAGAAGTTGGGGATCAGAGTTCATAGTTATCTGGGTATAATTTCCAAATGTGACACAGTGCACAAAATGTCTAATATGAGCTTAATAAATAGGCATCAGAGGAATAATGAATGAAGATAGGTGTCAAGAGTTATTTTGCTACTGTTGTATTTAGCACTGATGAAATCATTACTGTAATATTTTGTCCAGTTCTGGGGTCCATGGTTCAGGAATATTGTTGAAGAAGTTCAGAGAGGAGTCACAAGCATGACTTGGGGACTATTAATCATGCTTCAGGGTAAAAGATTCAAAGAGCTCAATCTGCTTAGTTTATCAGTTGAAAATACTAAAGATTGATTTGGACCTAATCTCTAAGATGTTACCATGGGGAATTATACAGGTTTGATTATGGACTCTTAAATCTATCAAATACATGAAATTAGCAATAACATAAGGAGGTAAAATAGAAAATCTGGACAAATTCATGCTAGAAACATGGATGCATATTTTTGCCAACTTGAGTGAGTAACTTCCCTAGGTCTGTGGCAGATACCTTCTCAATAGAAATCTTCAAATGTTTTTCTAAAAAATAGTTTGTAGCTCAAACAAGAGTTAATGTAGGCAGCTCTAGCAGCTTGCTCTACACAATAGTACTTCTGGTTTTATCATCTGCAAAATTTTGAAAAGGCCAGGCTGAAATACTGAGTTTTAGGACCTTACAGCCATCAAAACAGAGGCCTCCAAATGTATCTGTACAAAGTCTATGAGTCTAAGATATGATGGGAGTTCTTACTGGTAGCATATAATTTTCAGAACAAAGCTTTTAGGAGATACTACTCTACTAAAAAAAAAAAAAAGGTCCAAACCAAAACAACATAAAACCCCAAAAAACCCCATCAAACAAACAAAAAAAAACAACAACAAAGAGAAGCTCCAGAGAAACTATAGTTATGGTGGCACTGAGAGTTGTTTTAGGAACTTTAGACGAGTTCATTAAGTGTATAGTAATGTATAAGGCACTAACAGCTTCATAAGTAAAACTAGGGACTTTCATATTACTTGCCAGCCAAAAAAAAAATTCGTATATAGCAATTAATAAGTTGTGTCACTCAGAAATCCTGTGAATTCAGTAACTATTATTATTTGTGTTACATAGATGACAAATTGAGAAACAGAGAGTGCCCCAGATCAGAGACGAATCCTGGGATTTGTCTGGAAAGGAAACAAAAGCTTTCTGAGACCTGTTCCTGGGCTTTAACCAACTTAATTTTTTTTTACCAGGCAAGTTGTGAAGATCCTGGCAGGTGACATTCCTGTTCTTGTGTCAGTATTGATCGAATGCTGTGTCCAGTGCCAGAAGACACTCTGATGCTGAAAGTGCTGTCTCTTTCCAGTGACACAGAGAAAGTGAAGTCCTGAGCATTTAGTATTTAACTTACCCTCACTGCACTTACATAAAGAAAAGGTGATACTGATTTTGGTGTCTTGTTTAAATTCCACCTTGGGGAATTAGTTTATTCTTACCTATATTCCTTGAATTTCTGTATTGATGATACTTTTCATATACCTCCCCGCAGAAAAGAATACCTGTACTATTACAGCAGAAAAGTTCGTGCTATTAAATGAACCAAACTGTGGAGTTTGGTATATATACCTGCCACTTTACACAATTTTTGTAAAGGACCCTGCATGACATCAATTAATGTTGCATGACTGACTTTAAAGGGGTACGAAGAAAAATAAATTTTTAAATTATATTTAATGAAAGACTGTTCTGTAACCCAAATCTAATATATATTTTTATGCCTGTTTTTAGAAAATTTAGGAATTGCCTTCATGATACCAAGTGTCCATTCTTCTGTGTATGTTATGGGTGGAAGATGAATTCAAGGATAAATAATGAAAATGACATCTATTAAGCAACAGTCAGCTTACTGCACTTAGAACAACAAAAAAAAAGATGGACTTCTAGCAAGAAAAAACTCGTTTGTTACGAGCATTGAACAAAATCTACATAAAATGAAGCAACATTATTTTGGCCTTTGATCTCTTGGATGTTTTATGACAGAGGTCATAAATCACACCATTATTTTCTGATATCAAGACAGCTTGAACTAACCTCTTACATTCCTAAGTCAGTGAGAGCCTTCATCACAAGTCAAAATTGCTTGTGTGGAATAAGTAACATTTCTGAGGGAAACTAATACCTTTCCTCTCAGTTTAATCTGGACTTTTGAAAAGTTTTTAGTGGTTCAGAGGTGGAAAACATCATACTGAAATTCATCAGATCACAGACATTTCCCATGTGTTTCTGGAAGTTGTGGTTATGATTTGTAAATCAGATCATCACTTGGGTTCTGGCTACTTTTAATTGTAGACTTCCTCCTTCCTTTTGCACCTCTTCATCAGTGGAAGTCAGCTCAAGATGGCTCTAAGTTTTGGCTGCTAAGATCCAGGAAAATTTGGAAGGCCTTTAATTCTGTCATTTCATTCCTGCCATTGATATGAAACAGCCTACATTTGATAAGCTTCAGAAAACACAGAAGAGAAAAGTACACACTTGGATTTTCTTTTCTCCAATAGGCAGTATTGAATAAGACTGGGTTTTGTTTTTTTACTTCCTTGAATAGAAAATTTCCAGGAACACCTGTGCTTCCTTTTTTTTTTTTTTTTTGGTACATTTTAAAAGATTTACTGTAAATTGCCTAGCAAGAATGATGGGCACATCATGATTAAAACAGCTTATTTTTATGTATACAGCAGACAATCATTTGCAGCAGGCACCATACATATATATTGTGAAAAACAGGCACACAATAGAAGTTCTTTCACAAAAGAAATGTACTTTTCCAAAAGAGTGATGTACCTGAAATACTGTGTAACAAAAATATAGCAGCTAGACTAAGAACATCAGAACCAGGTCACATAGAACCATGACCAATAATTCACCATTTCCAGTACAAGAACAAGAAAAGTAGACAATACATAAGCTTCATAATGAAAAACATAACAGAATAAACAGAGAAGATTCTTTTTCTGGCAATACTTGGAGCTGAAAGGCAGCTCAAAGGGAGATGGGCCGGGTTTTGTGCACATCCTCACAGGATTAGGCAGCACATAGAATGATCTGTGTTTGAAAAACAGTTATGTATGATGGCTGCCCAGGCAGATGGCAGGTCCTGTTTTCAGGCAGCCCTTGCACTGGTTTCCCCATCAGAGAAATGAAAAGCTAACAATAAACACAAATTTGAGAATCAGGAGTTTATTCTAGTAGCATGCTACTTTCACTCTGATCAGCATCTTAATGTTAGATTGAACCACTGTTACTTTCAAATGTGTCCAAACCACTTCTTTGCTCCACTCCAATTTTTGTTCTACTTATCAATATGCCTTAATGGTGCAGCATTATTATTTCTCTGCTTTTTAAATTTTGGACTTAGAATAATAAAGATGACTGCTAAAATTTCTGAGTACTTAGCCAGAATTTTATATACAGATATTGTATTAGGATGAGGAACACAATCGGCTCCATGGCCTTGTGTCCAGCTGGATGATACAAACTAGACCCAGAGCTCAAGCCAGAATGTAAGCTGTGCAGGGTGATCACCCACATGGACCAGAGCATTGAGCTGACACAGCAGTGCAGGTGTACCTAAAGCTGACATGCTGTGCAGTCAGGGCCACACCAAAACAGTCCTTCTCTTTTCTGCAAATACTGTATTTGCCTTCGTCTTGGCATTTGCAAGAGATTCTTAAGATCTGAGGAAGGCTCCTATTGCCCTTTTGTTTTGCATACATGAACAAAAAACAGGGACAGACCCATCCAGTTCACAAAATATCCAGGCTACAAGACACTGACTGTGATTAATACACCTGATAACTTGTCCAGTGCTTGGGGAATAAAGACAAGTGAGCAAGCACAGTTTACCATTTTGATAACAGACAGCAAAAAGTTAGGGGATTTTCTGTGATATTGAAAGCTTAGTTCCATTTAGATGGATAATTCTGACACTGGGATCATCATCACTACTTCATGACTCAGTGTTCCTTCCTCATAAGAAAGAAAGGGGAAGACAGTGTACAGTATGGCATAGGATCAGGTCTCAATCTCATGCACAGCTATGAAATTATGAAGGAAATTACATAGTTGGATATATATATATTTCATTACATAATGAAATTATATAAAGACAAGCTATGCATATTATGGTATATTATAAAGTTTATTATAACCAGAAGGGAATGGAAAAAAGATTTCTGAAAAAATTCTCCCAGCACTATTACCTAGACAAGATAAGCTCTTTTGAGCAAAGTCTATGTTCAACATACCACTATAAATTATGGTGAAAGACCCTAAAAATAGCACAGATATTATTAAAATCTTCTACAAAACACAGGAAAATATGATTTAGGAGTAGAGTCATCGGAGAATGTAGCAACTTTTTTTTTTTTGTAAGCTAAGTTGCAAATACTCAAGAATTTCAGATCACCTCAGATTCCTCTAAAGAAGATAAACTCCAGGGTAGGCCATGTCTCGTGATTAGAATAAGTAATCACCTGAAAGCCCAATGTAAAGTCCATAGAAATCAAAAGAAATCTATTGACCTTAGGGAATTTTAGATCGGGCTCTGGAAGAACTCGGGGAAATAACTCCTCCTGCACATCACTTCATTCATCTGCTTAGTGACTACAACATACCCACACATTCTGTGACAAGCCAGAGTCTGTCAAGTGACTCCCACAGCATTTTCCCCTTTCATCTGGTAAACTCCTTCATTAGTGATAAGCCTCTGTGCCCTGGCATCCATGTACCAGCTGAGGGGAGTAACCTGTTTGTAAACCAAATGCTCTGACGTAGCTGGAACTTGGAAGGGAGGCGGCAGTACTTGGCAAACAAACTTGTAATAAGTGCACTTTGCTTGAAATGTTTATAATTTGTTCATGAAAAATATGCTGAGAAGATGGGCACTAAACATACTGCTCAACTTTGAAGTTCAAGTTTGAAGGTGGGGATCCTGAATACCTCCCAAGGAACATTTGAAAAAAGCAACCTGGTGCTCTATAAAGTAAAGAATGTGCTTGAAGAGGAGGGGTGGGGAATGTTACTAAGTCCCATTGTAATGCCATTTGCAGAGAAATTATCAAGGTCTGGGGAAAGGCAGCTTCATTTTTGCAGCAACTGTTAATATGAAGCCTTCCTAATTTGCTGGTAGATTTGCTGGTAGGAAGCACACAGATATACCAAACATCCCTTCCAAACTATGTTGACACTTTCAATTCGGCAACATATGGAAAAATTAGGCAAATACATAAGTACAAAAGGAGTCTCATTTGCTGCCTTAAACTCTCTTAAAATGAGATATATAAAGAAGTTACTTTGCTCAGCTGAAAGGTATGTGATTATCCACAAAATGCCACTTCCAAGGAAAGACCTTAGAAGTCCTCCTGGAAACAGTCTGATAGAGGGGAAAAAAAAACTCAGGTGATCAAAATGTGATGACTAACCTGAAGGTTTCTTCCCTTTGACAGTCTCATTGTTCTGAGGACAGAGGAGAACTGCAGGTATGGAGGGTAATCTGAACGATTTTCTGAAATCAGGATCAGCAAACTTATAGACATTTAGAATCTGGCTAAGTAAAAAGGGGAAAAGGTATGGCACTTTTATCCTTACAATTCAAAAAATTCAGCTCAGTTTAGATCTCAAGCTGTCAGGGATGCTACCAACACAAAGTAGGGCTCAGAAATATTCCATCCAGTTCACCTCCTGTCAACTTCATTTCTTTTCCCTCCATACCTCACTTTTCTGCTTTGCACTCTTCTCATCCGAGAAAGACATCTTTCCTCTAAGTCTGTAACAATTAGTGTGAACCAGTAAGGACAGAGATATATGGAGCTTGTGTAGCAAGTGGCTGTCCAGACAGGAGATAACTCCTTGACAAGGAAGGTGGTTGGTTGCGCAGGGGGAAAATCTGTCTTTGGGGATTCTGCGAAGCTCTGGAGGCAGGTAAAAGGCAGGGACTTGGCATGGGCAAGGTGAAATGGCTAAGGCTGCCTTGGTGGGCAAAGGAATAAAGGAGTACAGAGGGCTTCTGTTGGAACGGAAGTAGCAGGACCTGGGATAGGGTAGGGTTGGAAGGCTGGACTGAAGCATGTTTACTGGACCTGGAAATGAAGTTTCAGCAAGGAGAAATAAACTCTTGTACTCCAGGAATGGTCAGTGTGGCTGAAGGTTGAGGACCTAAAATCCCACAGAAAAGGTAAAGGGCTGAACTGAGATGACTTGGGAACCACTGCCTTAGAGCCTAAGTCAAAACATACACAAGATAGATAGAACTAAGGAAAAGATTACCTAGTTATTAACAGTTGCATAATAAAAAAAGCAAAATAATAATATAATTATAATTTTTTCTGTGTTAAATTAAGCATGTGAATAGTTTCATTGATACCTAGCGGGAATACACGTGAGTAAAGAGAAATATACAAGATAGAAATCTGAAATCAGAAATGGTGCATAAACCCAGGAATAATGGATACAGAATAGGAAAAACTGAGGAAAACAAAAGCAGAGAAAAAAGAGAAACATAATTTTTAAAAGACATTAATTAGATACAGAAAAAAAGATATTGTATTGATTATTTTCTGTTGATGGTTTAAATATACAAAAACATATTTAATACTGATAATGCTTTCAACAGCTCAACTTAGAATATATATAAAGAAATTATATTCAGCTTTTTTGGATTAGTAAGTAGCAAGATTTGCATTTAAAATAAGAGTCCAGATCATGCACCCTCTCAGACAGGGTTAAACTAGACCAGAAAAAATGGCAGGGTCAGGGCCAAGGCAGCTGCCTGCATGCCTGTTATGTCTGTCATTGTTTGTTTTGTCTTTCCAGACTTGTAAGCTCTTCAGGCCTGGAGCACTCCCCATGGGGCCTGGCCAACCTCCACTGCTTTCACGGGCACCGAGTAAGGCTTTGTTTGTCCAGCATTTGGCTCAGAGGAGTCAGAGCCTGACCAAGACTTGTAATTTAGAGATGTAATAGTGGCAAAATATCATATACGGTCACTGAGATATGGCTGAGCTTGAATGTTTTTTTCTGATATTGTGATTCTGTGCAGCCATGAAGTTGGATCCATGCAGAGCAACACAAATTTTGGGGTCTTTGACACCATTATGATTGGTGAATGCAATGTAAATAGCCCAGGACAAATGAAAAGGCAGTCTAAAAGTTGCCCTTAAAAGCACATACGCTTATTTTCACCTAGCCGACATTAGCACCATAGGGCAGCACTCAGTGGAGGAGGGGGTCTGATTACTCTTCCGGCGTAGATGACTTGCTGTCCTGTTTCCATGTGCCAAGAATAGAAAGTGTTACAAGGGTAGAGAAGAACTATTTTTATAGAAACCCTGCCAACACCCACACCTGCACCCTGGCGTGGTAAACTCTCCATCCACATCTGGCCAAAGGGGCAGTGAACGCGCCTCGCCCGCGACATCCTTCAGACGGCTCTTTCCTTCGCTCAAACACCTGCTGGGTTCCGCCTGACGGGCCATCGCTGCGCCTGCCCGTCCCGCCGTCCGGCCCCGGGAGCTGCCGCGCGGAGGAGGGAAGCGCCCCGCGGCCGCCACGGCTGCAGCGCTCTGCTCCACCCGGGAGCGGGGGAGCGCGAGGCGCGGGGAGCAGAGGATCGGGAAGCGCGGGGAGCAGGGGAGCGGGAAGCGCGGGGAGCAGAGGATCGGGAAGCGCGGGGAGCAGAGGATCGGGAAGCGCCGGGAGCAGGGGAGCGGGAAGCGCGGCGCTCTGGTGCCCCCGCGTGGCGGACGGCGGAGCAGGGGGCGAGGGCCGCCCTGGTGGTTAATTAATCTGCGCCGTACTAACGCTGAGGCGTGGGGGGTCGTTGTTTCCAGGGTAAGCCCGTGCGAGAGGCACACAGAAAGATTCCAGGATTCAACAGCACTTAACAGGAGAATTTTTTTTTCCCCCTCTCTAAATTGTTGTTGTTGGTTTTGGGTTTTGTTTTGTGTAGAATGACACAGGACCTTCAGGAGCGGAGGAGGTGCGCGGGGTGGCCGCTGGTGCCGCAGCTGCCCTTGCGGAGCAGAGAAGGTCCCCGCGCAGCCTCCGGGAATGCGCCGCTCCCTGCGCAGCTGACCCAGGGACAACAGCCGCGGTTTCGGGTGGGGGGAGGTTCGGGAAAGCCCGTGATGCCTGGGGTGCAGCAGGCCGAACTCGTCTTCTTTGTCTACTTTACTTTTTGCAAACTATGTGTTATTTGTGGTTTGTTTGTTTGTTTGTTTTTTCAAACTGTGTATACTCGGGGCATATCTTCTAGAGTCCTTGGGCGCAAGGTTTCTTTTAACATGGTGCCAGAAGTCAGGAATTGCCTCTGACAGACTACAAATCCAGAGAAACCAGAATAAATCTCAGGGTAAATTTTTACTTCTGGAATTGGAGGAGTCTTGAGGTGAATCAGGTCTGTGACACCCTATGAGTGTTTCATCTGGAAGCCTTGGCCATAATTCAGTGTTAAAGGTGGTGTAGTTTGGGCTGTTTCTCTCCACTGTTTATGGCAATAAACAAGGTTTGAATAAAGTCTATCAGAAAAACTAGGAGTAAGTATAATGCTTGCAGGGGAAGAATGATCCCTTATTTTATACATCTGCACAAAGAGTAGCAAAATGTTCTCATAGTGCAGCCACTTACCTATTTGGCCCAGCTGTTCCCCTTCCTTCATGGCGCTTATCATCTGAGGAGCAGCATGATCCTCCTCTTCACATTTAGGGCATGCAGAAAATCCTGTGAACAGCTGGTTAAAGGACTATGCGAGCCCTAAATACTCTTCATTACAGACTCTATTCTTGGACCTTTAGAGTTGAAATTGAAAGTCTGGGTTCCTACTGCTAAAAGGATATTTCAAATGTTACTTGCTGTATGCAAATATTTGTAATGGTAAGCGTAACTCAAGGTTGCCTTTTTTTTTTTTTAATTCTACTTCTGAGCTGTACTTGGTAATAATGCTGTAAATGTAAGAAAGCATGCTAAATCCAACAAAAATGCTTGAGCATTTGGACAACACTCTTAGTCACATGATGACATGGTGTGATTCTTGGGGTGTTCTGCACGGGGCTGGGAGTTGGACTCAATGATCCTGATGAGTCCCTTCCAGACCGGTGTATTCTGTGATTCTATGAAAGTAAAACCTGTTGTGAGTTCAGCAGCAAATTTTGTTTGTACCCAGGAAATTCTGGTCTCACTGAATGCAATGGCAGAAGTTCTGGTGTTTCAAGAGTGCGAGAATTTCCTTCTGTCCTTTGTTGATATAAAACTGCTCAGGGAGAGTGACAATCATTGCAGAGTTTTAGAGCTATTCCAGGAAATAAAATACCTGTGGATTTCTGGTCAATTTATGTTCTGTGTATTATTTCAACTTACGAATCAGCTTTGGGACAGCAGAAAAAGGTTCTGTATTCCTGTTCCTAAGGTTAAAGTTCATGTATAGTAGTTTAAAGGCTATATAGTGTCTCAATCCATATATATATATCTAGTTTATGAACAAAGCCACTTGTTCATAGCAATGGAAAAATGCATAAAAAGTTTCATATGGAAAAAAAATTCAAATATTGCAAGCCAAGAGAGAAAGACACCAATACCATGTATTGCCTCCAAGTGGAAGATGAGGACCTTTCACATTCTGGAATTTAGCAATGACCCATCTTGCATACCTGAACATCTGCAAACTACTTAGAGTTACCATTAGCTGAGTCACTTGCTACTTTCAGTTACAGCTCCCTCACAGAGAAGGTGTATTAGAAAAATCAATAGGGAAATCAATACATTTTACCCAAGTTATCAGATGTGCTCCAGATGCTTAAGTTGCTAAATAGTGTTTGATTCAAATAAAATATATTTCACATCCTTTCTATTAAATTGAGAGTTGGCATATATTTCCCTTCTCTCCCTCTCCATTCCCAGTTGAGAAGCATTTTCACTCTGGCACCAATTTATGTGGAATTTCAATGTGTTTTTGAAATAAAATTGATTAGCATTTTCTCTCCTGAAAAACTGTCTTAACATCATCCCAACAATTATGGGAAATTAGATTGTATAAAAAAAACACTTTTTAGTGTATTTCCCAAATAAAGTAATAATGCAAAATAATGAAAGG